>CM057815.1:69699146-69754087 GCA_030067965.1 Latrodectus elegans
GTATGTATATATATATTTAATTTTATTAAAAAATTAATTCAACTTAGTAACATAATTATTATTATACGAGCTATTATTAGTAACATAATTATTATTATCTCGTAACATCAAAGGATTTTTTTATATTATTTATATTTTGGGCAGCAAAATAATTTAATACAATATAAAATAAAATAATATTATACTTTTATCTATTGAATGTAATATTTCTGTGCTTTCCTTTTGAAGTATTTTCTCATAACAGGATAGAGATAATTTCTAAACAAATGTTGTCATAAATTCTGAACAATTCAATATTTTTCAACAATTGACTATTCAATATAATTCATGTCATTTAAATATTACTCAACAATAAGACTAATATTAGGATTCATGTCTTGATATGATTCGCTTTAAAGGAGCTTGAATTTATGAAGTAATTAAAAATATTTTTTTTACAGTTTAACTTTCAGACACTGGAACATATTTTGAATATTTTGATGGAAAAAATAAAAATTAAAGAATTAATTTATAAATTAGAAATGTAAAAGGTAATGTAGAATATTAATGATAGTTTGCTAAAAGCTCAAACAAGTTCTCAAAAACCAAAACATATTGTTAAATTTAATTTTAAAATTATTTAATTAAGACTTTTTAGAAAGGATAACAAATATTAATAGCATCAGTAAACACCTGGAAAATATTTCCATTAATTCAAAATTTATAAAATTACCTCAAACATTAATTAAAAATATTTCGCTGTTCTGAAATATGAGACAAACAACAAAATTACGACAACGTTACAAAATGCACTAATTACGATTGCTTAAAGCCGTTGTAAATTTTTCTTGCATTCAGCTCTCATTTTAGATTATTTTCTTAGAATAAGATATATAAGATTAATTTCTTTCAAGAGAAATATATAATCCAGAATATTCTCAACCATCCTCTCGCAGAAGAATCAAATCAGGGACTCTCCAATCTGAGCAGTGTGGTCTTATAACTTGAACACGGTTATCTCTCAACAAATGAGTAACTTCTTTGGAAAATTGTTATCAATCATATAGAAGGAATATTCTCTTCAAGTCCTCATTAAATATAATTGATATAAATTAATGGCTTGTGTGTGTGTGTGTGTGTGTGTGTGTGTGTGTGTGTGTGTGTGTGTGTGTGTGTGTGTGTGTGTGTGTGTGTGTATGTGTGTTTGTGTGTGTGTGTGTGTGTGTGTGTGTGTGTGTGTGTGTGTGTGTGTGTGTGTGTGTGTGCCAATATATATTATAACAGAAAGTACAAGTGCCAAATGCATTTTATTCTTAATCACAAAGATCTCTAATAAATGAAACAAATATTACATTTTTATATTAAATTTTCATTTTCAAAAAGCAAAATGAAAGATAATTTTGTACTAGTATATTAATATTTCAGTTATTACTTACTATCTGAAGTGTACCAAAAACTGTTCAAAATATAATAAATGTTATTTTATATTCTAAACATAATTCTGTATTTCAGAATATTTATAAGTACAGTATAATATAAGTACAGTAACATGCTTTTAGATACTTTATACGACAAATACTTTTTATATAGGAGTCCTTTAGAGCTTTTGGAATGCTTTTGAAGAACAGTAACATCATATTTTGCTCAATGAAAATAAGTTAATCCCTCTTATGTATATTTAATGGCTTTCATCTATCATTTTATAACGAAGTTACTATTATATTAATAGAATTCTATATCATTACACTTATTTTATTATATAATGTTATATGTTATATATAAATATATATATATATATATATATATATATATATATATATATATATATATATATATATATATATATATATATATATATATATTATATGTGTGTGTGCTAATTTTTTTGTTATATTTCTGATAATGATCATGTGATCACGAAAAACGGAATACAAAATCTCTCCAAAATAATAACCAAAAATATCGGGCCACAATAGAAGTGGCCAGATTCTGTAAAATACTTATATACACACAATTGCAGTCTTAATATTATTTAAAAAAAAGGATAATAATCAATAACAAATTCATCTATACTCTTGACTTTCATTTATTAAAATTTCTATCCTATGTTTTAAAAAATATTAAAATTTTACTTTTTTATTTCTAGCTATCACAACTAAACATATTTAACAGTACAATAAAGCGATATCCATTATTGGAAAACTATAAAGCACAGTTAGTTTTCAATAAAATTTTGAATCTATAATATAAATATAGTACAAAATAATTTAAGAAATAGTAAAATTTTTTGAGGATTTTTTAATACAAAAGCACACTAGTAAAAGTGATATATTTTATTTAAAAAAAACTAGCTCAAAATTGAAATTTCATAGTAAATTTTCGTAAATGGAAAAAATATTATAGTTTGAGAAATTAAATTCATTTTAAAATCAGATATTAACAAAAACAATATGCATATAATTTGTTAGAAAAATTTAATCGAAATTTTAAAATCATTAATAATTTTTAGGTTAATATATGAAAAATATTAAAATTTTCATACTAACAGAGAGAAAAAAATAATTAAAAATAAATATAGAAATTTTATATTGTAATTTTTGTAGATAATTTTTACTAAGAAAAATTTTATAATATTCTATATTACCAAGAGCCAACGGAGAAAATGCTTATTCTGATTGGAATTTTATAACTAGATTATATTGCTAAACATAATTTTGTATTAAGTGCTGACTTAAGTTGGAATAAATAAAAAAATTAGCCAAAAATTTCTAAAAATGAAACTTCGTAAATAGTGTTGTACCTTATAAAAACATTGATTTTTTTATGTAGATCTTCATATTTTATAAAAGATCTCTGAAATATCACACAATTAGAAAACTATAATTTTTATTTGCTAGATTTAGTTATATTAATTGATAATAGTCATATAGGTATTACAGCACGTATCTATTAAATGAGTGAATACAAACCTGTAAAACTAAAAAAATTCAATTCTAAAAATTACTTTAGAATTTTTTTTCCAATTTGGATATAAAGTAAATTATTTTAATTAGTCATTATACAATCACTTTTCATACTTGAAGTCTAATTGGTGTAAAATCTATGCTTTAAAATTAATCTTAGTTTTCTCTAAGTTTTCACTCTGAGATGGGGGTAGAGTTCATGAACTGCTAGATTGGAGACCTAAGGTCTAACCCTCCAGATGAGAGCTCAGAACAGTAAAAATAAACATTAATAGAAATGATAAAAAAAGGGGCTAATTATGGTTAAATTTTATATTCTGTAAATATTTGCATTCAGAAGAATAACACAAGCTATTCAAAATTAGAGAATTACTACTTAACCACGAATATTTCCATTTTTTTCCAGTTTCAAATAACCATTAATGTTTTCAGAGAATCGTAAAGAAAGAAGCAAAATCACTTTTATGCTTTTATATGCTAACGTTATTTACTAAGACATGTATACAAATAATAATTAACGAGAAAAAATACAAAATACAAGACTGTCTGTTGTTTCGACGTCGTAGCAGTCAGTGGGAGTAGGGTAAAGAAAACACACACACACAAAATATTTTGTATGATTTTGAAACATTTTGTGATAGAATTCTAATAAAATTTATTTTTATTATTCAAACATAACCGTCTTATTTAATCTGGAACAAATAGAGATGATTTATCGAAAATAATAGATTATTTTATTAATTTAAAACTATGATATATTTTTACTTATTGAAATCCTGTAAATTTAATTATACTTTAAATATATGGGATTTAATATTTGTATTGAGTATAACAGGAAAAAGATAATTTTTTCTCTGATTTTTCAAAATTCTGAAATAACTTTTATAATTATTGAGCTTAAAGAATTTAATGAATTCTTTTATTATTTCACACTAATTTAGCAAACATTCACTTTTTATTTTTATAGAGTTACATTTTTGTGTATTTGAACAAAAAATTATTTATTGTCGTTTGAATGAAATTTTAAATCAAATAAGTTTCGTTTCAAGCGGTGAATTACTGGAGAATCAAAATCAATGTTTCGCCTTGAAGTTTGTTTTTTCATGAAGCACACGTAGAAAGAAAGAAAAAACATTTACAGAAAACCTGACTTGTGTTTAATCATAACGATTATGTGACATGATTAATGTTTGATTTTAAAATTGTTACAAATTATAAATACAATTAAGACTTAATATATATATATATATATATATATATATATATATATATATATATATATATATATATATATATATATATATATATATATATATATATATATATATATCATTAAATATATATATATCATTAATTGTTAAAAACAATTTTTTTTCTGCTTAAAAATCAAACGTTTTAATTATTTTTTTGTGATTTTAGTTATGTTAACATGAAGAAAATAATTAAATTATTTGTTAAATGCCTTTTGTTATAAATGATGATTTCATTACATATACTTACATGTTTTGCATTGATTACGATCTATTTATAATTTTCAATTATTTAATTACAAAAATATCATTAAGTAATAATATTGATGATTAATCGCAATCAATTGAAACTATTAATATTGATTATATTTTATAAATTAAAAGATATATTAATTGTATTTTATAATCAAATGTCACTTAATCAAAGCATTTCTTAAAATTAAAAACTTTTGTCTAGAAAAATAAAATTTAAGCTTTAAATAGGAGGATATTTACACAAGTTAAATAAAGTAAAATATTGCTAACATAAATAAAATTCTATTCGGATCTAAAATAGAAATTCATTTTAAAATAAAATAAATATACTAATAGAATAATAAGGTGTTATTATATGGTTATCAAAAAAAAAGACTATTGCTAATTTTTAAATATATTTATTGTAAGATTACTTCTTATTAAAATTTCATAAAATAATACATTATTAGCCATTAAAATTGCTACACGTGGAAAAATTAAAAGCAACAAAATAAAATTTTTTGAGCAAGCATATTTTGCTGGAAATAACAGACGAATAAATTTTTTAAAAAAATTGAAAGTTTTGATCCTGAGAAATTAGTACTCAAAACAAACACCGCTGACAATATGAACAGCATTTATAAGCCTAGACGTTAATACATAAAAGCATTGAATGAAGACTACAGGTAGAGATAGTGATCTATCTTTAAAATGATGCCAACATTCATCGATAGTAATAACTGGCCAATCTCTCAGCAACCTTTGACCAATTAGTTTCTATAGGGGAGTGATCTCGAGAACGTCCTGACCAGGAGAAAAACTACATATTTCTTTATCAAAGAAACATAGCCTTATCCTGTTGAAACATAGCATTCCGCATGAATCGAATAGACGATAGAACTGTGGGCTTTAATGTAACAGAAATGTTTTTTTCAGTGGCAGATTGTAGACAGTTACAACTGCAACAGAGTTCTTTAATCTATTGTTCCCTGATACCAAGGAACCGGCCAGACACAGCGACCTCTTAGCCGCCGAGGCGTTGCCCCGGGTGCAACACAGGGGGTGGTCTACCATCGCACCCTCACACATGCCATAGGGACCCGTTTATAGGGTAGGCATCATTCATACTTCATTCATACACACAAAGAAAGGGCAAAGACAGGATAGAGAGTGAGAAAGTACATCCATATCTGAAGCGGGATTCAAACCCAGGACCTCCTTATCCGTAGTCAGGCACGCTGACCACTAGACAAGTTGGCCGGCTGTAACAGAAATGTAACGGCTACTATTTAAATGTCCTTAAATTCGAAAAAGAGGAGACGAGACATCCATCCGATGGCATCCCGTACCATCATTCTAAGGAACTATAAGGATGACATGTCGAACAAATGCTGCCAATGTAATATTCCTCCTAACATAGATGCGACAATCAAAATTTTCTAAGCAGAATAGAATTAATCTGGAAGAAAAAGGAATCCTGCGTCCCGGTTTGTTATTTCACCAGTAATGATTATTGTTGCAGCATCATATTTCCCTGCATCTAGCTCAGAGTTGGAGTCTACCTGTTAGGTAAAAGGTGCCGGAAAGAAGTCTTCATTATTTAGCAACCTGGTTACCTTCTGATTCCTGGCCTCGCTTCTACCAAAGATATCATTTAACTTGGAGGACATTGCGACCATGTCCTATTTAACGTACACCAGCCTCCTTTGATGATGAACACGCTAGATCTTCAGTTTAGTCTAGATATGAATACACTACCTTTCGATAGCGAAAATGACGCCTTAACTAGCCGATCCATCTTGTCTCATACCACTGAAGATGCTATTGTCTGTGATATGGAGTCAAGAATAGCTTTGATTACCAAGCTGACTGTTCGAGCAAACACTTATTTTGAAAATGATCTCATTTTATGACTGGATAAGTAAATAAGCCATGCTATACCTTAATGCAATGTCAACAACATGTAAGTTTTCGGCTGTTAATGCATGAAAGATGTTGAAGTCCGGAATGGTGTTCCTTATGATTATCATAAACCCATAAATTTCCTTTTCTGCAGAAAAAGTATGATTTCGAATGGGCATAAGCAAATATATTATGATGCAATAAACCATGATCGAGATAGGTGATAGTTTGAAATTTGTCAATATCAGAATGTGCTTCTAAGATTTCTCCTTCCTATACGAAATATCACAGATTTACGCCAGGCATTCGAATCTAATTTGAAAATGTAAAAAGCTTTTCATGATATATTTCATTTAAAAACATTGCAGGTGCCACTATAGATTACCAATTTGCAAATGAATTGAAATTTTTATCATTTGATATTCACAAAATTTTCTTCTTATAATGTAAATTTTATGTGCCTTACTTGGAGTAGTAATTTTAATGACCATCAGTATGTGTTGTTGTTAGTGTTGTTGGCAATTCGAAATTTAAGTCAGTAGGGAGCGTCTTCCGTTTAACCAGAGCACCATGAAGGTGAAAGTAGGACTTTGCTATAAACTTTTATGATAGATAGCCCAACCCCTCAATTTTGGCATTGATCTAGAGGGGGAAGAAATTTTCTTCAGATCTTTGCATCCATGGTAATTGCTCAGTGACCGACCACAGGATTTTCGATTCCACTGATTAAATGAGCATGTATATAGCATGTACTCTGAGAGTCTTTTGCGACATTGGGAATCGAACCACGGCCTTCTTGGCAAAAGACCGATGCCCTCCACTCACTCTGGCTTGATTAGTTAGGGCGTCGTTAGAATTATAGGAACGTAGTCAGTTCGAATCCCGACCGACTGAAGATCCTTCGTGTTCGCTAATGGCGGCTGGGATACTATAAAACTGGCCGTTGTCGCAATGTCTTCCAAGTGAAATGATACCTTTGGGGGTGGCAAGCCAATTATTGGGGGTCTTCTGCTTGATCCTTGCTTCAAAATCACGAACACTCCACCCAGCTGCTTCTAATTGACTGGTAGAGCCGGACTCAGTGCTGGGTACAGGGAAATACGCTGGTGCAACAATGATCAGTATGTAATATAAAATAATGAGATGACATAATATTAAATTAGAAGATGACTGCATCTAATTCAATATATTTAACTACGATATTATTCATTATCAAACTAATATCCTGATGAATAATGCAATATAAAATAATTATAATAGAATAATAAAGGATCCCCAGGTTCAGTAGAGCCACCACAATGCATAAAGTGAAAAGTTCTGAATTTGATCCCAGATTCTGTTGAAACAACAAGAGATAGATGTTATATTTGGGCTGTCACGTACAAATTTATATCTGTGGACACGTTTGGTAGTTTTCCAGGCTTCATATCTTGTCACATATAAACACAACCCATTATTTATGAAGCATTTTTTCTTAAATCTGAATAAAATATAAAGATTTGACAGCAACTTTTAGTTACTTTCACTGAGCTGTTCAAGAAGATGCAAAAGTTTATCGTAGGCTACACTTATTGGTAATGCTAAACTTTTTGAAGAAGAAGGACCCTGGTCAGGTACCGTATGATATTAATAATTAGAGATGGATGTTGTAATTCAACTTTCCAAATGGTTGTCTGATAGGGTTGCTATTTGGCAGTTCCCAGAAGATCTGTGTTTGGGTCCCAACAATCTACAGAATCTTTCGATTAGGGCTCACTGCGGATAAAGATTGGATCGCCCTTTTCAAAAACTAAGAGAGATCTCAACAACTGTTGAACAAGGTGCCATGATGCATCTCCTTTCTTCGTGCATTTTCCTTTAGGATTGGAGCACATGCAAGGTTTCAGGTTATCTTCCTAACAACTCATGGCTATTGCATACTCATCGGGTGTTAAAATATTTCACAACAAGAGTGTTTGTATGAAATTGTAGACGAAAAATAGCTGCAGATAATTCTGTATGTATTTAATGATAACATTATTTATTAAGATTTTGTTCTGAACCCTAGTAATATAATATACAATAATTACATAAAAAAAGAATTATGAAAAGGAGCAAAATGACTTTAGAAAAAAAGCTGCAACTATTTTTTTAATATATTTAACAATAAAATTTTATCTATATCCCTTCTAAAAGTTGGGTATATATATATATATATACAACTCGTACATTTATTTAGGTATCGTAAAAAGAAGTATCCCTTATACATTAGTTGTTCCACGTAATGTCTGGCTTAACAGCTTAAAATAGCTGCAATGCTTTTTGTAGATTTAATTCGTAATGACGAAGGAAATATACTTTAGAATACCACTTGGCGATTTTTTGTCACCAAACAAGTTTTCGTGCTTGTTTGAAGAAGCAAGATGGCACCAAAAATACTAAGGTTAGGAAATAATATTACATCGCTAGTGATATGCCGCAAAACTGGCGCAAAACTGATAATCATCTTAAAGTATAGAGAGGATACTGAATAATTTATATTTATGTCCCTCAAAATAGATAATCTGATAGTTTCCAACAACCATTTGTGATCTGTTGTTCCGTCTGGATCAAACTAGTTATTTTACTTTAGAGCTTTTCCTATGCAACAGGTAGTCTATCAATTTATTGTTAATCTTAGGTTCTCACCAAATAATATGAAATTAATTCCACTCTGAGAAAAAATTTTATCTTCACATTTTACATTCACTAAATCTTCATGTTCTTTTAACCTTCTATTTTTCTCCTAATAACAATATATGGCTCTATTTAAACACTTTTAAATCTTATTTCATATGAATTCTGATGAGGAAAAAGGTATTGAATTGAGGGGAGAAAAGTTAACTCGTTTGTTATCTGAATATGTTGATCTCCACAGTGACTTTGTAGTTTCATGCCACTCCCAGTTAAGATCAGTAAAATGAAGCATCATTTGCCTCCGCTAGTGATTGGAAAGGTTATCAAATTCTCTCTCACTGGGTTGCTGGATCTCTGTCAGTTGGGCATGTAAATCTGTGGTACCCAAAATCCTTCCGTTGGTGTGGCGGGGATGTGGAGAGCAGGGTGCTAGCTCGGATGTGACCTTGTCACCTGACCATGATTCAAAATTACGAAGTGCTTGGTAATGGGGAATATTCCAAACCCTTTACCCTTAAGGTACATCACCTTCAGCGCTATATATAAATGTGTTTGAATATGTCGATAAATTTATGATATGATATCTAAAATAAATAACACATATATACAATTAATTAAAATTAAATTCCTTATACGTTAAATGTAAGGCTTTATTTCAAACTATTTGTAGTTACTTTTTAAGAAAATAATGAAGTAAATATCAAAATGATCGCTTATCACAAACATTCCTGCTAATTCATTTTTTATGCAGTTCTGAAATTTAGGTTTTTGTTTTTGTAAGTAAATCGTGCTCACTATTCACCACCGTAAAAATTAATAATTATGAATTTGATTAAGTAAACATAATAGGGAGTACACGAAATTCTTGCAAGTTCACTTCAGCTATAACAAATGATTAAATTTATTCGATGGAATATTTTCCTCCATTAAAGGAATCTTAGGAAAATTTCAGCCCAAAGCAATTTAGGAACTTTGAAATATGATGCGCTTTAAAATACAAATCCAATTAAATAAAACTCTCTAGCACTTGATCCCGTACAAGGGACGAAAATTCCGCCCACCAGTTAATTAATTGAAGTATGGTATCTTAATTGTTCGGTGGGGCGCATTTCTCTCAAGTCGGTATTAATGGAACATTTATTCTCGAAATTCCAATTCGGCTATTGTATGGACATTAATTACTTTACAAAATACAAAGGTTAAGAAATACGTTTATTCATTTTCAAAGAACAGATAAAATTGATGAGGTTTTTTTTTTTTTTTTTTTTTTCATTTAATTAGAAGGAGCAAGATATGCGATGCCACATCCAAGTCTAACTTCAAAAACTCCTTTAATTATTTGCTGTTTCATCGTGATAAATTTAATGTTTTGTGATGAATCTATAAATTTTGGCTTTTATGATCAAAATAAATCTCTTATTAGATATATGAAATCTGGAAAAATAATAATAATAATAATATTAAATATTAGGATAATAATTAAAATTCTACAATAGTGTGTAATTTCTTAAAATGATCTAAATCTTCAATTTCGAAACTTACACTTAATATTATATTTTTCTTTCTTTATGTTTTAATATGTATGCATGTGTGTGTTTGGAGACATTTATACATATATTTTACGAAATTATATTTAACCACAGTCAGAATTTTAATACTTTTTCAAGTTATTATTTGCTGCCCAACTTGTCTAGTGGTCAGTATGCCTGACCATAGTTCAAGTCCCAGTTCGGGAATGGATGTACTTTCTCTATCTATCTTGCCTTTAACCTTTCCTTGTAAGAATGAGTTGTGAACGGTTGCCTACCCAATAAACGGGTACCTATGGCATATGTAGGTGAGAAGGCTGGACTCCACACCTAATATGGTTCAGTTGGAAAAATGGAGAAGCACACCCCATAATGCCAACCTAGCAGACACACGACAAATTATTATTTGCATTGTTTAAGAGTTTAAAGTTCACTCTAGTTTTTTTACATTTTAAAATTGCACACATCTGTAAATACATAAATAAAGTATCTTTATGGATACTTGTTTATATTGCTTAAAGGATGACGCAGTGATCTGATGGACTAGGCCATCCGCTGTTATTATCAGAAAGTATTGAGTTCGAATTCTGATGCATCATGCTCGCTAATAGAGGTTGGGGCACGTAAAATATGTCGCAATTTCTGTGTCCTTCATATGTCCTTTGGAGTGGCAGACCCTATCTGGGAGTTTTCTGCTTGGTCGAGGTTTTTAAATTAAGAAAACCCACTTTTGGAGCCACAATGGCACACCCATTAGATTCTCCACTATACGAAGGTCACTCTGAAATGTTTGAGATAGAACTAGGTTTTTAAAGTTGTACTTACAAAATTTTAGGTGTGTTTATAGTAGTCTCCTCCAGCATGAATGCACTTTTGTAGACGAATTTTCCACAGATAAAATGCCTCAAGCCATTCATTTCTTGGAATAGATGAAAAAATGCATTTATAGCCACATCAATCTCTTCTTCTCAATGAAAACGACGTCCACGTAAGTTCTTTTTTAGATTACAGAATAACCAAAAGTAGCACATAGCTAGAACAGGTGCATACGGCGGATGTTCGACTACTTTAATTTATTTTTGTATAAGAAACTCAATTGTTAATCCGGCTGTATGTGAAGATGCATTGTCATTGTGAAGCATTAATCCCCTAACATTCAGTTCTTGTAGAATTTCTAGAAGACATTTAGTGGTATACCAGTTTGCTGTTACTGTCTTCCGTCCTTCCAACTTGATGGCTTTGACCAATCCCGTACTTCTGAAGAAAACGGCATACATCACTTTTTTCAGTGCGTGTTGTTTTTTCACCGTTGTCGGCGTGGGATCATCTTCTTAGATCCATACTTTGCTTTCTTGACGTGTTGAAACGTCAAAAAACGGCATGTACGATTCATCACCTGTTACAATTTTAGAAATGATGCGGTGGCCGCCATCATTTAGCAATTTAAGAATTTCTTTACCGATTCTGATACGCTCCTCTTTAGGTGCTCAGTTAGAATATGGGAAACACAACGGCAAACTACTTTTATCATATGTAATTGTTCATGAATGATTTTGTGTATGGCTGCGGATCCAATGTTAAGTTCCTTCTGTATCATTTGATATGAACAGCGATTATCATCCATTTACATTTTTCGTATGGGAGACACATTATCCGGGATTACTGCCGACGGCGGTCTTCCTGTGTGTTCTTCATCCTGAAGAAAATTGCGACCTCTTCTAAATTCTCTATACCATCTGAATGCAGTAGCACAAGCTGGAGATTCATCACCAAATGCTAATAGCAACCGTTGAGCGCATTCTTCTTGATTTAATCCTGTTTTAAAATCGTAGAAAATCATACCGCGAAAATGCTCTCGCGTCAACTCCATTTTCTCATCTGTTTAAAATTTATTCTACGCTAAACAAGTAGAAGTAAGTCAGTAAAAAATCGTCTTCTGTGTTAAAATACTTTGTATTTTAAAATTAAACCGTTATTTTTATTTTGAAAATTCTCGTCGACGCGTATCTCAAAAATTTCAGAGTAAACCTCGTATAAGTGTCATCACTTCTGCCTCTTGTAATACTAAAAAGTGGAAATCTGAGTGACCGGCTATTATATAACACAATATATTGTTTAAATAAATCATTTACAAATCTACACATCTTGACAATTTATTTAAACTGATTTTAATGACTTGTAAAGATAAAAATGTATAACTTAAGGAATTTGTGAATATAAATTCTAAATTCTCTCTTTTAAAATAAGCTTGTTGTTTTTAAAATAACTACAAGTAAATACAACGTCTTAATGATATTTTATTAGTAGGCATATGGAATTTGTTATTCATGACAATTTTTCCTGTACAACATATGTAGATAAGGTATATATTTCAGCAGAATGTCTTTTTTACATATTCTCAAAGCAATTGAATAAGTATTCTAATATGGCTGTCTTTGGCTAAATGAATGATATAAGTGTGAAATATTGCTGAATTGAGACTCAGCAATGTGAAAATGCGTAAATATATCTGGAGAGACCAAGAAAATTGACAATTACTTAATTTTTCTATTAGGATATTATGAGAAGACATTTAATAAGGGTCAATTCCGTGTCATCAAACTTAACGACAAATATTCTGATTTTTTTATCCTTGGAATACATTTAATAATCACTCATTTGACTATGTATGCTGAGCATTCTTATGGAACGTAAATAATTTCTTCAAAAAATTATGATAGTGTTTTCAATCTCTGCATTGAAGATGATTTTATTCAAATGTTAATATATACTACAACGCTTAATAGTACTCAGTGGGGTAAAGAATATAAAATGGAGTGCTCATTGTATAGTCTAAGAAAATAAAATAAACTAAAAAATAAACTCAAACTATAATATAAACAAAAGCTTTACTGCATTTCTTTTATTTTAGAACTAAGTTTAGTATTCTTAAATATCAAGTATTGATATTAGAAAACTCTAAAACTTAATTATTTCTGTTTATTTTCAAAGTATAGAGGGAGTCAGGTGAAGTATTGAAGAAATAATGAATAACTGAGAGAGTTTATTTTGCATGTATTACGTTGGGGAATAAGTTTGAAGTGTTTTTTTTTTTTTTTTTTTTTTTTTTTTTTTTTACCAAATACTTTTATTTAAACAAGAAACAATAATTATATCAATAAGTTAATCAATTATATATTCGCCATTGCTGTTTACAACCTCTTCCTACCTCTCGACTCATTTGTTGATGCCTTTCCGCCAAAAATCGCCTGGTCTGTTGTCAAAGAAAGTTTATTTAAATACAATTAATTTTATCGATTTCTTTCAGAAGGATTCTTTGTTTATAAAAGATTATTCCTTTTTCATAGTTTTAATTTCTGTTTGCCTTGAAAATACAAATTTCCTTTCTGCTTTTCCAGCAGAAATGCTGCTCCGTTTATCAAACTCAACGACATTTTTTTGAATTCTGAATTTTCGCTTACGGGAAAGCGGTAAATATTTTAACTTCTGAATCTTTTTCCCCGCTTTTCAATATTACCCTTTTCCTTTTTTTATTAATCCTTTCAAATATTTTTTTGGATGAGAACTTCAAAGGAATTCAAAATATTTTTATAAAAACAATAAAATATAACTTATATTTATTAAATTTGCTGCATTCATATTTTTTATTAACTAATATGAAAAGAAATTGTCATTATTCAAAATTCAAATATTAAAACTTTACTGACATACGCATTGACGATCAATAAAATATCCAGCATTATTCCAATTTTGAAATATAGTAAATAGGAAATTTAGTAAGCTATACATGGTGACAACTTTATACTGTCGACAAAATTGTACTGCTTTTGATTGGTTTAATTCATGTCTACCCCTTTCTATAAAAATTTCATTTGCTTAAGAGATGTTAATGTTAGCAAAACATATAGATAGTTTTTATTTTCTTGTTTGAAATAATATGTCAAACCAACGACGACAAATAATTGCTTTATTTGAGGCTGGATTAAAGCAAATTCAGAGAGGGAATGTAGCCCCCCAATTCACCTGTCTTAAACTCAATGGATTAAAATGTTAAGTCTATTCTGCAATCAAGAGTAAGCCACATTGAAGTTTTGAATGCCTAAAGTCTATTCTTAAGAAGGAATGGACTAAATTAAGTCCTGATGAACTGCGGCCCATTGTAGAAATTCTTACGTGACGTTTAAAGCTCTGATGGATGCCCAAGAGAGCCATTTTGAAAAAACTTAAATATGTTATATCTAAGTAACAAATGACTTAAGTAAAGTTAGTGTTCTGAAAATAATTTTCATACACATATATTTTTAGTTTAATACAATATTGTTTTGTCAACAGGATAAAGTTGTCACCCTGTATGTATGTGTAGATACATATTGTTAATCCACTTTGGAATGGATATATCGAGTTCGATGATAGTCATGATTCAGCAACGAAAGCTGTGTGTTTGTTTCGACTGAAAATTTTACATGCACGTCTGACAAAATGGTTACGTTTCCTTCTTTACAACAGATAAATATGGCGAATTGTTTAGAGTTCTGTCAAATGTAAAAATGCAGAGCGAGATAAATTGCTTATGATCAAATTTAACTACTAAACTTCTACAATGCAGTACCAAATATATATTCCTACATTCAAATCTTAGGACCGTGGTGGCCTAGTTGATTAGAGCGTTTGTTCTTGTTATCAAAAGGTAATGAACTTGAATCCCTACCAAATCGAAGATCTGTCGTCTTCGCTAATGGCGGCTTTGGCACGTTAAATATGTCATGGTCTCAATGTTTTTCATATGATATGATACCTCTGGGGTGGCAGGAAAAGACTGGGCTGTTCTGCTCGGTAATTCTAATACCCTGCCTCTAAATTACAAAGGCCCACTTTTGGGGGTGATGGCGTTCTTGCTAAATGTCCCATTGAATAAGGTGTTATCACTTCCACTTCTATGCAGAGCTGAAAGGGGAAAATCCTGGTATCTGGATTTACACAACAACAATATTCAAATCCTAAAATATAAATGCGATGTTTAATTATTTTAAATGCACCATGATTAAGTAAAATTTTAAAAATCACAAATGGCAGGATAAGTTTTTCTTCGTTTACTTTGCTTAAAAATTCCATATTAATTAATTGATATAATGAAAAAACTTCGTAAATCTATTAATAAAAGCGAAAAATCTGATTAAAAGTTTCAAATTTTAAAAAAATTAAATTAGCAAGTTTACTTGGTTAGGGAGTTGTTCTCATATTGTAAGTGGTGATTTCGAGTCCCGACTTCACGGAAGATCTATTTTGTTTGCTAATGACTGTTGGGACACGTTAAATATATAGTAGTCCCCATGTCCTCCAAGTGAAATGATACTTTTGGGGCTCTTCTGTTTGGTCCGTGCTTCTAAGCTACGAACACTTTTACTAGTTGCTTCCTTCTAACTAGTAGAGTTCAAGTTTTTTCTTGATACAGGAATGTATGTCAGTTCACATGATTGTGCACGTCCAAGAATAAAACAATAGATATCACTCAAATTCATTTCAATTAAATAAAAGAATTACAAAACGCTTGACAAAACTTTTGAAAAATCAAGTTTATAAATCAGAATTTTTCAAATAGTACTGTAAAGGCATGTGATTTATGTAAAATCTTAATAGTACATATATTGGTATATGTTATATTGTACATAAGTATGGTACATATGTTATTAAGTGTGTGTTTTTCATGCATTACAACACGCATACAATATCTGTGCATATTGAGGTCATTTATCGAGCTTACTTATTAGACTGAGCAAAGAATTAGCTCAAAAGTTCTGGAGTATACAGTTGGTATTTGACTGGTTGCAAATCGCCAACCAATTATTTCCTACACATATTCTATTAAGTTAAAAATAAAATGAGAGCACAAGCAATTCAAAATTGGTGGGATACTCAGATTGGCTATATCACTGAGAAACAACAATTCTGAATAGACATCGAGAAACAAGCACACACATTTTTCCAGAATGATTACTTATAAATTTAGTTTGTTATGATTGTGATGATGATAATAGTATCGTGTCCATGAAGTAAATGCAAAAACCCTAAATATCCCCGAAGCTGTAGAAGATAGCCCTGGCAATCTCTACAACTTTATCTGTAAAAAGAAGCTTCAGCGTATCCTCTATGGTAATGTTAAAAAGTTTGACCAGCATTGCTAGACAGCTGAAGATGTGTTGTGAAGGTAGTTGAGTGTTATTCAGGCAGCGAGGACAAAGCCTGTGATGTAACTCCATTGTCCATCATTAGAAACTCTCATGCTTTTCAAGTGTTTTATGTTTTAATGTGAGCCTGTATCCCCAAGAGAGCGCGTTCTCGGGCGGTGGATAGAAGAATGCCTCCATTGGTTTCCTTTTTATGGTAGAGAGGAATTAAAATACTATCCGCGGACCAACAGGCAGAATTCCAACCCCTTTGGGGTTCTACCAGCTTTTTTTCCATGAATTGTGTTGTGATTTTGATTCAAACATATAAATCTGTTTTGGAATCAGATAAATTCCAATCCAAATGTACATTCTTTCACCAAAATAACCGTGTGGTTCAATTGTATTGTTGATGTGGTAAAAGAATCCTCGCATTCTCTGTATAATGTTTTAACGTGAATCAGATTGCAGGCTGAACTTAGTCTTCTTGGAAAAACATCTGCACAGGGCAATTGTACTCATGCTGCAAAATAAGTTACAGAAAATTACCTTAATCAGTGATGCACTTGAGGGCCTGGAAGTATACAAAGCAAGTTGCATCAATCTTCTGAACATAGCTCATTTCGAAATTGAGAAACGGCACAGGCCTAACATATATGCTACGCTTCTTAATTACAAAAATCCTTGGAAAACAATGGTCGTCTCTCAGCTTTCGAACTCAGCAATAACATGAGTTATGATGCCTACTCATGTTTATATTTTCTTGGAACGTTTAAAAAAATATAGAGATGATACCTGAATGGTGTTGAGTTCCTTAGACACTGTAATATGATACATTTACACGCCAAGCAATGGTTTTGGTATATATATAATATCACCTTTATGTGTCCATTGTGTCATAACTATTCGATTACATCACAATAAAGCTCATATCAAACTTTGGGACTATTCTGCTTCTTTGATATCATACCTTATATACTTTTTTCTGTTTTTCTTCGTTGGGATATATTATCAGCGCTATATGGTGGCTATCTATTGCATAATGAACGCGTTATTAAAAATATATGTCTGATAATACATTAGGTAAAATTCTCCCTTTACAGTACAAATTTAGTGATTTTGAATTCGGACAAGAGTGCACACGTTTATAGAACCAATTCATTTAACTGTGATTGCACAAACTGAAATTAACGCAAATGTAAACACATATATTTATACGTTTATATGGTATTTATTGCTATGCATAGCATGATAAAATCAAGACTAAAGTTCAGGGAATAAAATAAAAATTTTGCTGACAAATTGCAACTCTCACTCTTGTGGTTATTTCAAATATGAATTCTGAATTTTATGTCTTGTGGAATTTGCTTGTATATTAATTTTATCATATTATTGTTGTTTCTAATCCTTCATGATCTAGCAATAGCTAGATCAGGTCTATGTATTTTAGCAAAGACAGTCACTAGATATAGAGATAATAGTAGATCCTCTAAAATTAAACTCAGGCAGCTTAGGAAATGGTCCTATAGAGGTTGGTTTTAGATGACAATATTTATGGAGCAGCTTCTTTTAGTCCAAGAGACCGTAGCACCCGAAGAGGGAAGACTGACTTGGCTCCTTCCTTTGTGTGCTTTAGGTGAGCATAGTGACTTGGCCTTCACGCCTTGGGTAACCCTACCAGGAATACACATATGACCCATTCTACCCGAGGTTACCTCTCTGACACGATGAATTGCTTTTAAGATTACTAAATATTCTGATACTATGTTTCATATGGTATTTTACTTTTTCTATGAATTTAATGACATAATAAGAAGATCAAAAGGAAAAAAAATTGAAGAATATTTCCCTATAACTTTAGTTAATGCAAATAAAAATCAACTCATTAAATCCAGCCTAAATTACTGTTATGTAAATTTTCAAATTCAAACTTTTGTGATTATTTAACAGTGGCACTAAAATGTTTCAAATGGTATATCCTTTTTATATATAATCAGGCTAAATACTTTTCCATTATTCAAATTAGGTTCAAACATCTTAAACGCAGACACTTTTCATGGAATACACCTTACATTTGTTCCATAATAAAGGAGTTGATTTATGATTCATAGTTCGACATGCATGCAACACGGTCCATCAAAGTGCATATTCATGATTTCGTTCAGGGAATTTTTAGAGAGAGAAGATTGGTGGGGGAAAAAATCACAACAAATGAAGAATTTCCAACTCTGAAGCAATTCCGGTAATTGCTTTTTAGAATTTGCGGTGATGTTTCCGTGACTTTGCTGTATTCTAATTCCTCATGGCTCCTAATGGATTTTCCTTAGAGTGAGACGGTTGGCACGGAAGAGTCAGTTTCATTAAAATTGTCTGCATTTCAGCTCTAATTTTAAGCTTCGCAAACGATGTGAAAGCAATAAAGTGTTCTTCCTCGTGAAAGATGAACAAAGAATAGGAAGTTATAAATGGATAGTGTGTGTGTCCAGATTTCAATTGGCACATTGCATTTTAATAGGAATATATGAAACCAATGAATATAATGAGAATTTATAAACATTTTGTAAAATATAGTACTTTGAAATATATATGTAATTTATGGCCAAATGTTTCCAAAAATAAGAGTTTATATTATCGTATCGCTATATTTGAAAAATATATAAAGTTCTCATTAATATTATAAAGTAATTATTTTTGAATAAAAAATATTTATGAAATATTAAGGTGTAATTTCAAAGAAAAATAGCCACATACACAAAAAGAAATATTTGTGTATGAAATCTAAGATCACTAAACTCTACTTTTTTAATTTTGAAGAGTTATTTTAAGTTCATAAATTTGTTAAGTGAATCAAATATGTGTGAATGATTTATAAAACATAATTTTACATTAAAATAAACGTAATAGTTTGACCGTTAATTAAAAAAGATAATGAGATGAATAGCATAAATTTACATGATATGAAAGAAAAGAAAGATTAAGAAATGATATAAAAGATAAGAATAACCAAATGATGCAAAGAATAGATAGAAGAAAAATGTCTTGAAAATAAAATATTAATAGAGGACCCTAATATAAAAATTATTATGAAAATCTATAGCCATTTACATAATCTGTAAAACCAGAATTTGCAGAATGTATTGATTCATATATAAAGTAAAAGAAATTAGATCTCCTGAAATTAACATATAAATAATAAAAGTGGCAATTTTTATTCAATAATCATGAGTTTTATCAGTCCACGTGCAATATAAATAAGCTTAAAATCATAAAGGATAGAGAAAAATTTCTTTCAAACTATTCTGAATGAATAATTTTTTTAAAAATTTAATTTTTCTCTGAAAATGATTGCCATGTTTAGGAAATAAACACTGGGGTTTTACATTAGGCTGACCGCCTAACCGGGATATATGCATCGCATGTCAAGGAAACAGACATGGACACTAGACCTTGGCGTCAGGTGGGCTGTCGTGCAATTTAGTTTAGTTTATTCTGAATGGATTTATTATGATCTGTGACTTAAATTATTACAATATTTAAAGTTCTCACAAGTTCTAAATTTGATTATGGCAATATAGTATTTAATAATAAAAAATGTTATCTTTTTTTGTCATGTAATGAGAAACAATACACATTCTATCTCATGGTATTTCAATCAAATTATCAAACGTAAGTAACGTTTGGTAAAAAAAAAAATTTTTACATTTGTCATTTGATTTTCGAGTTAAATAAATCACTTTTGGCGATTTTTTTCTATAGAAATAGAAAAGTTACAAGCAGGATGAGAAAGAGAAGCTTCTGATTTCTGAGTGAATGTTGGACGGATTTGAGTGCTTGAGAATTTTCCACGTTTTTTTTAATAATACATATAATTATAGCTCATTATGTTTGAAGTTTCCTTAAAACTCTCAATATCACTGAAATTTCAAACATATTTTTCGGTTACTGAACTATCCTCTAAATGATAATAAAAAAAAAAGAAAATATTCACCAAAAGGGAAGGATTTTTTATATAAATTTAAAGCTCTATATTTGATATAAGACATTATACAACAACACAGGAAAATACTTTGTTTCTGCGTTCTGTATGCTCATCGGTTAGAAACTGTGGTAATGAATTTTTCGGAACATGTGGACATGGCCTACTATTAAGGAGATGTTTGTGATGTAAACCTATCTTTTTCAGTTATGGTAGTACAGCTTCACGTTTTTCATAGTTAAATGTGAAACATTCATAACTATATATTAACTATATATAATAAGACAATCGGCTATATATATGAAGATTCAATTTTCAGTTTTTGCAAGAATACGCTTATAGACATTATTGCTGCTGGAGAGGAGGATTCCAGCTCAGGTGTAACCTCTTCATTTGAAAATTACGAGGCAGTTACTGGAGGGCAAGTAAGTATTCCAAATCCATTAAACTTAAGGTACATTCAGGGGCTCGCCTGCACTGTTATTTATGTATGTATAGACATTAATGACTATTTGAATAACGTACTACCCATTTACCTGAACATTTTCTTAAATGGAATTGCATATTAGTGATTAAGCCATTAAGAAAATTGCTAATGAATGACCCAACTATCAGCGTGCATGAAATTGGCATAAAACTATTTAATTTAAATTTTACTATTGCTTTAAAATTTGCTGCATAATTATGGAACTTAAAAACTACAAATTTTTACACCGATACACACACACATATATATATACAGAGAGAGAGAGATTGGGTATTTTCATATATACTTATTTTAAATTTATATAGAAAATTTATTGTCTATATTTGTGAACGTGTATTCCGTATGAGACTTTAATAAAATATAGTAGTACTCTTTTCTAGTTTGATTTTGACTTTATTTTTTTACTTACTCAATAAATAACATTCTCACACACACAAAAAATATTTATATAACAACATCAAAAAAGAAAATTGTTTTTAATCATTTGTTTCTAAATTATAAAAACGTTTTCTGTTTTACCTGAATTATTTCCTATGTTTTAATCAAGAACATTGTTAAGAAAATAAATCTTAAGTTCGAGAAACTGAAATTGCGAAACAAACACAGTAAATTAAGCAAAAGAATCGGGCTAATTATTATGTTTTCAAACTCGGAATTTCATTTTTAAGCTGTTTGTTTTCTTGTTAGAGGAATTCTTAAGCAAAAATGAAAACAGCTTTTTTTATGTCAATGAAAATCAATTTTGCACTGCTTCGCTAGCAGGAGAAGAAAAGCTTAGGAGAATTGTTTACTTAAAATGTGCTAGAATATTGGAAAAATTTAGGGAAGATTTACAACTTTAGGATTAAATCTCAAACATTATATAATTGTTTTCAAATATTTTATGTGTTTTTTATCAAGAAAAATAATATAAAAATTCTTTGCAAATTACTTTTTATAAAATATATACAAGCTTTAAAATATAATTTAGCAATGGTTTCACAATAATTGTTTTTTTTAATAAATCCTAGTTAAGATTACCATCTGCTAGTTCTTGGTTCGATAATCAGTTAGAGGGATTGGATAGCTTATGCGATATTACCTTCCTTTCTTCATCTGAGCATGCGTGAATTTAAAGCTGATTTCAGTAATTTATTTATCGCCAAACAGACTATCGATGTCGCCAAAAAGGCTATAGTAACATAAATGAATGTAACGAAATGGTGTATGAGAAAATTTACCATTTAAAAGTTTTTATGGAATCAAATTGAAAATTTCAACCAAAAGAAAAAAATGATTATTACTTTTAGTACTTCTAAATTATCTGAGTGTTTCCTTTTTTATGTCATTATAAAGCATTTTTTATTATGTTTCGTTAATTTATATGAATTAATATTGTACAAAAATATATAATCGATCATTCGTAATTCTAAACAACATTAATATTAGCTATCAGGGATGTATAACCAGAATCTTTCAAATGGTTATATATTGAAAAAAAGTTCATTGTGCATTTAATTCACTTTGACAAAAATAAATGCTATTTGTAAATGAGTTTCATGTCATTTTTAAGATATTTGAACTATGGAGTACTGATGGTTTTTTTCATTATTATTTATTATTTTTTCCAATGTGGGCTCTTGGGTGATGAATGCTATTCAAATTTCGTTACCGAACGGGCACCTGTGAATTAAGTCATGGAGGCGAGTAGCGTTGCCAGCGCCATACCACCGCAAACCCAATTATAAATGTTTTGGGTATTCATAAATCATCACAGAAGAAAGGACAGAGAAACGTAGTGAGAACAGAGCAAGAAAGTAACATTCATGCCCGAACCGGAATTAGAACCCGGGACCCACAGCTCAGGAGTCAGGAACGCTAACCACTCAGCCATCAGTCGTTTTTTTCATTATTATAGAAACATATAAATGCCTTAAACATGGTTAGATAACCAAACATTAACTATCATCTTCCAATAGAGAAATACATTAATTGTATCTTCGTAACATCAGTCATATCTAAGATTAGGCGAATACTTTCAATCAAAATCAAATTCTGAAGTAAGTGCCATCAACCAGAATGGAGAAATTTTTAAAGTTTATATAATAGAATCCATGTTTATTACAGTATCGGTATTTCATTTCAGTTCTTTATATTTTGATAAACATAGAAATAAAAATCAATCATTATAATCGATAACTTTTCGATTCTAGAAAAAGAAAAGAACTTAAGAATTTAAATATGTTTTTTTTTTCATTGAAATCTTTTTTAATTTTTAATTCGTTTGGATAGTTTCAGTTGTCTTTAATAAAAAAGTTGCGTTTAATTCTCTGAACGTTGTAAGATTAAAAAAAAAAAAAAAGCATTTTTTCCTTCTACATATAAGAACTGGCTAAACATATCTAGAAGAGGATTCAATTATGGAAATGCTTAGAGGCTTCGGTTTCGGAGTTAAAAACTATTTGGAAAATTGATAGGCAATAACACAAATTAGGGAATAGAATTCTAAATCCTTCCCGAACTTATGGGTTTAAATGATTTCAACATTTTAAGTTCAGTATTTTTATTTATTTCCCGGAAAAATGAGAGTTTTATGCTTAATAGTATAATCAGTTAAAGTATCGATAATCAGACTTTAAAATATCTCAAGATAAGCTATTAACTGAATTATTGATTTTTATGGGCTTATAACTATGTTTTTAAACTTTAGTTAATATCTTTGTTATAATATATAATTATAGTTGTTGTTACTAATGACACTTAGACAAGCCAAGCTCGCTATGCTTTGGCTATGTGAATTCAAGTCAATTTTGAGCGTCTTTCGTTTAATAACAGCACTATAAAGGTGAGAGTACGATTTTTGCTCTTCAAATCCTACGATAGATGGCAGCACCTGAGGATCTACTCTCTTAATTTTGGCATTGATCTGAAGGGGGATAATTATAGTTGCATCACCATGTAAGAAAACAAGTATTTGCTGTTCAGAATGATACATTAAATTAACAAAAATTACAATTTAATAAATATATTTGAAGACATAATTTTACATTATATTTTTTATACACGTTATTTTCAGATTTCAATAAAATTAAGTCACAAACTTTTCATTTATATAATGTTCTTAGAATAATTCAGGAAATTAAAATTCTTCAAATAATTCGAGAAAGTAAAGAATTAGGAAATTGCTAGAGAAGAAATATTCCTCTTTAGCAACACAAGGATAATTTCGGGTAAATTATTGACATTTTTAATTTATAAATAATTTTATAGAAATAGTATTAACACAATCTTACAATTTAGTTTATAATTATACATTAATATTTTTATTCTCTTTACAGTAAAATATTATAGTGTATTTTTTGTAAAATATTGTAGAATATTTTTTGTAAAATAATATAGTGTTTATATATTTTAATATTCATTAAAATTTCATTTTTTATACTTTATTTTTGTAATACATAATTATTTCTCCATACAGTCATAATTTGTAATATGAATACAGTAATAATCAACTTAATTACTTCACTTGTGAGAAAAGTGGTTTTCTTAAGTTTAAATTACATAGAAAAAAATTATTAGTATTTAAAGAAACAGCATAAAAAATAAACTGTAAAAATTATCGATATGAATGATATCTTTTCAAAATTTGGTTTATGTCATGGAATATGGCATATTAGTTGAAAAAATACAGAAAATGTAAACTTAATTAAAAATATATATTGGTGCAACATATTGAAAATATATTCATAAAATTGGCGTGAGATTTATATTTAATTTCTAAAAGAAGTTCATATGTATATTGGTTAGTCCGTTTTAATATTATGTTTTATAAATATTCTTGAAATAACAAAATATATTAAACTAAATGACAATGACAAACATCAAACTTAAATTTTCGCTGACAAAATAATTACAGTAAAAGCCATGTATTTGAAGCCTTCTAAGTCTGGTTCTTTTTTATCCAAATAAAAGAAATTTTAAAACTAAAATTTTTATAGTAGAATTTATTATGTTGTTTACAGTATTCAATGATAAGTCTTTCTGTTTTTCGATGGTACTTTAATATAAAGAAAACTGAGTTATCAAACTTTAAACACTGATATAGCGTAAGCATAATGATTTATTTTAATGATTTAAATATCTAAATAATATCAAATATTTAATATTTTAAATTATCTTGGAATAATGAGATATTAAATTTAATGGCAAACATTAAACTCTAATTTTCGGTGATAAAATAATTACAGCAAACACCTTCTAATTCTGATTCTTCACTACCCAAATAAAAGAGATTTTAAAAAACCAATTATTTACATATATATAAACTAGATTTTAATTTGTTTAATACAAAATCGTCACAATTATTTTGTTTTGCTGCACAATCTTTTTTTTTTTTAACTGAGTATATAAATTCAGTACATACAATTCTGATACTGTTGGCGATATTTTCACCAATTTTAATCATAACAATTTTTTGAGGGAGCGTAAACACCCCCTCCCCGTATAGGGAGAGTTTTGTCACTGCTGAAAATTTAACTTTAAAATAAAATAGCGTTTCTTTCGGAAATTAAGTTGATTACATGCTGAAAAAACAATGCATCCTCTTCTCCGTTAAGAAAGACAATGGGACAGATAATCTTGCTTAAATCCGCAGCTGTTTTCTATGAAACAAACCGATTTATTCAAAGTAAATTGGATTATCATCTTTACTTTCATAAGGCAATAATTCCATCATGCAATAAAGAATAAATAAATTGGATTATCGTTTAACTTTTATGATGCAATAATTCCATCACGACTTAACATGTTGAAGCAAACCGAAACTGTTGACATAAAATTAGTATAACATTTTCTTTTTTATTTATGAATCACTATAAATTAATAGAAAATAATAATTATGTAAATTTCATATAAGCATTTTTTTATGTAAGTTCATGGCTCACTTTTTGTCAAAAATTCAAAAATTCAAAAATATTTTTCTTTACAAAATATCTATTGATTTGTTTCAAAGAAATCTTGTAATATATTATTTTTATTTAGCTACTGACGATTAATTTGTTTTTAAGGAATGATTAATTAAAAGAGAAGTTGAATTATTGAATAAAATACACACAGTTGAATTATTTAATATAATATAATTGTGTAGAATTATGTAATTAAAGTTATATTAATTCCACATATATTCACATTCTAGTACAATATAGATTTTCCACCTTGGAATTTTCCTTAAACTTTACAAACATTTTGCAATATAATGGTTGTGAAACTCTTAAAGTCATTAGTCTTAAAGTCTTAGTCATTTTGCTACATTTAATTTTTTTCTTTTAATAAAAGACACATATTCTTGCACAGAAGATAATTATGTTAAAAAATAAAATTCACTCACATATCATAAATTTTATAACGCCAAAATGATTTCATCATTTACTTTTTTAATTGTAGAAGAAAATGCGATTCAGTTCAGTCATTGTACTGTACTCATTACAGAGAATGTTTTCATGATACAGTATATGAGTACAGTATATTGTGTCTCAATGCACGTGAATACTGTACACGTCATATTACAGATACTGTATTTCATTCAAAAGGAGAGTACTTTCTTACACTCACAACTTGCTACAATTTTATAATTATTGTAGCATAATTATGTAAATAAGCGATATATGGTGATTATTTGCAAACAATTATATATCTTTTGTATTGATGTTTCACATATTTAAAAGGTGAGATTTTTAAAAATGAAACGGAAATGTGATTTTAAATATTAACGGGAATATAATTATATTATTTATCATCATAAGCTAACTGAAAATGATAGTATCATCTACTACATTAACAATGGCTTAGCTGTGTAAATGAGAGGTCAACGTATTAGCTTTTACTTCAATTGTTTTTATCTTGTTCTTAGTATAATTGTACTGTTTCGGGATTCAATTTAAGCCGTGAGCTCCAATAAAATTTTACTTGTAACAAATAACTTTAGGGTGATAATTAATCAAATTATTATTGCAACAGTTCAGATGGAACACAACAAATCATATGATATATTAACTGAACAATTTTTCCCGATAAATTTATTTAATATAATTAAAGATACTACTTCTCAAATTAATAGGAATCGAGCTAGTAGTTGAGTAGTAATAATGCAGACTTTAATTCAGTGGTTTATGAGTTTATCCCTATTTTGATAGTAGTTGCATTATAATGGTTAAGATCTATATTAAATTGCGGGTACCAATCAAATTGGCTTTTGAACATAATAAGAAACCATAGAGGGACAATTACTCTTACATGTATAATAATCATGTAATTCATATTTTTATATATGCAACCATTCCGACCGATGGCGGGGTGATTAATGTCCCTAACTTCGAAGAGAAAGTCGTGAATTCGAATCCTGATTTTGACACGGATATTCCTTTCTCACTGTGTGTGTGTGTTTTCTCCATCATTTCACATTCGGAGTGAATATGGCACACGTACTGAGTGTTCCACTGTTTAAGTTGCTATGTGTGTGTGTATATATACACACACAATGATTTTCGCAGATCAATAGAACTGATATTCATAAGAATACTTTTAAGACTTAATAAATGGATATGAAATTTTTCTGTTATATGAATCAAAATATATTTATAAAATTTTGTTAATTAAGAAATTAAACTTATTATGCGACGTTTGAATCATATACCATATAAAACATTGAAAACATTAATGGTATTTATTACAGACATTCTCGCAAAATATTTTTTAAATAAGTGCCATTGCATTTTAAGAATTATTGAATTATTTACCATGAAATAAAAAAACGTAAAAAAATGTACAATTTGTTAGACATCAAATGCATCTTCAAAACAAAACTAAATTAGTTTTTTTTTTCAATTTTTAAATGATATCTCATGAGAAAATACTAATTTAATTATAAACATTCATTATCATATTATTCAGAGAACATGTAAGAATAATATTATGAATATTAAAAAGCATTTTATTACCATGATTCTTTAATGCTTATAAACCACGTGTTATGTTTGAATATTGTTTTAGTTTTTTATAGTGAAAAATAGTTTTATGATTTTTAATGCAATGACAGAAGAAAATTAAAGTGGTAATATTAACATATGTTTTGTTTTATTACAACAATACACAATGACACACATCATTTTACTTAAATATTCACACAATTTTTAAGAAACAATGTTTTTTTTGTTATTTCTTATGACCTATTATGCAACATATGCTATTGTTGCATAATGATATTTGAATAAAAGTTTTGATCACTTTACTTAAATATTTATACAAATTTTACCAATAATATTTCTTCTGTGTTTCTTATGACACAGTATACAACATCTGATGTCATTTGAATTTAAGATTTAATTATTTTACTTAAATATTCACACAATTTTTAAAAAAACAATATTTCTGCTATTTCTTATGACACAAGTAGCATTTAATCTTATTTGAATATAATATTTGTGTGTGTGATCATTTTACTTAATATATTGTTTCTTAAAAATATAATAATTTATAACTGAATAATATAACTATTATAAAATAATATATAACTGAATCGTTATAGAAATATTTTTTCTTAAATATTTACAGAATTCTTAAGTAATAATATTTCTGCTATTTTGTATGACATACAATGTAACATCTAATCTTATTTAAATAAAGAATTTGATATTAATCGTAGGCGAAAATTAATGACTGATATTTATTTATACATTTAATAAACTCTTAATTATAACTGAGAATTGTTTAGTAGAAAACGAATATATATATATGTACATAATTAAAAAGATATAAAAAAACACTATAATTCATTTATTATACATGAAATAATCACTAAGAAATGAGCTTAAAATTAAAGAAAAATATTAGTTTTTTTTTTTTTTTTTTTTTTTTTTTTTTAAAGCAATAAATAAAATGAAAACTAAAATTACATTTTTAATTGTATCCTACAACGTTGATTTATATTTATTACAAAAGGATTTACTCAGTTTCTTTTATATAAATTATTTCAGAACTGTTATATTTAAGTTAATATGACCATTTCAGCTAAAGGAAATTTTGATTAGCCTTATATGTTCTGTTATAAAGAATGTTGGAATGCTATACCTTTGTAACATTTGACAGAAAATAGTTAGTAGAATAAATAGTACGTTTTATCGCTTCCTTGCTGATACCCTGTCGCTTAACTATTAGCAAATACCGATCAATAAAAAGACTAAGAAAATTTTGAATCTCTTATTTATTTAGGGAAATAATATAAGAGGTATCTGCTTTAATCTAATCCGCAACAAACAATTGTAATCAAACTATTTTCGAGAAATTAATGAAATAAGTAATTAATTATTTAACAAATATTGAAAATGTAAGCATTACAATTGTAATTATAAAAATAAAATACATTAAAAAAATTAAAGTGCAAAGGATTTTTTTATAGCATATATTATCTAGCCGATAAAAATTGTGTTAATTAATTGTGGCTAAGTCTTTATTTGAACGAAATTATTTTGAAAATAAAAATTTATTTAAGGTAAAAAGGTTATCACACTTTATTCTTAAAACCAGAAAATTGTAAATTTTTTTACAGAAAACTATTTTTAATTTGGACTTCAAAATTTAATTTTTGTAAAATATATTTTTTTAATCAATCACTAGAATTTTTAGACACAAATTAGTTTTCCATCAGTATAAAAATTCACTTATAAAATAATAATACATTTTCATGGTAAGTATTAGCAAAGAACAAATTTTATATATTCAATAACTTTTCATTTCTGAAGTTTAAATAATGAAATAATTTAATGCGTCATAATTAATAGATTTTGAACTATATGTTTTTAATTTCCCCACTACACTTATTCAATTTGTTTCAGTTAGTATAACATTTCGTTAAAAATATTCAAACGAATTATATTTTAAAGCAAATATTACTTATTTTAATCATTTTTATCAATAATATTAATAGTTCAAAGTACAAAGTTATAATTGTACTAGAAAAAATTTCTTTGAATTAATCATAAGAAATTAAAAGGAATTTTGCATTACATTAATTTAATGTTTCCGCTAAATAAATTTATCGGAAGTAATTACTATCATATGAAGCATATTCGCTAAAAGTAGAATTTCATTGTTTTAAAATTTGAAACATTGTAAACTATTACACAATAATTTTTAATCGTTTTAAGAAATATAATGTTAAGCAATATATGTTTGCACATTTGATTTACTGATAACTCGTTTTTACAATAACTCACTTTAGCATATGATTTTAAATTATGTTCTTTTTCACGAAGTGTTATTTTGCAAAAAACATCGAATTTTCCCCGGATGTCAACAGCCTTAATAATCATTTAATACTATAAAACTACCATTCAAACATAGGACATAACTTAATATTTTAATGTATAAGGATTTAATCTGCAATGCATAAAAACTTAAATATACATCAGCCGAAAAAACATGGATTCTATCTCAATAAAACGCATTTTAAGCATGAAATAAGATAAAAATTGTTAGAATAATTTAAATTCTTATGAATGTAAGCTCAGTTAATTTAACATTTAATGAAAAGAATCAGTTCAGAAAAATTATTCCATAAAAATATGCAATAATTGATATGCTTGACAACCGAACAATTTAAAAAAATTCGTCACACGTAACTAAAATTTAAAATTTCATTTTGAGTAATTAAAAATTGCTGGCCGAATGATAACTGTATATAATTCTGGTACTTTACAGTAAAGTAGGCACAACGTGAAATTTATATTATGACAAAGCGCTGCTCGAAATAAAGCGTGGACAACGAAAAACATGCTTCGTGTTCTACTTACTGCATGGATTCTGTTGCAAGCGGCCGCGTAACCAAACTTGGGTCGAAGAAGCTGGGGGGAGCGTGGCAGACGATTCTCAACATGCTTCCGAAGCTCCCCCTTGCGTTGATTTTCGAACTTGTTTTTGTTTTCTAAATAATCCTCTGAGCCTGGTGTTCTTTTCTGTCGTTCGCGAAGAAGTAAAAAAAACTTTTCAGAGCACCAAAATGGATCGGCGGTGGGGATCGGAACGAAAAACGTCGTATGTCAACACCGGACGTTGAAAAAAGTTACTAAATTTCCCTTCACGAATTGGCAATTTTACTACGCATGTGCACCAGGTGACAAATTCTTAGGATTAAAAAAAATGTTCGAAATAGCCAACTGCGTTCTTTAACACGTCCTGTTCTCATCAGGTGCAAGTGGCTACAAGGGTCCTCGCATCCATTGCAAAGAATTTTGTATATCTGGAGGAAAAGATTTTATTCCCAGGTCTCGATCGCGTCTCCATGGTAACACAAAAGGCAGCAGACGATTGTGGGGAAAGGGAAAAAGCTAGGGTGCCGCCTCCTGGTGGAGGTTGGGGTAAAAGGGACGGATCTATTCCGACATCTTCAGGGATAGAACGCGAACGTGTGTGGAATATTTCTTCATTTCTTTCTTTTTTTTTTATTCCAGGCATAAACATTGGATTTGTGTTAAGCGGCTACAATTTCTTTTTCATTTGAGGAATAAGATATTAACGGAAAAGAATTATATAATATATAATGCATTCATTTGTTTTCAAACTAATTATATCATAAAAGTCGTGGACAAATGAACATCATAAGTAGGAATTTAAATATTCTTATATACATAAAAAGAAGTGACTTTCAGTTTTACTCAAAAATGGAATACATGAAAAGAGAATCTTTAAACCAAGGATTAAATATCAGCATTTTTTTCGATTCTGATCCCTTCGAATCATCAAATGAAAAATTTAACATGTTTTTATCAATATTAATTTCCCACCATTAAAATCTTATTTTTTAAAACACAAAACAAAATGTTTTTCACAAGTGTAACACACATTCATTTGATGTACTATCAAAGAAATAGAATATAATTTAAATACACAAGTAATTATAGTTATGGAATATTCATTTAATGAACTGTGATATTATAGTTTAGAAATAAAAAATTTTAACGTTTGAACATTACTGATCTGCAATTTACTAACAATTAAAGTTTTTATTTGAATCGCTTCGATTTGAATAATCTGGTTTCCTCAATCCTTTCTGAAACGTAAATAAAAAAGCTTACAAAATAATATGTTTTTATACACTTTTACTTATACATCCCATATTTTATTTGATTATTTGAATCAAAACTATTCTTTAATTTTAAGTGGTAAAAATAAATTTAATAAAATTACAGTAAGGCACAAAATTTTTAATTAGCATTGATTAAATTCTATTAAACAATCACTCCGTGTCAAACGTAATACCTTTTAAGGGATTAGTCAACATTACTTCCCATGGTGAATTAATATTTTTCACAAATATCTTCAAAAGGCATTTGTTTAAAATAAGATTACGTTACATTTACCAGTCATATATATTTTATCTTCTATGCCTTGGATGAATTTTTCTTCCACTTTTTTTTCCCCTTAAACTTCCTTTTGGATTTTGTGAGCGTTGATCCTAACACACAATATTAAATTTAGTGGTACTTGAGCACGTTTTTTTAATGTAAATGAAACGTTCTAAGTACTTTAACACGCAGATATTAAATATTATTTTACTACAATTTCACTATTTTCCTTAAAATTTTCTTGTAGTATTTACATTTGCTTGTACATTACTTTACACTTATTGCATTTAAAATTCTAAAATGTAAAGCTATCACTCATATTCAAATTATATATAGCCAAAGAAATGCGGAAACTAAAAAAGTTGTTAGAATGAAACTAAATCTTAAATTTGTTAAGTACAGCTTTGATTACAAAATCAAACCAAAATTGTCATTGTGTCTTAAAATAAATTACAAATGAATGGGGGCTTTAATAAGCTATTCGGTCACTTATAGCGTGAATGACGTCCCATATTCAGGGCATAGCTCTTCTAGTACGTGACATTCTGCAATATGTCTTTCCAATAAATGAATCTAAATTAATTTTGTTACATTCGACACAACTCATAGGCTGTTCAAATTATCGTCCTAAATGATTCCAAGTATGTTTGATCAGAGAGAAATCTACTAACAGAGCAGATACAGGAAGGGTTGAAATGTGGCGATAACAGTCCTATGGAATCCTTGTAGCTGGTCGGTGAGAAGTGTCTTGCTGAAACAATACCATGAGTGGCAACACATTCGGTTGAAGAACACCTCGAGATTATATCTGGATGTCATTGTGCCGTGGATCAGTATTTGGTGCGTTGTATGAGAATGTATCACATACCATCACATTAGCTGTGGGAGCAGCATGTCACTGTACAGCTTAGTTGGGGTTAAAACGTTACATCTTAGCCTCAACGTGATACGGTTTGAATCACTGCTCAAATTTAATCTGGAATCGTCTTCGAACTGATTCCATGCACTTGCAGTTAGATTTATACGATCACAAGAGCTGGCAGTCAAATGGTTTGCATTCTGGACTTCGGTTCAACTGTTTCTATCTTGGACATGGATGTCTCCAATGGTTCGGAATCCAATTTAAAGTATAGGCTCTGATCTGATTAGCCCTCATGTACAAAAAATAATTAGTCAGTTACAAATAAAACAAAGCAAACAAACTCTACAATCATAGCATCAAACAGAGGGAACATAGAGAGGGTGTCAGTGACAGAATGTGCATCACTATGGCAGAGAATAAAATAGTTGGTACTATAAGTGTGCATTGTAAGATGAGACAGGCTTCTCGACTATTAGTCAAATGAGAGGTTCAAGAGCCTGGTCGTCATGTAACAGACTTCTTTTTTTCCCAATGGTCCCAATAATAATGGTCAAAATAAATTCAGAATGGTAATATTGCATTTACTTGCCTAGCTGGCCACTCATTCTCATGATAACTATGATTATTTCCCTCTCAAGCTCTAATAGCTCATCACATTGCATTCGATCTTGGCGTATGTCATCTCTAGTTAAAAGCAACGCTTTGCAACATCTTAAATACAAGTAAGCAAACTCTGCTTATTTGTTTTACAATCCAAGGAGAACAAAGTTCAGCGCCCTCTGGGTGCATTATACAATGCGCAATCGCACAGTATTTCTAATTAGTTGCAAATCTACTTGATATGTACCTTCAAGACAAGTTTCGTAATAATCTTACTTTCACTTCTTGGGACGCAAATGTTTATGGCAATTATTGTGTGTGAGTGCGTATATATATATATATATATATATATATATATATATAGATTGATTGATAGACAGATAACTTGAATGAATTCATGCTTATCAATCTTGCAGTTTTGCATTGGCGCAAGTTAAAAATAATTAATATATGCTCTTAAGTTATAAATTTATATTTAAAAGAAATATAAAAAGAAAAGCACGCAAGAGAAAAAGTTGTTCATACATTAGTATAATTCATGCATTATTGATTCCATATAGGGACTACTTTAACAGAGGAATATGTATGCATGCTCATGTATATTTGAAAATACCCTCGTTTAACAAAAAGAATTTCCAAATTTTGTTCACTTATTTTTAAATTGTCAAGAATGCTTTACAAAACTTAAATAATTACCAGAAAAAACCTAGTTTGGTTTGATTTATTTGGCCCTCAACGGTATTTTTTTTTTTTTTTTTTTTTTTTTTGCCTCTGAGTGCTACTTAGACCGGGATCTACGTTATAAATTAGATTCCAAATCACTACAAACATCAAAACCAAAGATGAGATTCTAACGAACCAACAAATATCAACTATTTGAAAGCAAGAGCATTAAACATTCAAATACCAAGTTTGGCACTCTGGATTCACATTACTTTTGTGGTGCAAAAGTCATTCAAACTAAAAACCTCTGAAAAAGTCATATAGATTTTTATCGTTTTATTATTCCTTAAGGTAAGAGATGAGTAAAAAAAGTCTTGATTTGTATAAAACCATAGTTGTTCAATTAAAATCACAATTATTAAACATATTGTTATTGTTACTTAGGACACTTGGAGAAGCCAAGCTCGTTATGCCGTTGGGCATGCGAATTTAAGTCAGTATTGTGCGTGTTTCGCTTAACTAGCTCCACAAAAGTAAAAGTATGACTTTGCTCTAAACTCCTCCGATAGATGGCACGACCTCTCTCTCTCTCTCTTTCTCTCCTGTAATCAAATATATATTTTTTTAATTCTGAAATTCTGGTAGTTGGATTGTTTCGAAAAATGGGAGTTATACAGTATTATAATTTAAAATAATTCTTTTAATACTGAGAAATCCAAAAGACGTAAAATTTCTTATGAAATAGTTTATGTATCCAGAGCCTCAAAGAATTAAAAAGAGAAACTATATTTTCAAAATTTGAGTTCCTTTCAAGAATTAAATCGCAGTCTTTTTGCCACATTTCATGATAGAAGTATGAACTTTTTTTGATTATTTTGTGTTTAAATCAAAGAAATTTTTTTATTTAAAAAAATAAAAAAACACATTTTAGAAAGATGAATAAAAAAGCAATTTGAGTCAAAAAATCAAAAGAAATAAATAAACTCTTCCGTTTTGGATATTAATATGTTAGATAAAATACCGCATCCCTTAAAAAGAGAGAATCAAATTTCTTACTCTCATTTTTATCCGTGGTTGATTTTTTGTGGCCTTTAATTTAGAGTGGCCCTCAGTTTCCCTCCAATTTGGAGCCATACTGTTAGCGATATTTTCTTATTTCTGGCAACCTTAGTATTTTTGATATTCTAAATCTCGTTTTCATTTTGCAAAGTCTAAGTTATCTAAAGCACTGTAAAATTGCTATTATATAAGCATTGTTTACCCTTTAAAACATTTTAAAATTTGCATAATTATATTACTTGGGATTAGCGTCATCATGTTATCAGCGCCATCTTATTTCTTTAATCATGCACGAAAACCATGCTTTACGAAAAAAGAAAATGCTAATTTTCCCCAAGGAACACCCTAAAATATATTTTTCCATTCATTTTAACCATTGACAAAGAAATAATTGCTTCAATTGATCAGAATTTTCCTCTCTTGAATGACAAGAACATGAGAAGCATGAAATTTTACTTTGTTCAGTTATAAGTAAGCAATCATTCAGGATAAATCTATCTTAAATACCATTCTTTTAATATTTTTTAGAAGAACTCGATATTTATTCATATCGACTATTGCATAATAACTAGATAAGAAGAATATATCCACTTTTACAACTGAATCCAATTCACTTCAAATTCCATTAAAATGTCATATTAATCGAAAAACTTGGCACTGAGAAGAGAAAAACAAAGTATTTGGAAAGTGTTGAGATGTTATTTAGCAACTGTGTGGATGGGTATAAATTTATACAATTTATATTCCCATCCGGGATCATTTTTCATAGATGATGGATTATATTTATATGTTACAAGAAAAAAACATGCAAACTTCAAAGCCAACACCCGAAAAAATGGATATTTGAAAAGTATGAAAGCTATGCCCATCTCCAGTTACTCAGCATTGTTTTGTATCCGGCCCTAAATATAGCCCTAAAACTACTCTAAATATCAATTAGGGAAAAAATAAAATACACACACACACAAATATATATATATATATATATATATATATATATATATATATATATATATATATATATATATAGTTTTAAGTCATAAAGTATTACCAATTACTCTTACAATTTGCACTTACAAATAATTACAATTTTAAATTTAACTAATTAGTATAAAAGCAAATTCGCATAACATGTGGATAAGTACCTTAAAAATATGTAAATATCAACCTATAAACAAATATTTCATTTCAATAATAAGTTGCGTGTGATTTTTTTGGATTATTTATTCATATTATTTTTTTAATTGTAATGTTTTTTATTTTTTAATGCTCCTTAGTTTGTACTGTGAGTGTGTGTGCTCTTTTTCCTACATTGTTCACTTGTGTTACTGTAACTTAAAATATACGTAACGAAAATGCTATATCCTTGTGATTCTAGTCAATTTTTGCAATATTCTCTATGCACGCAACTAGTAAATACATATCCGGTAGACATGAAACTAATCGGTAAAAACTTTTGTAGCCATATTACGTTATTTTATGGTGTCTTAATTTCCCCTTTTTTCCAAAGTAACAAATTACATTGTTTCACCTAAATAATTGATATATATATGTGTCTGTGTGCGCGTGTTTAAACTAAATTAAAATAATCAAATAAGTTCTTGGTTAAATACAATCTATTTTATTACAATATAGATTCAGTGAATTTTTGAGGCTGTCCATTCTTTGAAAAACGCCGTAGCATTAATTTTATAAAATCCATTCATTACGAAACGGAGCAGAAGACTTCCGACCACAAAGAAGTTTACATATATTCTAAAGAGTGATAATTTCAATTATTTGTTATTAAATGTTTATTGTGGAAATTATATATTATTTTTTTGCCTCATATTACCTCCTACTCAATTGCAAACTACATTTTTCATTATGCTATAAAATATTAATTTCAAAATATCTAATATATAAAAGCGGTATATTTTTTCCCATAAATCCACCACGAGAAATCATTTTAGAAACATGAAATTAAAAATAAGAGGCATACTTCTACAATGATGAAAGAAAAATTACGTAAAAATGAATACAAATTGCACCTACAAGTATATATATATATATATATATATATATATATATATATATATATATATATATATATATATATATATATATATATATATATATATATATATATATATTTGTAGGTGCAATTTGTATGTATATAATATAATAAGGAATAAAAATATTTTTTTTTACAGTAAGGAATAAAAAAAGTGTGAAACTTATAGTATCTTTACACATGATTGTCTGTCGAAGAGAAAGAACAACAAGCAAATGATCTTTAGTATCAATTAACATCTTACAATCAGCATCTGTTTAGTTGCTTAGTATTTCCCACAGAATGTCATCGTACCAGAAGACGTTTACCCAAAATATCTATCACATGTTCTATGGGATTTAAATCAGGAGAATGTGCTGGCCAATCCATTCAAGTGATAGATTCTCGTTCCAATAGTTGCTAAACAGCAGGAGTATGGTTGGCCATCCATTGCCATCCATAAAAACGAAGTATGCTCCATTGGCACCTCGGAACAGATGCACATAAGGAAGGATCACTTCAAATACAATAGCGTCCTCCGGTTGCAGAACTTTGTGGAAGACATGGAGCTCAATCAATCTATTCATTATAATGCTTTCCAAAATAACAACTTCAGAACCACCATAACATTTTCTGATGATATTGGGATGATATCATGTCCCAACCTCTTTCCTAATCAACTGGCGTTACGGATATCTTGTAACAAGGAAATTACTCGAATGTGTAAAATGAAAACAACTCCATTGATTAGACATCCAGTTTCTATTCTCCAAGTATCATTCTAAACTGTGCTTCTGATGGCCATCTTTCTAAAGGATACTTTTATAGTTTATACGACTAAATAATAGTCTACCTTCTTGAAGGGATAAATATCAGATACTATCAACACCGACCCTTTTCACCCCGTTGCTGTAGAAAGTACTTGATCAATGGCCCTTGATTGTTTCTAGATTCCATGCTAGCATCGATAAGACAGTGCAATTATTTTACTGAGTAGGCCACTATTAAGCTTTTCCACATTTGTACTTATGAAGTGGAAAACTTTCCAAGCACGCCAAACTCTTCAACTACGCTGGTTATACCAAAGCCCTTCCTCCAACTTTTTGATCATTATTCAAATTTGAAGTCTTGCAAACCATTTCTTCAAGCCATCTTTCACGAAAGAACTCCCTTACCCTTGCACAAATGTTCTAATTGGGTTTCCCACCTTCAGTTTATTGTAGTCTGGAGCAGCGAGTGCCGATAGCAAACGTTTTGTATACGTTCACTTAGCTTGTGGCGTTTTGTACCTGATATTTGCATAGGAATTACCTTTTTATTTAATTGTATGTTGAATGTACTAATCGCAGGAGCCTCTTTTCTGAAATTGCATGTCTGTATACTCAAATTTTACATTGTTGCTTAAGTTTTGCATACCAGTGTATATTGTATAGATATGTATATGTCTATGTTTTGACTTATCAATTAAATCAAGAAAATTTTGGATAAAGTTGTTTTCTCGTATGCTAGAAAAGTAGTATTTTTGTTCACTATGGCAATAAATTTCTTTAGTAACTGATTTCCATCAACCGAAGTCTCTGAATAAAGGCAACCACCTGGCAATTTCAAACCGCGATTTAGGGAAGTGGTCAACACTCGAGTTGGAACATTCTTTTTACTGACAAATAGGCATTGAAGCCTACAAAGCTTATAACATAATTAGGTCCTCTGTATACGATGGTTCGAATCAGTTACAGTTGATTGAATCAGTTATAGAACCCCTTAACTTCGGAATAAGAGAACAATGTTACAGCGGCCCCAATCCATAAGGCAATTTTATATAAATATTTCAGAGTAATAACAAATCTAATAGCATAAATGAATGGAGAAAATGATTAAAATAAAAAGAATTACTAAAAATCTTTTATAAAGTTTCTTTTTGTAAAGGTCATCAAGAAGTGCGTTTGCAAGCAAAACAAGTTTTAAGTTACTTGTAGCTGTAGAAGAAATTCTCCAAACATCATTCCATCAAGATTCTTTAAAAAAAAATTACTATTTTTAAAAATTCAAATTTTTGTCTGAGTTGATTTGTATCATAAATTTCAACATGCGAAACTCTTATTTTTAGTTCTTTATGTGTAATTGATTCACTTTTCTACACTGCTGGACAATTGCTAAGGACGGATAACACTATCATCCATAGCAACCACAAAATGAAAGGAAGCAAAATGTGGAAAATTAAAATAAGTACGGTATATAGTAAGAAGAAGTATGCGTATGCAAATTTTTTTCCACGTCTGTTCATCACGTGACATCGTTCATAAGAGCTTTAAAGGTTTTGACGCATGTGGACAATTGTTGTTTGAAGTCAAAGTTTTACAGGAAAGATTTAATAGACGAACTTGAAATTTTCGGCATGTCTTCACGACATCACTTAGAAGATTTTATGAGTGGCAAAATTATTGAAAATATCGAAGAAGGGCGAAAAATAACAGATGTTGCCAGGGAGTTTGACATCGCTCACAGTGTTGTTTCACGGCTGTGGAAGTCATTTAAAACTACTAGAATGTATAGTGGGCAGCATGGCAGAGGCGAAAAGGAACAGGCGCACCACAGCTCAGCAGGTGGCAAATCAGTTTCTTGCTGCCTCAGGAAAGCAGATCCCCCTAAAAACTGTTGCCAGACGTTTGAGGGGAGGAGGACTATACAACCGCAGACCTATTGTGTGTGTGCCTTTGGCCGGACAGCACCGTAATTCCCGTTTGCAATGGTGTCGTGAGCATCGCAACTGGACTGAACAGGACTGGGCATGTGTACTATTCTCATATGAGAGTAGGTTCAGTCTGTCATTGGACTGTAGACGCCAACTGATCTGGCGCGAGAGTAATACTGCTTATCGTCCAGAAAATATCTAGGAAAGGGACCTATATCCGACATGCAGTGTCATGGTGTGGGGCGGCATCATGATCAATGGCCGCACGCCCCTAAATGTGGTTGTGAATGGGACTATGACGGGCTAACGATATATTAATGAAGTTCTACTTCATCATGTTCGTCTTTTCCGTGGTGCTGTCTGTGATAAATTTATTTTTATGGACAACGCAACATGTCATCGAACACGCGCTGTTCAGGATTGTCTAGACAGCGAGGGTATTCAACGCTTCGTATGGCCATCACATTCTCCAGATCTAAACCCATTGAAAATATGTGGGATGCTTTGGGGAGGCAAGCTGATGGTCGAAACTATTCTCCTACAAACAAGAACACCCTCATCAGTGCACTCACAGAGGAATGAGATAAATTCCCTCAACAGCTGCTGAATAATGTTGAGCCAAGTATGATACGACGTGTGGAATGTTGCATCACACTCCACGGTGGATATATCCCGTACTGATACCTTTCTTCAAGGTGCCTGCTGACTTTTAGATGCCTTGTTCCATTTTTCCATATGCAGCATCAAATGAACATTTGTTTTTTCTTTCAGATGTTTCACAGCTTTTGTACTTTCCAGAATAATATATATTCTTTATTCTAATGTCTGAACAGAGAGAGAGTTTGGCAACTATATTTTATCCTACTAGGCCTCATGTCTCGCTTAATGTTATGCTACATTGCGTGATCAGTCTTTCGCAATTGTCCAGCAGTGTATTTTGCTTTTCTTTAAAGACCATGTCAAACCCCCAGTAAATAGGGAAAAATCCAAATTATTTATTTTAAAAGTAAAAAATGGCCAATTGTTTTCTCAATTTTGAATTTGAACTGAGATGTGTGCACAAAAAATTAACATCTTTTCCGTATTAATATTAATCAGACGACTGGTATTAAATCTGAATTTTTCATCAGATTTAATTTTCATCAGAAGACTCTTCTTTGTGTGTGTGTGTTCGTGTTCTACATCATTATCTTTAAATAATTATGGGTTCTTATCTTTAAGTCACCGGCATATTTGTGGACAAAGAAAAATCAACATTTAACTTAGTAATAAATGGAATTTTCCATCTTGCTATAAATAGCAAGAAATCTTTGATCTTCTTTGTATTAGTGATAAGTATACTGCTGTGAGATTTACTTTCGGAAAAGAAAATTCTTCTCCCGCTCCTCATTTGACTTCACATTCATTATCATATGAGAACTTATAAGTCGATTATTTTAACCACCAAAAAAGAATTTAATTTCTTAGTCAAAAAGTTAATCTGTATCTTCATGTTTAACATTTTGTTTCAAGATTTAAATCTTTGTATTAATGATAATCAGAATTAAAAAGTTTTATTCTTCTCTCTATCTTCTTTATTTCTAGAAAATTGTAAGGTTTTTATTGGTTGATTTACGGCATGGTCGAGAACGAAAAAAAAGTTTATCTTAAAAGAGAAAAATATGAAATTTTGCTAATGCAAGAACCAATTTTATTTTAGAAAGAGTACTCCTAAAAGAGTATTCTTATTATTTTCTCGTCACTGTCTTTATCGGATATATTTTAGTATGAGAAAAATCGAAATCTGTTTTAAAAGGGAAATGAAATTTTTTTTTCGTAACAAGTGGTAAAAAAAATTAAATGGTTCTTTGCATTAATAATAATCAAATTGCTGGAAAAAATTAAAAAAAATATTTTCTCTATTTTTCATATTCTTTGAAAAATGGGAAAGTCTACAGCAGTCGATAACAGTTATAAAATTCCAGCTTGTAGTTTCCTGAAATCATCTCTTGAAAAGTTTTAAAAATCACCTTATTTCTAAGAAATTTATGAAAAAAATTTTAAACTTTGTAGGAAATTTAAACTTATGATCGTACTTTTTTACATGCAGGACACTATCTTTTTACAATAACCAAGTTATCTGCAAAATTTTCGCATAAAAGATAAATTTTTCAGATAAGATATCTTAAAATATCTGCTTAAAGAAAAGTTTAGAATTTTTCAAATTTTTATTTACATTTGCTTCGTTTACTAAACTTTCAATTTTTCAAATTATGATATTTTTTTAAAATTTTCTTCTTTATCATTACCTTTCATTAACTGCATCACTGATCACAAAATAGTATGTGGTAGAATGTTCTCCTACAGGAGAACTCAACTTCATCAACCAGCACCAAGAATATTTCTATATCATTCTGACCACAAAATGACATGTGGTTGAATGTTCTCCTACAGGAGAACTCAATTTCATCAACCAGCACCAAGAATATTTCTACATCTTTGTGACTACAAAATAGCATGTGGTTGAATGCTGTCCTACAGGAGAACGCAACTTCATGAACCAGCACCAAAAGTATTTCTACATCATTGTAACCACAAAATAGTATGTGGTTGAATGTTGTCCAACAGGAGAAAACAACTTCATTAACTAATTCCAAGAGTCTTATCACCAGATGGAAAATATCATTCACGTAATTAAATGGAAGGACAATATCTGTCTCAGGAAATCATTCGCTAGATTTCACTTCAGATGTAATGGATGTGTTTGTCTTGGTAACGAATACTGGATTTAACCAGTGATCTCTTATTGCACACAAGTACATCAGTGATGACTACAATACGAAATTCATTGTAAAAAATAGTATTGTTTTAAGAGGAGTTTGTCCAGTTTCTTTACTAAAGACATCATTCCTGACGATACTACCAACGAGGAAATATCAAAAACTGTCGTTATAATAAAAATAGAGACCTATGCTGAAGCTCGTCTATCAAAATAAGTTTATTGATATTATTGGGCTTCCTCGAGTAAGTACATGATTAATAAATTGGCACCATTGACAGAAAAGAATGATGTACACATATTTTATTCGTATGATTGCATTCGCTTAAGTTAGAATTGAATTCTCTCTATTTTGATCATATACATTTTATTTTAAGCAACTTACATGTAGATCTCCATTGATTGGATGGTACTCTTATTTCATTAATGATGGCATTCTCAGAAATTAATGAAATCCATTTAATATTTTTTATATGTGTAGAACCTGCAATTGCCGAATTTAACTGATGTAACTTGAAAGAACAAGTCATAAGTCAGACAGACTGCAGTTCATTTCATGCTTTTACATATCACTAGATCTCGCCGATAGAATATTAGCATTATTCTTGCCATTCTAATTATAAATGAAATTAGGTATGATTGAATTTAGGTTCGATCGAATTTGTTTTAAAAAAAGCCTATATAAACTGTCTTTCTGTTGGCATTTACAAAATGTCACTCAGTAGCTTTTAAGAATGACACTATCTCCCACGAGGTAATGTTAGTTATAGCTTAATATTAATTGTTAATTACAACCTAATATACCTCTACTGATATGAACTAGAAGTTTATAACAGGCTTCCAGTTTAAATAACAATTAACTTATTTCCCCAAAGCCGAAATTGCATTTATTTATTTTCTTTTGCATTTAAATTTGGTAAAAATATATTACCTGAAATGTGACGCTGTAGAAACTAAACATTTCACATTTAAATTTCCAAGAATTTTTTTTTAAATAATTATATAGATATTTATATTAGTTCCTCTAATATAATTTAATATAATGACAAAGAAAGAAAACTAAACTATTAGAATTTCAAGAGTTTCATGCATATTTTGAAACAGTAAATAGTGCAGAATATTGCATATCTAAAAGTGACAATCATAAAAAATTGAAACTAATTTTTAAAAAAAACCGTGTACACAGATTTAAAATTTAAATAACAGTCAAGACATAATTAAATGATATAAGCAAATAGAAAATTTTTTATGTAAATTATTTCTTAAAATTAATCAAAAGTGCTTTTTTAAAAAGAGAAAATGCTATTTTTTAAATGGTAAAAATGTGAACAAATGAACAAAAAAATAAAAAAAACATTTAATGTGAATAATGTGAAACATATTTCTTTTGCTACTAAGTTCTGAAGTCTAATTAGTTCAATGGTGAAAATTTAAGAACTACAACAAAATAAAATGTCTGAGAAAACATGAAATATTACATTTTGGAAAGCTAATTAAGGTGCACGATGAAATTTCTTAGAAATATAGACCAGAAGAGAATTATAATTTAAGCTAGAAATTTCATAGAAAAATTTTCTTTAATGATTTTAATGAAAATTTTAACTTAAGTGGATTATATTCGGCTTGAAAACTGGGAATCAGTTTTGAAATATAATAATAACCAAGCAACATAGAATATTTTTGAAAATAATGCATGATAGTGTGTTCAAGATATAGGAAAAGTAAGTTTAAAAAGGAAAGGTAATTTAAAAAAAGTAAAATATTTCGCCAAAATACTAACAATTAATATCCAAAATTTCTAACATAAAATAGTGTAAGTAACATATATGATACGCAAAACAATTTAACAAGGACAATTCACTCGAATGGTACAATGTAGAGGCGTAGGGGCAAATTCAAGTATCACTTGATTGTGACCAAGCAATTGGCAATGTTTTTAGCTAGTTAAATAGACGAAAACAGGCAACGGGAAGAACATCACAAAAAGAACTTACCCCCTTATCAAGTAAGGGATAATAATCTGGTGCGGTAATTAGCTTTTGTTCTTGTTTTAATACGTATTTGGATAAACTAAGTAGGTTTCCAAAGACAGCTATACATATTAGAAATTTTGTAGAGTTCAATAACCCATGCCAAGGAAAAATGAGAGCACAAAATTTGATTTAGATATAAAAAATGATAAATTATTTCAATTGATCGGTTAAAGCTCTTTGATTAACCATGACCAAAATATTACCCATTATAGCTATTCTTAATAGCATGACGTGCTGTTGTGGCAAACCATGGAAGGACGTTGTATAATTAATAATGAGCATATATTATTTCCAGATATTTGAGAAATATGGTTGAACATTATCGTGCTAATTAAAGGTAATAAAGTAGCATGGTTGTGAGGTATCTTCAACTTACCTGCAAGAAGTCATATTACCTTATAGGATGATAAAATAAGCTGTCATTCCCCATCTGAACTTTGCTCATACTGCCACATCATAAATTGTAACTGAAGGTCGCACAGTAAAAAATTCATATTGGACAACTGAATGTCTTCTCAAGTGGTTATCGACATTGAGACAGGTGCTGGATTCACCACAGAAAATCCTATTCTTAAAGTAAAAACAACTTTATCTGAGTACGGTCCAACTATTAATGGCAATTGACTCGATGTGTGTCAAGACATAAATTAGAATTACTATGACGTCTATAGATGATATGCTTTGATTTCATAAGAGACATGCTAACCATCCAGTGGTGTTGAATTGTTGATAGTGATACGATTGATGTACTTGCAGAAATGATTGCATTGCTATTTGCTCGATATTCAAGTATATTTGTAGCTTCATGTGAACTTAACGACTATGATGGTTGATTGGTTTTTCTAGTCCCTTACCAAGACGTAGCATCAACTATATAGCTTCAACTAGTATACCGAATAAATAATCTATTTAAGTAATATGGTTTTATTTAACCTATGACGTATTGTCTTTCGAAATCAGATAACTGTTCACATCGCATTTGATCATTTAACTTTCTTTAAAATACAGGGTAGCGAAGATGGCATCATGTACTCCTGTTTACTACTGGACTTGAATACAGGCTCTTTTACAGTCCACTTGCGAGTTGTATAGGTTTCTGTTTGTTCCACTTTTGTATTCAAATATTAATTATTTACATATAATTTCGTGAGTTTTATACATAACTCATGAAACACAAAAAAATCAGAAATTCCGTAGGTTCTACTGCATATTTTCGAATATACTTTAGATAATATATTTTAGAAATACAGAAAAAAATAATATATTTCAAAAGAATTTTTTTAAAACTATAATTGAATTGTGCAAAGAATTGCAAAACTTTAATTTACGGCACTTGGTAATGGAGAATTGTTTAACGGAATATGATTTTATAATATAGTCTTAAAAAAATAATAGATTTTAAAGTTTACAGAAAAAGTATGCTATAAGAGTATACAGAATTTCAATATTTTACTTAACATTTGCTTATCTATTGATAATCTTATCTTACGAAAATGTTGAATACATGATTATTATACAAATTCTTTCCATTTAAATAGCTAAATTGTCCAGAATTTCGTGCATAATCCAGTGGGCGTGACGGATACGTTAAAAAATAATTTTACTTGACTTCATAAAAATTATTCTGAGATTTGGCATGAGATAATTTACATAAATTAAATCAATATCCATAAATTTACAATAATATGAGTTAATCATATGCGTTTCTAATATTTTATGAATTTTTCACAAATTATAACATCACATTTCCAGCTATAGTTTACATTTCTAAGTAAGATTATAAAATTTTGAACAATTAGTATCGATTGTTCAACTGCAACCATTTTAGGAAATAAAATTTCTTGAACAATGTTTATTATATTTCGCTTCAAAATATTCGCATTTCATTTTGGAGAAATTTAGTACTCCCAAAGCAAAGTTAATATTTCTAATTTTTTAGCCTTTCCTTTAAAATATGTTCATATTTTTACTATCATGATTATTGGTTTGCTTTTACATAAAATTAAAATCTGCCGGTGTTTTGACTAGTTCTTAATTTCTCCACATTTAATAATTCCAATATCTTAAATAGGAAAAATATCACCTAAAAATATGCTTCATGAAAAGATCCATTCATAGAATCATCACAGATGAATATTGTATTGTTTAAAGTCACAAAACAGCAATATAAAAATATGCCGATGTAGACAGAATCGGAAAAGTGACCATAATAAAAATTTGTAGCATATTTGGAACGAAAAACTATGTTTGGAGAGTGATGAGGAGAGCGAAATAAATATTTGAAGCACTTTGTTGAAATGAAATTCACTACTGGCTGCTGGATTATCTACCAATTAAATATAGTTGATTGTAACTAAAGAGAAAAACGCATGACTTTAGCAGTTATCAGTAACGAAGCATCTGAATATAAAAACTAAATTATGCATACCATATACAATACAAACAAAATAATATTTATATACGATACTGCATAATAAATAACCCAACACAATTTAATGATTTTCTAATGCACTTCATAATATCCATTGCACATTTTACTTTTAGTGGAATTTCTTTCCATATCAGGCATGTACTGAAAGGAAAGAAATCCATAAAATTCCAAATCACTTATTCTGACAAACATACAATCCATAACGCAAACATTCCTCTTGCAATAAATGGGCTCTTACCTTTAAGCTGATATAAGCCTAAACAGCTAGGAAGATTCAAATTTACTTCAAAATGGTAAAGAGTAGCACTTCATTAAGAATGCTGCCAGGTCAAGAAAAGCAAGACACAGTTGGCCAAGAGAGGCTTATTTAAAGATTAAAATTGAATTTAAATTAAATACGTGCAAAGGATGACTCGATACCAGAAAACTGTTTTGACTACTTAGAGAGAAAGATATCAAAAGATATCTCTAAGGGAATACAGACCTCTTTAGACATGTAGCAAAGGATACCGCTGACTGCCCAGAGGTATATATAGAAACAACGTCGAGGAAAATGGTATTGCCATGTTTTTATTCGTGAATTGCGATTAAACTAGTAAAGAAACGGTCAATAATTTTAGAGGGAACTGCTGTGGGTATTAAACTTCCATGAAAATGATAACTTTCTTCCAAGGGTTGACATAATAACCAATAGTCAAAAGCCCTTGCAACTTATCAATTATCTTTTTATTCGGTTTTAATATGAAGCATTTGGTATCGTTAATAGCCGATAGTATACGAGTAAATAAGGTGACTTCTCTCAGTGATTGTTTAGAGTGAAGAAATTCTTCATGCGAACTAGATATCCAGAGGTTACCAGATTTAAACTCTATACAGAATCCAATGTATCATCGTAGCAGGCATTCTATTAGTCGGTGATGATCATAAATAAGTTATGAACGTCATTCTTATTTGAAAGTATTAGTATTAGTAGTAAAATGACAGAAAGTTTTGGAGCTTTATGATCCTAAGCTTATATCTCGTACATTAAGTAAAATTGAGTTTTTCCATAAAATTCGTCAAAAATTTAGAACACAATTTTGGTTTGGTGATACAACGCGCTACAAGATAGAACAGAACAAATTTCTTTTTTATTTAAAATGTACGATTCTAACCAAACCAAAATATTCTCGCTGAAATTATTATTGCCACTCTGACGTATTCCTTAGAGTTAAAATTGTATGAATAGATCATTCTAACAATATTTTTCTATGGTCATGAGTTTTCTAATTTATTTTTAGATGTAAAGCTTAGCCTTTCTGTGTATTTGTATTCATTAAATTTATCTAATGCATGATATTTTCTTCAGCGATTATTGACTCAAAGTTAGATTTCAAACATTAAGTTGGAGACTGTTTTAGACATGCGTAACGACATTCAATATATATATTGTTACAAATTAGAAATACTTATTGTATTTGTCTTAAAATATCTCAGGCAGATCGGAAATACTCACATTTAGGGCAAAAAGTGCAATATTTAGAAGTATTATACGTTAAAAGCGAGTTTTCTAATGATTGGGTTACTTGGCGATGTTTTGGCGACTTGGCGAGAAATAGATACTTCTAGAAACATCCATCACCTAAGCTCTAGGACCAATATTTAGCGAGATAGCCTAGAAGTTTCCAGAACCTTGGCGAAATTGGTAGATTTCCCCGCCAAGACAGGTATGAATACCGCAGCCCGACATAGTTAGTTTTAGTAATTCATAGGAAAAGGTTTCTACTTTAAAGAACACTCTGCATTTTTAATGTTAGACGTGGCCAAAGCCTTTGATAGGATTTGGCACCAAGGCCTTGTTTATAAATTATTACTTGGAATAGCACATAATACTGTTTACATTATAAATAGCTACCTTTCTAATAGAAATTTCCATATTAAATTAAATAACTGTATTTCTACTACTAGACCAATTTATGCAGGAGTACCGCAGGGAAACATATTGGGTCCAATTCTCTATCTATATTTTACTGTAGACTTTCCTGTTAATGATGACATACACAGCCTTACTGCATTTTATGCAGATGATACTGGAATTATTGTAAGATCAAAAAACCCAAATTTAGTCATATCTAAACTACAAAATAAAATTAATAATATTGAAAATTGGTGTAATTATTGGACAGTTGCTATTAATGCATCAAAATCAAAACTTATAGTTGTAAGCAGAAAACCACGAAAACTTAAAGTCAATAATCATCTCTATATTTTCGGCCAGCAAATAGAAAAAGTCAATAAAGCAAAATACCTTAAAATACTCATCAATAGCCAACTTACCTGGACTGATCATCTTAAATCAAAAATATCTTCTGCTTGGAGCTCATATTTTAAAATTAAAGCTCTTATAGGACCTCAGTCAAAACTCAACCTCAAGCTCAAAAAATTACTGTATCAGACCAATCATTACTTATGCTTCCCCTGCCTGGTGTTCACTTTCAAATCAAAACAATAAACTTTTAAATACTTTTCAGAATAAACTGTTAAGAAAAACTGTCAATGCTCTATTATTTTTCATTCGCAACAACAACAGACATAATCTTAATATTGAAGAGTTAACCCATCATATTCAAAAACTGAACGTAAATTTCTACAAGCGAGCATCCAAGTGTGCTGCTGGTGACTTGAACAAACTTTTTAATGCTCATGTTCTCCCTGGGAATGCCCAAGTCAGACCTATTGCGGCCTTTTTCACATCGGACGCAATACTTTCTAAGGCTTTAGCCAAAATTTTTAGCATCAAATCTTAATTTACAATTTTAAGCTTTGCATTTCAATTCTACTTAATTCAGATGAATGAGTAGATGCCTTTGGGCAGGAACTCAGTTCTTTACCAAAGAAGAAGTTAGTTTTAGTTTTGTGAAGACAGTCAGTGAGTGAAGACGATTAGTCGTGACTACTAGTCTAGAGAAGCTGTTCTCTGTCTGAGGTATTTGAGACCTGTGATTGGAAGCTGTTATTAATCGTATCTGACGAATTGTAGCTGTATAATTGTGATTATTACAGCTGGTATTTCTAGTGGAATTTTTACGAATAAAAGTCTTTTGTTCATCGAGTAGTTGCTTTCTTCAACTCTCAATCCACACGAACCCCGAAGCTCAGTACAACTGGTGTTAGAAGCGGAGTTAAAGAGTTGATGCAGCGTGTCACAAGAAAAATGGATATGGATTTAATGAAAAGTCTTCTCGAAAAATTAACGGAGCAGATGGCTGAGAGGAAAGCTTGACAAGAAGAGATGAAAGCTGGACAAAAAGAGATTAAAACCGAGATGATGAAAGAGATAAAATCTGGACAGGAAGAGTTAAAAAGGAACTTAAGAAGGACATTGTAAGTGCTAAAGAACAATTCTCCAACATCATTCAGGAGAAGAGGAATGCAGTGGAAGCTAAGGTAACTTCAGTTGAAACTAAAGTTTTGAAGATGGAAGAAAATGTTAAAAGAAGCATTAGACAAAATGAATAAGGAGATTGAATGCTTGAAGAAGCGAATGACAAACAGACATGAGGAGCATAACGTGGCATTTTTGTCTTCTCTAGCTACGATTAAATTCTCAACATTCGATGGAAAATCATCCTGGCAAGTATACAAGACCCAGTTTATGATGGTAGTGGAAGCTAATGGATGGAATCTACGAGCCCAAGATTTTCATCTGGCGACTTCTTTAAGAGGAGACGGGCCGGCATCCACGAGACGCTTACGGAAGAGCAGAGGCATGATTTCCAAGCCTTATCAAATGCGCTTGAGCTGCAGTTTGGAGAAAAGTACACTAAAGAATATAGCAGACTACAGTTAAAGTCCCGCTATATCAAAAAGTGGGTGAAAGTCTGCAAGAATTGACTGCTGATATTCAGCGACTTTCCCGTTTAGCATTTTCGGACTGCCCAGCTGAGACACGTCAAGAACTGGTTCTCCATTACTTCATTGATAGTGTGCGGTATCCGAAGATACAGAAAACACTTAGACTCGCCGATGTCAAAGATATCGGATCTGCCCTAGTCTACGCACTTAAGATAGAGCCACGTGGTAGAGATAGAGTGGACACGTCCAAAAAGACTGCCCAAAACCAAAAGTTGGTGGAAATGATCTTCCATTCCAGCAGGGAAGGATTCAACGAATCCAGGAGTTTGAAATACATCATCGCAAAGGAACTCTTCATGGAAATTCTGATGCAGTATCAAGGAAACTATGTAATGGAAGCTGCCGATATTGTTCTACAGTAGAGAAGAACTATCAATTAGTAAATCCTTCGGTACGCCAAGTTACTGTTTCACCGCCATCGAAACCAGACCCATAGAGTGATGAAGGACTTAGAGAAGCCCAAAAAAAGATCCAGATATAAATGCAATTTTTGAAATAAAAAAAATCTTCCATTATGAAACCAAGTTGGCAGGACATCTCCACCTACAGTCCTGCTACTAAACAATATTGGGCTCTTTGGGACTCACTCCATATTAGAAATGACGTGTTATACGAGAAATGGGAGTCCGATAATGGACGTAATTTCAAATGGTAGCTTGTTCTTCCAAAATCAAGAATTTCAGATGTTTTGAAATAATTGCATAGTAGCTCAACTGGAGGCCAGTTCGGAGTAATGAAGACTCTACAGAAAGTTTGAGAACGCTTGTATTGGAGCAAAACTAGAAAAGATGTAGAGAAATGATGCCAATCTTGTGATGATTGTTCGGCACGTAAGGGACCAATGAAACGTAGCCGAGGAAGGTTGCAGCGGTATAATGTAGGAGCACTTTTTGAGCGGATAGCATTGGACATTTTGGGTCCTTTACCAAGATCTTCAAATGGCAACAAATACATCCTAGTTGTCATGGACTACTTTACTAAGTCGCCTGAAGCGTTTTCAATCCCTGAACAAGAAGCGACTACAGTAGCAGAGGTTCTAGTGCAGCAAAGGGTTTCCAGATTCGATGCACTCCTACAAATTCATTCAGATCAAGGGACGAATTTCACCTCTACTGTGTTTAAAGGAATGTGTCAAATTCTCGGAATAGACAAGACGCAAACCACGCTATTACAACCGCAATCGAACAGCATGGTAGAGAGGTTTAACCGAACCATTTTGAATAATCTCTCATTTATGGTTTCCAGAAATCAGCAAGATTGGGATTTGAAGCTACCGCTGTTTCTGCTTGCATATCGCAGTGTTGTCCATGAGACTACCGGATATACTCCATCACAAATGCTCTTTGGTCGCGAACTTGGTCTCCCTTGTGATCTTCAGTTTGGTCGTCCACCGGATACACCTTCATCGCCAGAGGAATACCTACGAGAACTTCAGGCACGTCTTGAAGATGTCCATAACTTCGCTCGAGACAGAATCAACCTGATGACCGAAAGAATGAAGGCAAGGTATGACACAAAAGCGACAGGACATGAATTTCAGGAAGGTGACAAAGCTTGGTTGTGGAACCCGATTCGAAGTAAAGGACCTTCTCGAAAGTTGCAAGCCAACTGGGAAAGTTCCTACACAGTCCTAAAAAGACTGAATGACGTCGTGGTTCGTATAAGTAAATCATCTTCTTCAAAACAAAAGGTAGTAAATTATGATAGATTAGCTCCTTATCGTAATGTAAAGTAAAAATTAGTATACCATAGTGTCTTTGTAAAGAGTATAGATAATTTTAATATTTTCTATTTTTTGTATTTGTATTATTAGTTGTTTGTGTATGTAATGTGTTCTGTATCCTCTTAAAATGTAAATACTTTTATATTAAATTTGGCCTCCTATCAGGGGATTGTGCAGCCCGGAACGTGCAGTCCTTGAGAGGGGGGGGGCAAAGTTACAAATTATAAATAATTATTGTATTTGTCTTAAAATATCTCAGGCAGATCGGAAATACTCACATTGTGGGCAAAAATTGCGGTATTTAGAAGTGTTATACGTTAAAAGCGGGTTTCCTAATGATTTGGTGACTTGGCGAAGTTTTGGCCAGAAAACTTCGCGACTTGGCGAGAGATGGCAAAAAATAGATACTTTTGGAAACATCCATCACCTAAGGTCTAACTCCAATATTTAGCCAGATAGTCTAGAATCTTCAAAAACCTTGGCGAAATTGGTAGATTTCCCCGCCAAGTTGGGTATGTTAGGTATAAATACCGCTGAGGTATTTGAGACCTGTGATTGGAAGCTGTTACGTATTGTATCTGACGAATTGTAGCTGTATAATAGTGATTGTTACAGCTGGTATTTCTAGTGGAATTTTTACGAATAAAAGTATTGTGTTCATTGAGTGGTTGCTTTATTCAACTCTCAATCCACACAAACCCCGAAGCTCGGTACAATATATATATATATATATATATATATATATATATATATATATATATATATATATATATAATAATTATCGAAACCATATGGTAATGGTTCAAGAAAATTAAGTCCATTTCAGCAGTAGAATGAGAATACACACAATAGTATTTAAATAATAGATTTTCAAATAAAATTCATTTATGAAAGTAAAAAGTCTTGATGAATTATCAGGATATTTGAATGCAATACAAAGAAGACTAGTGGATGCTTTTAGAGTGCCATTTCAAAGGTCTGGTTACTGTTGTGTAATTGATTACGATTATCGTATCAGATTTACTGTACGGTCAACCTTGCCGTGTTTTTTGGCGTCAAATTTGGCGAATACTTTAACTAGAAACCCGGCAAACTAGCATTTTGGCAACCCTATTTTTCACTAATTTCTCATGCATATTTGCCAATTTAAATTCATTAATATAAAATTTAATCAAAAATTTTATGGATAATTTAACATATCAACTTTATTATTTTACCATTATTGTTTGAAATCTATAAATCTTCGTGTTTGTTAATTTTATAAAATTAGTTGAACATATTGTTAGAAACCAACAATGTATGAAATATTTGTCATTATTTCAGTCATTTTCCTCCCACCGTTTTTCCAGATCGGAAATTTCTCATACGGTCACCCTTGGCAACTTTTTGAAAATTTCGCCAAGGGTAACCGTACGGTAAAATTTTACCCGGTTATCATATAGTACTTACAAATAATCTTTTGAATTTAAATATAATATATTTTTTTTAACATTGCTTTGTGTATTTATTATTTTTCTTCCTTCCCCTATTCAAACCTGAAAGTAGATGCAGAAACTGGTTTTGTTTTTGTAATTAAAAATTGATTTTTATTTAATCATAAAATTATCAATCGATATGCATACATACAAATGTATTTTTCATACATATATTATTCCAAATATTTAAGTATTCTAAAAGTAA
>CM057815.1:69754187-70134187 GCA_030067965.1 Latrodectus elegans
AATTTTATAATTATAGATATTTTTTCATATAATCTATATTTGCAAATATACACCAGATAAGCAGTAGAGGTTTCAATTGATATTTAACATCCCAGGAGTTAATATTCAGATGAACTAAAATAATACATAAAAACTTTTATTTAACAAATGAAAGTAAAAAAATATTTCTCCCATTTCAAAATGAAATAATTGGATAACTTCTACAGTAAATGTAGACAACTTTCTTACATCTATTCCTCCTTTTATATCGGTCTTAGTAATGAAACATTCAAACAAATTCTGTAGTAACTTTATATAAAATAATAATACTTATCTGGCAGTATTTTTAAATTACAAATACATAACTCATTTTATTTTTCCCATGGCAAAAAGCGACACTTTACTTCAAAAAATGCTCATAATAAGATTCAAAATATGAAAATATTTTCATCATTAGACAAAAATCTAAAAACCACTTGTAAATTTGAATATCAAACAAATTGGTAGTAAGTACTATTTGTTTCCTACTTTAATACAAATATTAATTTTTGGAAGATAAAACCAATAACAGATAAAGCATACAAAAGAAATTGTCTAAAATAGAGACATTATTAAAATATATCCATTGTGAAGATGGATATGCAATTCAAATTAAAGAAACAACCAAAGAAAACAAAACTTATGCCTTATAAGAAACAAGTTAAGAAAAATGACAAAATATTTTTTTTATTAAATTATTCCAAACATAGTGAAACTTTGGAAAAACGTCCTAGCAAGACTATAAAAAAAGAATCACAAATGTTTAAAAATTGGATTTATTTTAAATCAATAACAATATTAAGCAAAATAGTTTCTTGAAATTTATAAACTAAACTTTAAGTTTGAAATTGAAGATGATGCAGACACCCAACATTGCATTTGAATAAATAACCCAAAAGCATGTATTCAATAAATTAATATTTACAGTTACTTTAAAAGAAAATTAAATTTTACAGAAATTACATTTAAAATTGTATGAAAATGAGAACGAAAATAAATATTATGGCTAATCAGTTTTCCATCAACAAAATATTTATCTACATTTTTTGTTTTTATATTTTGTATTTAAAATACAAAATTTATTTTAAAAAGATTTTTATACAAAGGGGAAATCTATATTTTTTGGCTTTTTTCATTAAAGCATATATAAAATATTATAATTTTTATTTTTTGAATAAAGCAATGTTAAAAGAAAAGAAAATTATCTAGTTTTAATTCTATGACTCTGATTAAATAATTTTAAACTATTTTAAAAAATTGCATATTTTAAATGTTTTATCAAAATTTTATAAGATTAATTTTACAGCAAAGATAATCTTAAAAATTAAGAATTTGACAACATAGATGGTTTGATTTCTTGATATTCCCAAGGAATTCAGATTAATAGACTCAAAATAGAAATCCTTATCTTACTAGAAATTTATTATTTTACTCTACAAATTTATAATATTACTTAAATCATTATTTTACTACATTTTCATTATAAATTGAACAAATTTATTAACTTTACCACTTGCCATTGAAACACAATTTTTTTTTCTGTATCTGAATTATTTGTTAATTGTTTACATGACCACGTACTTGTTAAAACATTTTATGATGAAATAAAAATAAAACATACAATACTTTGTATGTTTACTTATATTAATATTTTAATTCTATTCCAAAGAGAATGTTTGTTTGTTTGTCACTCAAAGGTCATTTTTTTGCGCACAAGGGCTAATTAGACCGGGACCTACGGCTTAAAATGGATTCCAAACCACTACAAACATCCATGCCCAAGGTGGGATTCGAACCCACAAACTGTTGAACTGAAAGCAAGAGCGCTAACCATTCGGCTATTCCAATGACAAAGAATGCTTCATTACTATTTCTTGCAAAATACATTTCAAAAACAGAATTTCATGCAATACATGACTGTTATTTTTTTAAAGCAATGTTGCTATTTACAAAAAATAAATAAATTTTTGTTATATATAACAAATAATAAAAGGCATAAAAATGACAAAAAATAAATATTTATTATTATTTTTTCTACTTTTAAACATAAAGTTTGATAATTTATAATATATAACCATAAATCGCGAGTGAAGAATACTACATCTATTATTTAGTGATATAAAAATAAATACAAATTAAATTTTTCAATGAATCTGAGCATAAAACTATTACAAATTTTTTAATGTGAAATATAATAACAGCATAACTTCTCTCTTTATTATTATTTTCACAGTAAAAAAATTGCAACTTCAATTTAACTTTTAAGCTAACAATATTTTTTAAAAACTATAACAATTTTATAGTTTCTTAAAACACTATTTGTAATTTTATTTTTTAACAGTGTTATTATATTGAATTGATATATCCAAAAAAATCTGAATATAAATACACAAAATTATGAAACTTTACATTCTTTAACTGAAATTAAATTTTACTTAAAAGATAATTAAGCATTATTTACAAAAAAAAAAAATCAAAATATATTTTCTTCAAGCTGAATAAAAGTTTTATCGTCTACTAAACTATAATTTTCATCTTTATAATTAACAAAATCCTGTTTTCTTGATTTATTGACATGGTTGTAGAGATTTCTTACAGCATCAGAAATAGGTTTGATCTGCCCTAATTTGCAAAGGTTGTCATCCAATTCCCACTGAAGATCACCTCGCATGTTATGTGCATGCCTTGGTTTGAGTCCCAGTTGTAGTCTATGAGCAAAATCTTTTTCCATTTCCTCTTTCATGACTTCTTTACTGGGAAGTTTCACAATTCCTTTAAGAAACTTTAAAAAAACTTTTACCTGTTGGTCATAAATTGGAAACGGAATTATCATTTTTGGAATGGACCATATTGCTAGAGTTGGAAAGTCAATGAGGAACGTGTGAAGATACAGTGGCGACACCATTTGATCACCAATAGTCACATTGCAGCTACGATCAAGGAAAGGGTAATGGTATTGATAACCAGTACAAATGACTATAGCATCACAAAAGTATTTCTCTCCATCAAAGAAAGTCACAGCCGATTTAGATACTTGTTTAATACCTTTTCTTTGCCTAAGGTTTCCAGGCAGATTACTCTCTATTAGTGGTGAGTTATGACTCAAAATAACCTAAATTTAATAAGAAAAAATTACTATATTTTGAAAAATAAATGTGTTAAATTTTAACACAAGTGGCAATTTGTAAAACAATACATAAAAATTATGCTACATAGATTTTCAATTTAAAAAAAATTCTGTGCTGGAAAAAGGAGCAAATAGTAACCTATTAAATTTTTAAAAGCTAAATTATTAAAAACCTACTACATACTTGCATTCATAAAAAATATTATGATTATAAAAAATTATTAAGTTTTTTTTTATTTGCATCTACTTTTTAGAAAACACACATTTGTATGAATATTGCAAACAAATATACAAAAAAAAAGTTGCATTTGGCTATACTCAAAAGAAATTTATCTGTCTAATTATCAATCTGGACAATAAATTTAACTAATAACTAACTGATAAACCTAAGAATAAAAAAAATCACAAAATAGGAAGGAAAACAATTGTGGTTAGCATAATCTCTGGTGCTAATTACAATTAATAAAATTTATTTTATCCGGCAGTACAGAATAAATCATCAACAATGTTATTTTTATCATCAACAAATGAAATTAAGCAAATTCTTAAAGCAAGGTAAATAAGAGATGTAATTATCATTTCTGTAATTATGTCAGCCTCATTGATAATAATAGCTATTTTAGTATTTCATGATTTCAAACTGAATCAGCAAAAAACTCAAACTACGAAAATCATAATTTTAATAAGTGCGCCCTCTTTTTTTTCCTAATAGTGAATCAAATCACTAGGATTATTTTGCCTTTTGTCACTACAAGAGACAGAATTTATGATATCTTATACAATGAGGTCCTATCCTAATGCTATCCTAATTCAGGAAGTGGATAGAAACCATAATTTAGAAGCTGAAGCCGAGCACAAGACTTCAGACTTGACCTGCCACCAACAAAGGTATTATTTTTCTGGGAGGATATTGAGATCATGAACGTTTTTGTGTATTTCAGTCACTGTTAGTGAGCATGACACATCTTTACAAGATCAGTTATAGGTGCACTGTGTTCTGGTAATGAGAATGATGCTTTTGCTAACTAGGCTACTATGGCCTCATCAAACACTTTAATATAAAAAAGTATTAAGGTACTTAAATAAAATTAAACACTTTAATGCAGAAATATTTAAAAAAATATTTGCACTGTATACTATAGAATAAAACTTAGTTTAGAAAATGTATGATCCTTCAAGATTTAACAAAAAAAATTCCATAATTATCAATTATGTTTTTGTTTTTTTTTTTTTTTTTTTTTTTTAAGAAAAAAAACAAGATGCATAGATGAATCAGATTACATTTGGATATTACCTTTGAATTTCATAATTTATTTTAAAACACTTTTGGTTCACTAGTTATTTATCATTGCAGTAAGTTTTCATTTCAGTGTACTCAATTCTTGCATTCACATTCATTTCAGTTTACTCAAAATATATAGACCATTATCACTCTATCTCTTCCTTATGTACATGCTTATTTTAGATATGTATACATTCAAAATATTAATTCATTTAAAATTAATTTAAAAAGAGATATTATTGTTAATAATAATTATATAACAAGATTAAGTGATTCAGGAATTATAAATGATATCACCCATCAATCCTTAATATAATGAATTATTTTTATTTCTTCTTTAAAGAGATCCTTAAGGTATAGAGAATATTTTGCCCAGTCTCTTCATTATTATATAGGGTTTTCTTATGTACCAACCTAGAAAAGCCATTATTAACTCTTCATTGATACAATGTTATACAAAAATTTTTATGCACTATTAACTCAAATATATATTTTCTAATTTAAAGAATTTAATGTTAATTGTAAGAAGTTAAGATTGAAGATGAAAAAAATTAATATTGTGTAAAAAAATCAGTTTTTACTTTAAAATTTCTGATGCAATTCTTTAGCACAATAAACCACAACTTTCATTTGTAATTCATTGTACCAGATATGCATGGTAGCATTCAATTACGTAAATATTTTTAAAATGCTACCCAGAATCCCTTTTTACTCAAGAACAACATGACACCAAAAAATATTTTTCGCTTACTTCTTTAGCAACATAAGCCACTTCTATCGCAATATCAATTCCAGAAGGACCAGCACCTAATACAACTACTTTAAAATGTTTAAATGGAAGCGGCTCTCGATAATCATGACTATGCATCAATAGTCCTGTAAAGTCATCAAGTCCTGGAATTTCTGGGATGTAAGGAACAGAATAATGACTGTAAAAAAACGTTTTCATTGCAATATACAGAATTTACTTCAAAATTTTTAATCTCTTAACAATGTAAAATTTAAAAATATATATATTTTTAATTATTACAACACATTCAGTATATTCATAAATCTTACTTTTCTTTTTGAATTGAGTTAATTTTTGATGTTATTACATTCTCCTGTTGTTCCTTAATTACATACAAATAACAATTTGTTTTTTATGTATGGAGATATAAAGTAAAAAACTAAAAAAAAAAAATAATAACAATAAATAAAAGCAATTAATTGTTGAGAAAAAAATATTAATAATTTTCACAAAATTTCTATTCAATATTATTAAAATATATACTATTACATTTCCACTAGAATCAGTGCATAATTTTAAGAAAAATTACATTAAGAAAACTTCCTGAAATCTATATTGCATAAATAAATATACACATATATGTTCTATTATAAGCACTTAATTCAAATATATAAAGAATCTTCCAATTCATAAACTTATAATGAAATTTTACTTTTTTTTCATTTTTTAGATTAATTACATAATAATAAATTTTTGATTTCCTCCTCTTTTAAAATGAAAATTATAATTTCTTTCAATGCCAATAAATTCAACACTTCACTTGATTTTTAAATTTCAAAAGTGTTACACATTCAACATTGATGAAAAAATTGTCAAAATTTAATTTAAAACTTCTTTCAGTAGTAAAATTAAAAAATTTATGACATCTCACCCATTGCAAACCATAACTGCATCATAAATATCAGCAAACTTCTCCTTAGTAATGACATCAGAATAGTTAACAACCCAGTCAATTTCTTCCTTTGAATTCTTTAATGGTCTTACATTTTCTATTAATTTGTGAAACTGTTGAAGAATAACAAACATTAAGCTAAAAAAAATATATAAATAACTGCAAACATAGTATAAATTTTTAATAATATAAAATGAATGAATGAAATACTTATTGATTATTTGATACTTTTTACTTGAGGTTTACAAATGTGAGAACTGAAAATTCAAAAATAATAAAAAAATGAAGTTTTTAGAATATAACAGAGCATATATATAAACTAGTTGATTGTTTGTCGCTCAACGGTCATTTTTTACACACGAGGGCTAACTAGACCGGGACCTACGGTTTAAAGTGGATTTCGAACCACTACAAACATCCATGCCGTAGGTGGGATTCGAACCCATGAACTGTTGAACCGAAGGCAAGAGTGCTAACCATTCGGCTGCCAGCTCGGCTATATATAAACTAGAGTTAAAATTATATAAAAAGTATGATAAATGATAATTGATTAATCAAGAATACATAAAATGTCAATTAAATCAAACTATTTCAAAGCTTCTAATAAGTAATATTTTAAAAAGGAAAGCACTTTAGTACAATTACTATAAATATTGAAAATAAAAGATTACTTTCAAATTTTGTGATTTTAATATACTGTTTGGTATCCTTGTATATTAATCAAAAATTTTCATCAAGCAAGAGAAAAAACCTTAAAAAATAAAACACTTCTAAATATCTGCAAGTTTTAATCACTTTTTAGAAAATTAAATTTTGAAAAAACTATATTTTATTATTTAAAATTAAAATATATATGTATATAAATTTTGATTTTAAATAGCAATTAAAATTTTTAAAAGCTATTATCTTAAATGAATTAATAAAAAATAGTAATGCTAAGTTAACTTAAATCAATGAAAGTCATTTATAAGATAAACTATCAAAATAAAAATCATCTTTCATAAGTTTGCCTTTTATGATCAAATAAAAACGATAGTATTAAAAAATATAATTTTGTTTTGCAAATGTTGTTCTTGTTAAACAAAGAAAGATAAAAATGTGTTTCAAACTACATGTTTTTATGGTATATTTTTAAAAATATATGAATAACAACATTTTTTTAGAAAAGTATTATATTTATAAATAAATTAAATATACATTGCAGACAACTGGTATTAGATATCAAATTGAATGCAAATATAAGTATAGTTATCAAAATCTGCATTAAACTTTAGTTTACCTTTAGGTTTTACAATTTTCAGTTATTTGTTCAAATTAAAGTAGGGACAAGTGCATTTAATTTCTTCACTCATTTGAGAATATTGACAAAGAATAGATATTACAGCACTGGATAATTTTATGAAATCATAATGCCATATATTTTATAATTTAATATTATAGCATTATATATATAAGATTCTTAATTAGCAATTTTACAAATAGTAGACACTGGGTGACTGACCCTTCAGGACTAACTGACACTCATTGTTACCCAGTGGGCACCTACGAACCAAGTCATGGAGAGGAGTAGCATTAACCACATCACTCCACCATTAATCAGTAATAAGGTGAGCCACATCCATTCATCATCTCAGAAGAAAAAAATAAGGAAACAATGAGAGAAAGGAACATCCAAACCTGAACCAAGACTCAAACCTGCGACCAACAGCTTAAGGAGTTAGGAACCATCACCACTCAGCCATCAGACAGCTTTTAGTTACCATAATTTATTTTAAGGTTATTTCAGATATTAGGAGGCTGCATTTAAAACCAAATAGAATGTTATTATCACTTAAAATAAGGATTAGAAAACTGTTTCTCCAATGATCAAAAATATGTAAATCTTTTAACAAAATATTTAAGATTTACAAAGATGTGAAATTTTATTGAACTTTTGGAACTATTAATAATTAGGCTATTTAGCATCATTTCTTTTCAACAAATCATTTTTTACCAATAACCAGGTATTAAGAGTTAACTCTAAATCTACTTATTCTTTTGTATCACAGAACATTAATAACATCTAGTGTTATGTTTTATAGAAAGGAGACGATATTTGTTATAAAGCATAATCTTAAAAAAGACTATTACTTTTTTCTCGTGATCCTCTAATCAAATTAAAAGAATCATTCACTCTTTCTGAAATATTCCCACACTCAAGCAATTTAAATCACATATAAAGAAATTTGATAAAATAATAAAATTAACTATAAAAAATAAAAGAAAAAAATTAAAACTTTCAACTATACTTAGTTGGGGGTTAAATAAAAATTTATTATTTATTTAGAAATTTTTTAAAAAATATTATTCCCTCATCTTCTTAACAAAAAACTTTCAAAAATGATGCTATTGACTTGATACAGTAGAATGATAAAAAATTGTTAGCAAAAATATTTCAATTATATAAATTTAAAATATATAAAGTGAAATTTATATATTTTAAATTTATATAATTGAAATATTATATAAATTTAAAATATATAAATTTATCAAAATACATGTCATTCAGTTTGTGAGAAAACTGAAATATTTTATAGTTAAAAGTAACTTTAAAATATTTCAGTTTTCTCACAAACTGAATGACATGTATTTTGAAACTATTTTAAATTTTGAATATTCAATTAGATACGTCATATTTGAATTTAAATTAAGGAAGTCCTTTAATTATCATATCAGCTAACAGCCCAATAGTGGATGATTAAAAAAACATCTAAAATTTTAAGCCAAGCAATTAGTTAATCAATATCCATTTTAAAAATCAAATGAATTAAAAATAAATTTAGAATTTTTTTATCATATCAATTTTCAAATTCATTTGTTTTTTATATTTCTTTAAACATCATTACTTAGATTTTTATTAAATAATTCTGAAATATGTAAATAAAATCTTATTTTTTAAAAATCTTTAAATTTATAACTTAAATATATCCAATATTATAATAAATTACTTAACATATATTTGTCATTAAATAAATAAAACAGATATACAATAAATAAAAATAGAGTAAGATAAAAATTTGTAGTACAATGAAAGTGTTAAACTTTTTAAATTCTTCAATCTCAAAAATTATCCTAAGTTACAAAACATAAATAGAATTGTTACTTAATCCTTTTGTGAACCTGTAAAACTTATTGTATATTTTAAAATTGTATCAAAATATTCTCTTGCTGATAAATTTAGAAATGCTTTTATAATGAATTACACTCATTATAAAAGCATTTCTGATTTCAATCTCATAGCTGAAAACAATTTAAGAATATTACATCACAATATAAAAATTTATTTACGGTGTATTTAAACTTTATTGAATTCTTTTAGATTGATCTAGTTATTACACTTTCTCTATTACTTACCTATATTATGCTATATTTATACTTAATTTCGAAAATTAATTAGAATTATATTTGACTGTGCTTATTATCCTTAAAAATTGTCAGATGAATTTTTTTTAAAAAAAAAAAAAAACATACCTAATATCTCTTAAGTATCTCAAGCAATATACAAAGGACACTTTTAGATTTGAGGAATAGTCAATGAATTAATGTAAAAGAAATTTAAATTTTAAGCAGTTTTATTAATGAATAAATGCAAAAAAACTCTAATAAAACTTAAAAATAATTCTTAGTGTAATGTGTGTATTAAATATATTAAATGTGTTTCCTTTGGGGATAATGAGAATATAAAAAAAAAATTTATGCTTTTCTAAATATTACATGTGTAATTATAAATTATCATGTTACAAAAAAAGAAAATTAATCAGGAGCACTCAATTGATCAAAAATAAAAAAATTGGCTGTAAACTATAAAAAAACAACAGATATGAAACTGCGTCTTTTACCATCAAATAATTAAAAAACAAAGCTTTATAAACTAATAACAAAGAAATAAAACCATATCCACTGGTGTATACATTTTTTTATATTTACAATGCAAAATTCAAGATAATTCTTTAATTTTAAAATTTCAAGAGGCTTTCTTTAGATTACATAAAGTGAACTTTAACTAATTTATTAAAATAGAAATCATTTTAAAAGTAAACAAAATAATTAAAAAGGACATAGCAATAACAAAATCTGATATTTGGTTCAAATAAATATAACATGAATAATATTTTTTTGTAAAAATTTTCTAAAATTAATAGAATAATGACATTTTAAATATAAGCATCTTACATAGTACTAACTAACAATATTCAACATGTAAACAGTAATCTAAATCAATGAAATGAATTGAATTTTATAATAATTTCTATTTGAACAATAGCATGAAAGTACTAAATAACATTCTGTGAAATGTTACTTAGGAAATTTATTGACTAAATTATAAAATCACAAATAATAATAATAATGCTGCATAAATTATTTTTTACTTTTATCTATACTATATTATTACATACATGTATATAATACACTAAAAATATGACACTTACAAAATAACATTTCATACACGTGTAATGAAAGGAAACAAAATGCTTCACATAATCTTACATGCCACATCACCTAGGTGAATAAATTATTTTTGTGCAAGTAATATATTATTAAATATTTCTCTGCACACATGCTGATGCTTCCAATCATATTTAAATTTAAAATTCATTTGCCAATTTCACACTTGTACATACAAATCATACTGAACAAAAAAATTGTAATTTCCCTTGTAAAAACTTTCTTCAAACCTAGGAAATCATGTGAAATCCTTGAAAACATTGCACCACAAATTAGCATTCAAATATTATTTTTTTTTTTTTTTTTTTTTTTTTTTTTTAAACTATATTAGGTAATTGTTTTTACAACTTTCTAATGACAGGTAAAATAGTTTTTAAATCGGAAATTCATAAAATAAAAAGATAAGTGTTAGATTTAATATTCTTATTACAAAAACAGTTTTTATGTTTTTATAAATAAATATTATAATAATTATTTAATTTGCATTATATAAGAAAACTATAAAAAATAAAATTCATACTTCATTTTATTGATGAAAAATCGAGCAAAATAATCACTTATTCCTGTTTCCAGGCATTTTTAAACATTTTTTTTCAATATAAGAGAGCATTTTACTATTGTTTCCCTCAAAAAGTATGACACTTTTATTAGCCATTCATCTGATTTTTACAACACATTATCAATTTCTTTATATTTGCTATCTGAAAGTATTTTTTTTTTTCATTCACATTCAATATATTCTGAATTATTTAACCATCAAATACATCTTACAAATTACATCTGAGTGCACATTCAAAATGTCCTTGAAAGAAATTTTAGGTAACATCGTACTCCTTTGTCAAAGTTCATAGTTGAATCATATCTTCACTCAAATTATCAGTTGAATACTCATAGCTTTCTTCAGTTACAACGATTTCTTTAATAAATCTTTACTATCTTTTTTTGTAATACTATTCCAAGGATAGATATACAAGTGCATTGAACCTAGAATGTCAATGTCATAAGACAATGCTAAGCCATGATTACTCTTTGTAAAAGGAACTTCAGATATTTGTACTTAAAGCTATTCATAATACTCTATGTATGTTCTGTAAGAGAGGAATAAAGTCAGATATAGAAAATTCCACATGAATTTCTTCTAAAAATTCAGGATGTCAATATCAGCAGCGAAGTTAGCAATCCACAATTTGAAATATTTATGACTGTCCAACAAAAAAGTAAATCCAAGTTTCTCAAGCATAAAATTAAAAAAATAAAAATAATTAAGAGATCAGAGGACTAATAATAAACACAAGCAAAAAGAGCATGAAATAGAGTTTGCCAAAGAGATTTTCCAAAATTTTAGCTCATAAATGGGAATTAAAATTAGCATTATGTCTATGGAACCATGTTATGGACAAGTTGTAAAATCATGAGTGTCCATAAATTAGAAATTTGTAAAACTGAGCATTAATGTTTGGAAAAATCAAAAGATAAAAACAATAGTGGAACAATTTTAAAAAACTGATTCTCCATTTAAAATAAAACAATCATAAATATACAAGCAAAAACATGTATTTAAAGAATCATTACAAATAATTTTGTAATCTAATTATTAAACCCAATAAAAACTTTCAGCCATAAATACATAATTCTGTGAATGTACAGAACTGCAATGAATTTCCATATTCAACACTCCAATAAAAAAGGAAACCATTTTTGTCACGGAGCATACATATTTTGCAGAAAGTTTGATTGATTTGGCAATTTCAGACAAGTTGGAATTAATTAAAAAAAAAAAGATCTTTATGTTTCGATACATTTCACTGCAAATCTTTCTACAATTATGAATGTTTTGTAAGGCAAAGCAAAACTTTGAAATTTTAAATTAAACTTACCTTTACATATTTGTAAAGATCATAATGCTGAGCATAATCTTTTAAATACTGAAGGACTTGTGTATGGTGAATAAATGATTTACCATCACAGTACCCAAATGGAAAATCAGGAAAAGCCATAACTTCTTTGGGTAAATTAGTTCTGTAAACAGAGATCATAATTATGAAGAAATTAACAATGGACTTAAGTGTATTCATTAATTACTAGAATATAAACAAAAGTACAGTGATTTCACTAAGATTTTCTTTAAAGTTATAATTTTAGTCATAAGCTCAGAATAAATAAATGTTAATAAAAAATTATATTATTTATTAAATGGATATAATCAGAAAAAACTGCTTTACTTACTATGTATAATTGCAAATATATATATATATATACAAAAATCATCCATATTTTAAAATTATATTTTCTGAATTAATATTAAAATAAGAATTAAATCAAAGATCTAAAAAATTTTTAATAAAGACTATTTATAGTTAACATTTATATATGGTATGAGTTAACCATTAAGAAAATTTTGATGTAAATTCTTTTTACAAAGTTCAATGATGGTAATATTAGAATATTGGAATTTTATTGTTCAAATGTTATGTAAATATAAAGATATAAAGACATTTCTTATTAAAATTGTAACATATAGAATTTTCAAGTAATATAAAAAAAAAACAATAGGAAAAGTAATATGAAATGTTGAGTAAGAACTGAAAAGCTCAGAATCAATTATTATAGCAATCCAGAAAATTTTTATATTATGAACATAGCTTAGCAGTAGGATTTCTTTTTATATGGGCATATTATAAAATTATTATTTAAAAAAAAACAATCCTTTATGTTACTAGTTTAATGCTCTTGCAAAGTGGGTATACATAAATAATTTTTTTCAAAACTGGCATTTAAGATTAAACAGGGCATCATGATTATAATTTTAAAAATCTATCTAGATAATATTGAATCATATGACTTTTAATTAAATATAATATCAAAGTTTGGGAAAATTTGAAAATATAAATGTATTAAAAATTACTTAAAAGTAACTAAAAATTTCTCAAACAAATATTCAATTATTTTTTAGATTAATTATATTAAAAACCTAAAAAAACAAGTCAAATATCAAATAAAGAGGAGAATAAAAATATGCTAATAAAGGTAAAAACAAATTGTAATTTTGATGTCTGATTAAAATAAAAATGGGAAACAAAATAATAATTAAAAAATTTGACAAGAAAATTACATATATGTAATTCATGATTTCTAAATTAAGAATCAAAAGAAAGAATTTAAGTAATACAAACATGACAAGTTAAAATATAATGAATACCTCCACAGATTGACATTGAGACCACCTATGTATTGGGGAAGACATATGATTCAGTGAAAAAGATAGACAAATAAAGATGTGTAAATATGTGACAAAGATGTAAAAAACATTTCTGTAATAATGATTCATGTAAAGGACTATTCAAGATGTTATCATGTAAAAGACTATTGATCTACACGGCTTTGAAAGAAGGCAGATTGGGATGGCCTGAAGATTCAAAATGGGTGTATTCAAAACTGTATATTCATGTGCTACCTCAAAGAGTACCTATATGAATGTATAAATGACAGAGAGAGAAGTAGCTGGCACCAGTGTTGGATGTCCAAACATCATTGATCTTAAATAAAAAAAAGTCAGAAACTGTCTTATAAGATAAGATCAGTAATATTAACAGAAAATCAGTAGTTTAGTCAACAACCAAATACGATGTGGTCAGAGTAGAAGTGTTTCTAAGCACATAAGTTAAAGGCACTTATCACAATCGTTGATCTTATTTCATAAACAGAAGCAGTTTTCAACATTCTATATCATTAATGATATGTATGGACATCTAATATGGCGATATCTACTACTCATCCACTTGACATAGACTCACAGCCGATAAACCAAACAGATTCAGAGATACTAATTGCAAGACCTCAAAATCTGCCTTTTGCCAAAGTCATGCAAATCAATAGCCTTTTTCATGAAACACACATGTAATCTAAGAATAACAATACCCACATTTTTTAAATAAATTGCAATCATTCCCACTGGACATGTGTCTCTATTGACATTTAGGAGAGTTTAATGTCAAGTTATTAAGGTGGTCATAATATTTTATGAGCATAAAATGGACATTTAAGAAATATCTTAAGTTATACACTTTTCTGTAAGCAAAAAATATACAGTTTAAATACTATATAGTATTAGTTTTTTGAAATTATTCTTGTATTAAAAATTCAAATAAACAAAGAATGAAGAACAATAAGTATGAAAAAGTTTTCAATTATTCTTTTGTGTAATAAGATAATTAGAGCCTTTTCTTTGTGATTAATAATTATTCCTTATTTATGAAGTGAATGTGAGAATATTTTATATGAAAATGTTTGTATTCTTGATATATTTTTTCCACAATCCTCAATTTTGTCTGCATTTTTCATCATTTTAATGAAGTTTTGTGGGTCTTTTTATTGTTTTGGTAAAACATTTATAAAACACATTTACATTTTTAAAATCAATATTGACAGTGAATCAAAATGAATGTGAAAACTTCACTCGGTAATATATTTTAAATTGTAATTATTAGTTTTTGTCACTTTTTATCATTGTGACTTTGAATATTTTCATACATCAAGAGCAAAGAAACATCAAATTCCAAAATGATAGATTGTTTAGTAAAACTCTATTCAGGAACAGTTATTATTTTTATTTTACATAGAACTTTTAACCACATTTTGAATGATTTAATTTAGTTTATATTTTAAGTAAGATTCCATGTTATACTTGAGAAAAAGAAAGACAAAGAAAACTATTATCAGTAGCACAGAATTTATAATCTATTTTGTGGCTCACCAACCTATTAACAATATCAAAATTTTTTCAGTTATATTAGAATAAATATTTACATTTTTTTCCTCCCTTTTAGTACAGAAATATTAAGAAAATTTCATTTCAACACTATTGTTACAGGAGTTTTTGAGCATAATATGTTAGTGTAAATTATATTTCATTTTAAATGATATATTCTTACTCTCCATGAAAACTTATTTCTTAGAACCTCCAAGTTTAGAATATTCTTTTTTAATATTATTTGGGAACATAATTTAATCAAATAAAAAAAGGCTATGATTTTTTTTAAAAAAAATTTTAATTACTTGCACTTTTCCATTATGAATTAAGTAAATTCTCCTATGATAAGATTTAATGAAAAAAAATAGAATAACATGCTAATTTTAAATATATATTAATGAATATCACTACAATTTTTAAATTAGATTTTCAAATTTAATGAAATTATTTTATAAAATTATACTTCTAAGATATATATCTCCTCTGTTTTTAATGATTTTAAAAATTTTCCTAGTTTTATAAATTATTTTTTAATTGGCAGTACAACACTTTTACCACTTTAAAAAACATTGAAATTAATTTATCAAACAAATATAGTAACTTTCATGATGATTTTATAAAATTTAGTTTTTCCTCTCAGCTCTATTTGAATAAAACTAAGTTTTGTTACTTGAACTGTAAAATATTTTGATACCTTAAGTTTTTATACATGCTAGAATGTATGGGTAATCCAAATTCATCCCTACCCACACAATCTGTATAACGCCAAGTTCCGCCAATATCATCTTGCTGCTCAAAAATATCAAAAACAAAATGATCACAGTCTGCACTTAAATGCTTTCCAGCACATAAACCTGCAGCACCAGCACCAATAACTGCTACCTATAAAAAAGAAAATTATTCACAGAAATTAGTTATATAAATATCAATGAATAATCACTTTTTTACTTAAAACTTCATGTCGCAAAATATTTAACCTTTATAGCTTTTTTTACTTGTGCCATATTGAGAGGGAAAGTCGGATAACAGATAATAATCAAGGCTGTTACATATCATAGTTTCTGATATCTTTGTAGGTGCAATCGTGGGGACTGGTAAATAAAATTTCTTTTTGTGTTTGTTGACATATCAACTCTGATATCGATAACAATTCAATGGAACAAACAACACCGCAGACTTTACTAAATCAAAATCTACAGTAATTACTTCAATTTTTGAATTTAAGAAAGATCATGTAATGAAAGCCCAATTTTCTGAAGTATTTAATGAATTTTTACACGTTGCTTTAAATACAAAAAATAAAATAAAAATACTCCCTCAACTTAAACATTCAAAAACATTTTCAACAGCCATTTATCATACTTATGCTAAAATAAATTGTTCAATTGCATGTTTATATAAAATATTTTAAGCTACTCCACTTACAAAAACGCATTTTGTTTCATTGTGTTGATGGTGAAGGGGATTTAGATGACAAAGTTGAAAATGGAGCAGATATTGGTAAAATACTGCTATTCGCTGAATTATTGTATATTTTTGAATTTGTTTGTAAAGTTGAAGAATCGGAAAAGTCAACTTTTGGTGCTTTGTTTTATACTATTTATCTTGCGTCCGGGAAAGCAATATTTAGTTTTCTGTCGGTTGTAATTATCTCTTTCCCAACGATACATGTAGGGCAAGATTTGAAAAATGCAGGATGTGCAGCAGAACAGCTACGAGACTTAAATATTTCTGAAGTACAATCATTAGTTTGCTGACCAGATTGTGCCCATTTTCCACACATAGGATCAGTATTCCTGCATGCTTTATAAGAGTGATCCTATCTCTGACATTTAAAATACCTATGAGGGTTAGGTATGTATGGATAAGGTTTGCTGTTTATATAACCTGCTTTTATGGACTTTGGCAATACTGGTATTTGAAAAATTAAGACAACATATAAGGTGGAGATAAGTATACCGTCATATCGAAGGCTTATACGACGTGCAGCTCAAAAAATCCTTCATCATGTAGTTCTTCCAAGAATTTTGCTTCTGTAACATGTATGAAATTGAGGTTAAAAAAGGACTTAACAAGACTCGTTTAAAGTTTTATGAAATAATGTTTCGTAAGGATATGAACTTAATTCTTTTCTTAAATTACTGATTATCGAAACTTGTTTTGTGTCAACTTGAACAAGATCTCCCGATCGTAATTTTTAACATTTTCGATGTTACCAATAGTTGATGTCAGAAGTTTTTGGATCAGTAAAGGCAACAACACGTTAAAATTTCCTGGTGTGTCTATCAAAATGTAACGAGTAGATAAATTTGTTCAAGAACGTGAGAATTAGAACCCATAAAATATTTGTAAAGGTTCAGGTTCGACAGCACAGGTCACCACAGAGTCTTACAATGGATGGCCGCCACCGGCTCTGAATATTTTCAGTCACGAGACTTAACATAGTGCAAGAGAACATGCATATGCTGGGAGTCATCCCCGGAGGCAATGCCACCCTTAACGCCAAGCCCAAGGATGTGACCTCTTAACTTGGTTTCTAGCAGGTTATTAATTAATAAATAAATTTCAAGAAAATGCATTGTACATTGCAAATAATATAATTATTTATGTATTTCTACATTCGACAATGCTTTTAGTAAATCAACTACGAATTGATAAATACATGGCTGGAATTCACTATTTTTAATTGAATTACTTTCACTTTATATATATATATATATATATATATATATATATATATATATATATATATATATATATATATATATATATATATATATATATATATCAAGCATAAAAGCAGTGCGTTTATTAGTTAAAAGATCAACAGAACAACTTATTATTCTTATTTCGGAAAATATCACTGAAGTGGGACTTAAATATAGAAATAAAATGTTTCAAACGATTATGTTTTAAAAATAATGTGTGTTTCTTGGTATATAACTATTTTCGATAATAAGTATAGCATAAATGATTAATTACTCACTTTCAAAAGTTAAACACGCACAATAAAATGTAATTTTCAGAAGCTAATACAAAATTATGTGATGTTGTAGAAGAACAAAATTATGTGACGTTTTTATTTCTAAGATATGCAGACGTATGACCTTTCCACTGAATTGTGCGTACACATTGAACTGATCGCGAAATAGTCCCCTTTTTCTGCAGTTTCCCACCTACGAACTTAGAAACTTACACTTGCTTAAATTTTGTATAGTCTAAATTAAATTTTGTACATGTTTATATGGATTCCTAAAGACCAGTCTAATATTATGATCACTGGCGTGTGGTCAAAAACCTAGTAGCACAAAAAAATAATAATAATAAAAATAAAAGAACTTTTTTAAATTTAGTTTTGAAAACAAACAAAATGCTCGATATTTCTTTATTTCTACATAAAAAAAAATTCGATGTCATCATATAAGATATGAAACAAAGTTTCAACCGACCCATTTCAATAATTAATCTTGATTTATCTGTAGTAACATACGCACACAGTGTCCCAAATATCAGTTATCACATTGGTCAATGAAGCACTTGAAATGAAATCTAAACAAGCTGGTAAAGGATTTTCATTTAAAATTCAGGCACCAGAAAGAACCTAATAGATTCAGGTTCGAGGAATATAATCCATCCCAATTTTATTTCAAAACTTTGAATGTAAATTTTTTCAAGAAATAACACTGGTGGATAAGTTTTTGATTCATTTCTTCTGGTCTAAAATTTTACTACCTTTGTGAGTTGTTTTCAAGATTTTCCCACTTTTTACATATGGGTGCCTTGTTGTATATATATATATATATATATATATATATATATATATTTGTGGAATTGTCTCACTCAAAAAGCCAAAAAGAAATATATATCTCGCGGGTCACGGTTTGCCGACCGCTACCCTTGTATTTATTATAGAAAACTTATTATATGCTGCACCGTGTTAATTTCCCATATGCAAATTGAAACACGGTATAATATTATTCCAAATTTTGAAGCGCAGTTACAGTTAAGACATCACTTTAAAAACTTTATATTAGACAAATATTTTGAGATGTATTTAAGTTCAGATCATACGAAAGTACAAAAAGTAAATATATAAATGACAAGGTCATAATGTTTTTCCTCATTTTACAATTAAATCTTCTGTCACTGATGAGAATTCCACACACAAATATTATTTCTTTTGTTGAAGGCAATTGACTTGTTATAGAAGAAATAACCAAGCGATCATTAAAGTATGATTATAACAAAAGATTCGAATTAGTTTCCCACTTTTCGAGGAAACTTCGTATTTTCGTCATTAAAATACAAAAACTAACTCTATATCAGAGTTATAAATCGCTAAAATCAAGTTCACCCGTTTTCTTAGACAATAACAGACTAAAACATGAAACTTTTAGCACATACCAAGGAATTTTAATAAAGCTACCTTCCAATTCCCATATCTAGTTACAAAAAAACGAATACAACAGTGCAGATAATAAATAGATAGAACTGCAGACAAAAAGAATGGATCATTAAAGATTAAAGAAAGCCTTGAAATAGTGGGAAAAAAATATTAATTTGGGCTTCTCACAGTGAACGTCCTATGACCGCAAGAAAAGAAAATCCCTAACAGCTTTTCCCCATCCTTATAACTCGCAGTTACACTATAATATCCACCATAATCTCTATATTCTTTCACGTTCTCTACCAGTACATCGAACATGTGAAAAAAGGGAAACTCAAATCTTACAACAGCAATTGAAAACTCTATTCTGTATTAATAAATTAGAACAATCAAAACTAACAACGATGCTTCTAACTGGCCCACTAGATTAAAAGACATTTGGATTTTTAATGTGATACCTGGATTCCTCATAGCAAGAACCTGCCTTCCAAAGACATAACTATGTACAGCATTTTCACAGAAGGCTCTTTCTAGAAAAGGAAGGTTGCACTGCTATTCTTCACTGATAAAAAAAAATTGTGACTCGGAAACAATAATGTTACAAAGTTGTAAATATTTTTTTACACCTTTGTAACGGTGGTATTTATGGTTAACTTGGAGAGATTCTTAGCAACAACTTGGCGAGATTTGGCAAGACATAGATAGTTTTGGAAACTTCTACCTCCTAAGCTCTAAGGCTATTTTTGAGTGAGATGGCCTAGAAGCTTTCAGAACCTTAGAGAAAGACCCGCACTTTCACGCCAAGTAGGCTATAAATACTACCGTTCTACGAACCGAGTCAGTTTCTGACTCGGTTCGTAGATTCGGTTCTCGGTTCGTTTTTTTTAGCGGCAGTGAGAAGTTAGTGAAGACGACTAGTCTTGAATGCTACTTTAGAGCATAGAGGCTGTTGTTTCTCTGAGATATTAGAACTTTCTGTAATTGGAATCTGTTTCCAGTAGTATTAGCTGTATTAGATCTGTGGAATTGTAATTTCTACTGCTGGAATTTTCTGTATTTAGTTCAATTTGCTACGAATAAGTCTTGTGAACTTTAAAGAGTTTATTTCGTCAACTCTGAATCAAACACAAACCCCGAAGCTCGGTACAATAAAACTACATAACGAAAAGTTCGCCTTTCAAGCCATCAGCATACTTATAGTGACCTCATAGGGAACAATAATTTACTATTGTTATTATTTAGATTGGCAACCTGTCTGTTTTATTTGCCCTTGCATTCATAAATTTCTTTCGAAATTTTCTGTATTGAATAAAAAATATACAATAACAAATATCAAATTCAATTAATCTATGGATTACAGCACAACGATGAAAATGAAATGATAAGACACGATAAGAAAGAAAGCCACAACACTGAAAGTTTAAAAAATACAACTTTTCTCCATTTCTAAGACCTTACTTAAAAGTTTCTTTCAACAATGCACACAAAACAGTGGTTAAATCTATGAAATAATGCTGAACGAGCCACTTAAAAATATTGCATTCAACGATGTATCAACCACATAAGATAACTAGTCATACATTATCCAGGTTTTATAAAACCATAGAATATTCTTTGAGAAATGTCGCGTCACCAACTTATTTCTTATTATTAGAAATTAAGAATTTATTGATTTACATTTTAAACTCTGTCCAGAGACGGAATGCTTATATTTTAAGGAGATCATAAATTAATGAAAGCACAGTTCATTGACTTTTGATTTAAAAACAGCTACAGCCGACAGAAACTTATTCAACTCTTCCCAAAAGATTCTATTCACCAGATATTTATAACAGCAATAACTTCTGTTCTATCCTATATATGAATTCTCTGATTTTTCATGAGTTTCCAGGTCAAGAAACTTCTTCTTTTGAACACTTAGTGAATTATAATTGTTTTACAGATATGAAATATCAATCTTCGAAATAAAAGAATTTTCTCGTGAACACTTGATAAACTTTGCTCTATTAACGTTTATTTCCCATTTCAAATTTAAAGTATTTCTTTGATTTTGGTCATAGTTTCGGACTTATACTACCAACGCTTTTGCTATTCTATTTCATGCTATTTTTTATTACTAACTTTACTGTTATAAATAACAGCATTAATTAATGGCCAAGGTTGTCTGGTTGGTTAGGATGTTGTTCTCGTTTTAAAAAGGTAGTATATACTAATCCCGACCAAAATGGAAATCCGGCGTATTCATTGATGGTGACTAAGACACGTAAAATATGTTGTCGTTGCAATATTTCGACGTGAACTGATACCTTTGGATGATGCAGGTCAAATTTAGTATCTTTAGCTTGGTACTTGATTGTAAATTACGAAGACAAATACTTTCGGGGTCACACAGACACGACCATTGGATGCCGCACTATATAAAAGTGCCTTCTCTTCCACCCATTGTAAAGGAGAAAAGCATAGAAGCCGGGCATTCAAAAACAAACAAGTAACAAAATTTAATAGTAACCAATATTTAAAATGTTATTACATACAGATAACATGCTTCCATTTTTCTTTTTTTATTATATACTTAGATGGCGGTGATCCCATAGAATCCACTAATGTCCAATTGTACACTATACTGTCACAAAAACATTGCTTACTAACCGCATGCTACAATCTTGGTTTCGCATTAGATGTATTCATTTTAAATAATTTGTTGTACTGTATATTTAAAAAGAACTAGACTAAGATAGTTTTTAATTTATCTTTGAATCATGAAATACAATTCAAAAGCACTTATAATCGGTCATCCTTAATCTACACTTGAGTCATGAAATACAAGTGAAGACGATCATGTTTAATGTCTATCGATAACCTATGAAATATATGTGAAACACTTTCATAATCGGTCGTGATTAACCTATTCCTGAATCATGAAATATAGAAGAAGAACTATCATAATCTGTCATCTTTTGAATTTATTTGCATGCATTCGATTCTTCATCGGAACGTGTAATGATGCGTTCTAAAGAATCGCGTGTACATTTTCTTGAAAGTTCTATAAATATGCATTGTGTATATAAGTCAGAAAATATCTTATAAATCCCCATAATGTTAATTTAAAGCATTTATTCCTGAGTTATTACTAATGATTTAAATATTTATTGAAGAAATCTAAATGGGGTTTCATTATATGAAATTATGTTTTTTAACTGAATTTTATTTCAATGCTTACAGATCTTTCATAAAAATATGAGATTTCGTTTACATCCATATAAAAAGTAAACGTGTACATACATAGCAGCTAACACATAGCTAATATACTTATATAAGCAGCTTAAAAACATAGCAAATGGCGTAAGAGTGCATAGCGCTCTTTGATACTGTGATTTTATCCTCTTTGTGAAAGAGAGCTCCGAGACTGCAAAACCCCTCTCTCGTTACACCTTTCGTTCATGTTCCTAGATGTGGTCCTGAGCTTCGAGTCCTTGTATTCTTCAGGAGTGGCGCAGGTTCCAAGAATGGAGACGTGGACAGCGAAGGTACTATTCACCCATCTCAAACTGCAGTTACAGTTAATAAGATTACCTGCGGTTGAAAAAAAAAAGCAAAAAATTTCAATGTAAGGCATTACATATAAAAATAATAAAATAATTGTCAGTTAAAGTCAAATTTCAATAAAATGATAAGATTTCGAACATTTTCTTACTATATGATTTTTCTAAAGTTTATGATAAAAAAGATAATTTTCCCTTCAATTTTTTTTAAATTTCTGTTATTAAATGTTCATAATGTTTCACTTACAGACAAAAAGTTTTGTAAAAACTGTTTTAGTTTTGATTACACAGATAATTATTTTGATGTTATCGAGTCAAAGTCCAAGTTTCCGAGGTATACGTCAAAACGGGACGGATAAGCGTTCCATAGATCTGTAACTTAGTTTTTCGAGATAAAAAATTAGTTTTTAATAAATGGCTTTGTTAGCTGCAGTTAGACGTCTTCTTACCTCTGGGAGAATGACATTATTTTTGTTAAACATTAAGCCAGGATACATAAATTCATCAACTGTTTCAAATTTATAATCACCAATGAGTAGATGAATTTGAGTAAATTGGGTTCTAGTTACAGGGAAATATTTAGTTTTAGTTTGATTAACAACAAGACCTACTGGTTTGGCCTCCCTCTCAATAGTGTCAAAGGCTTCTATTAAGTATTTTTTACTTCTGGCCACCACTGCAATTTCGTCTGCAAGCGCCAATACTTGAACAGATTTTCCGAAGATACTGCGCCTGATATTGATACCATATTTCCTAATGACTCTTTCAAGAACGATTTTAAACAAAAGGCAAGATAGAACATCCTCTTAAGAAACCAGCATAAAAATAAATATATAATTTTTTACATGTTATCACACTGCTTTGAAGGTAGCTTTACTTGGCATTTGATGAACCTTTTGGCAATCGTATGTTCGATTTTTGACATTGAACGCGATCGTTAACATAAATATGGGATCATACAAACTCATGTTTATCGTTCACGTTGGATTATTGCGACGTCTTTCGGAATGCGTATTTCTCCCGACCGAAAACACAGCCAAGCACTTCGTAAATTTAATCCAGGGTGTCAGGAGGAAGTACAAATCTAAGTTCGCATCTTGTTATGACTGCCAACCGAGGAACATTAGAACACGATGAGACTTTTGACAACGAGTAGTTAACACCTTAACAGCCAAAGTCCACTCTTCAGAAAGTATTTTAATGTCCACCGCGTATTACCTTTTGGAGGGATTTTTCATAGATGTGGATGAGGTCCGTATTCTGGTGTCCTAAGGAAGTAAACCAGAAAAACTTCTAAGTCAACCATTTCAACAAACATGCATACTTAATAGAGAAGTGTAACATCCCTCCTCCGTTATTCAAAAGCGGCTGGGGTTAAACTTGAAACCTTCATTTCTCAAAAGAACTGTCCTACTGTAAGTTCACTATGAACCCGGTGTCATAAAATATTGACTTTGCATTACAGACAGCAAATAATCGAAGGCATTTTGATATCCAACAATACGATTCCCCTTTCGACTTCTTTTAAAATCTGAAAATTTAGTACCTTAACAGTCTGTAAAAATGATTTGAGTCTTATTAATACTTTTAAATTTTCCAAAGCATACAATAGAAGAGGGTAGCAATAACGATAATAAATTAGAAAGTGTATTTTCATTCAAAATTAATATGGTACCGGTTATTTACAAAATAGCATGTAGAAGAAAAATTGTTAAAGAGTTAGAAAGATATCACTCTCAGAGTTTTAAGAGGTTTGCCGTAAAAAAAGTCATCCTTAAAGATTTTTTATAAAAACATTTCTCAATTAAGACTTTGTCATTTCTCGAAATCGGCATTTATGGAAGTGTGATATGTAGCTGTCTTTTCGAAACACTACTTGAGAATGCAATCTCAGTAAAAAGAGTGCTATCCACGAAGTTTTTGCCTCCATTAATATTATAACAAATACGAGGTTTTTGATTGCATACCCACTGTTCCAGAATTCTTTGAATTTCTCCGATATTTCTATCCTCTTCAAATTCTATGCAAATATCTAATAACTGTTACTTTTAAGACACTTGATTTATAACTACTGTTATTACTATAATTTTATTTGTTAACTGTTACTTTTAAGAGACTTTCTATTAACTATTTTTATTTGCTGTTAATAATTAATACTTTTCAGAGGCATACTGTTATTTATTAAATGTTATTTAGAAAGCATGGTTTACTTAAATTTGAAGAAAAATTAAATTTTATAATGGTTTTAGATTTTTAAAAAACCAAAGTGACTATTTTCTGTAAAGTATCCATAATATCTTCCTATTAAATGCAGTAATTTTTATGTAACTTCGATTTGTTATAGTATCAATAACCAAATTTTAAATCGATACTTTACCTGTAAGATCAATATGTTTCAGACGTTCCGATACATTTCTGAAATCTGCTTGCTTAAATTCAGTTATTCCATTGTGCGCCAAGTTCAGTGACTTTAACCTGGGGTTCAAGGCAATGAGATTTGAACCAATCACCTTTATTACATTGGAACTGAAATAGAATCATTGACAATAAAATGAATTTCTTATGTAAAGGCATACTTGTCAACCTTAGAGAAATAAAAATCAGTAGATTCTATTGATTTTGAGAGAAAAAAATCAGGAGACACTACTAGCGACTTTTATGCTTGAAACAGAATGTTTAAAATGGTAGTACCACAAAAAAGAGAATTCTACTCTTTAAATTATACTTTCTGACAATGATTTATACTAAACATATTTTGTGTCAATCTTAATATTTTAATAAAATATTCATCAACCACATGAAGGAAAGATAAAGAATGATAGAATATACTATATGTGTGTAAAAAAATAAACACATCGACTTTTATGTCTCAATATTTATTTTATAAGGAAACATTTATTACACAAGTGCACAATTTATAAAACTATTTCTTTACATATAAACACATAAAGTACACTAAGAAGTATTTCTCACTGAATTAAACTTAAGTAAATTTAATTCAATGAGAAATACTTTTGAGAAAATAGAAATTTTCAAAAAGCATAACATATTTGAAATTCGAATAACTCATGGCAGTTTATTTTTTTCATGTGTTGCTGACTTAGCATTTATTAGAAATGAATTGGTGAACTGCTGTTCAAAACATTTTTTTCTCATTGTGACACTATTTAGCATTAATTAAACTTTCTAAATTTTCAGAAGAAAGCGAAGACCTGAATTAATATTTTATATTTTTTTATATGACTGAACACCCGATCACATTCATTATTATTATGTGGAATAATTAAAATTGAAAGCATAAACTGGGAAATATAGGAAAACATTATTTGTTCAAACTCATTTTTCACATTTCCAACAAGATGCCATGACACATCTGCTCTTGGTTTATCCAGTGTTTCTTTTGTGAGGACGCAGAACTCAGTTTGGAGAATGCCCAATCCTTTATTCAGTTCTGTATAAGTAAAAGCACAGTAAAATGGGAAATCTGTCTAGAAAGAGTTTTGCACTTGAAAATGAGGCATGTTCAATAGACTGCAAACAGCATACTTCTGCGTGTTTTAGAATCTCCTCATGAAAGGGAAACTCTTTAACTTGTAAATGTAACTACACACAGTCACATGAAATTAAACAACTCAATTGACTTATTTTTCTATAAACATTCGGCAATTTTTCACTGAAATTGCCAAAATTCAGTAGAGTTGGCAGCTATGTAAAGGTTTCTACTTCAATAACATGATTCTGCCAAATTTATTAAAAAAATTGATTTGGTTAAAAATATATAGTACGGAATTTTTTTTTCCGGAAAAAAAATGATTTGTGCGTTTAAATATATTTTTGTCATTTAGTTTAAATAACTACAATAATCCATTTTACTTTGGTAGCCTGATTCCATCAAATTAAAAAATTTCTTTAGATGAAAACTATATGTATACTTCATTAAAGATTACCCCAGATCTCCAAGTTAATCATCCATTCTTCCATGTAATCTAAAAATTTGGATTATTTCTATAATTGAATTAATTTTCTATAATTAATGTTTTTATGCCCTTTCCTTAGTAAATATTATATCATTCATCCTTTAAAACAGTAAATTTGAATTATTTTATGATATTCTCAGTAAAAATTTGTGAAACGAACATGGTGCAAACTGTTATTTCTTTGCTTTAGGTTCCAATATTTTTTTTTCCCGAAATTTTGAACCGCCTTTTCATTCATAGACTATTGAGACATGTGAGATTAAATAAATAACAAATTGAAAATTTTATTTTTCAAAAAAGCTTTGAATTAAGTTAGGTTACATGATAAATTTCTAGAGATTTAGTATTCATTAGTTCCACTTTATTTATATTCCGATTAAATTTGCCTTTGTGAACAAAAAATGAATATACAACCGTCCAATGAATTAGTTCAAACTAATCCCAAGGTTCAACGTTATTCGTTACATTAAAATAAATGTTCAATTAGCATTAGCTGTACCATCATATTTTACATAAAAATTCATTACTCAGACTGAGATTGCAGATTTTGGATTATCCACTCCTTTTCATCAAACAGCATAAATTTAAGCTGCTCTTGGAATTTTCATTTAATTATAAGGAAACAGAAAAAGACAATAGGTATTTAGAGTTCCTAAAAAATTATTAAAATCATATACTAGCCATAACACTGCTTGATGTAATACTCTGAATCCAAGCACTGAACTCTAAATCTACAAACGTACCGCGAGTTAGTATTTATAAGATAACACGTAATATATATATATTTTTTTAACCATAAAGTGGTTGTTTCTTTCTTTCCAATTGAGATCATGGTTACGTCACTTTATTACAATTCTCATTAGTTTAAAATATCCTTGATGTTAGATAACGTTTCATCTACGTCTCATCGTATTAAGACGACGTCGAAAATCGACCTGTCGACGAATTTGCTGCCTGCCTTCAAATCGTATACTTCGAGTGGCAGCAAAGAAGGCGAAGTTCATCATCAAATGTCTGAAATATTGTCTAACTTCAGACTTAATCCTAATATCCGTAACGCGATGCATTTGGCGACATTTAGATTCGGATTGTATGTTTGTGTACTCGAAATTCACAATTTTGTTGTTATTATTATTATTACTATGCAACGCGTTTGAGTATGCTGATGTTTATAAATAGTATGAATTTCCCCGATGGCAACACTTTTGAAAAATGCGCGAAACACATTACCTATACTAGGATTTTATCGAATTTCATTTTGTTAATAAAACAATTTCTGATATAAGAACCAAAGTATCGATTTGAGAAGCTCTTTTCCATTGATTCAAGGCATTAACACGTTGACAATAGAACAAAAAAAAAATACGGCAAAATCCAAGGAGAGCCCACACCCTTGGCGACAAACTGAAGAAAAGCGCCAAGCCAAAACAAAATTCCAGAAATAATTTGGTTTAGTATATCAAGTGTATTGAAGTGGGGTTGCTAAGGTTGGCACAAACCACAATTATCGCCAACCAAAATTATTTGCACCAAGAGTTTGGGCTTTGCTAGGATCCAATAGAAAATGCAAAATAAAAAAGATAGGACAAAACAAACACTTTATGATTTTGGTAAAATCCAAGGAGAGTCCATACCCTTGGCGACAAACTGGAGAAGCGGCAAGCCAGAATGAAATTCCAGAAGTAGTTTGGATTTCCATATCTAGTGTATCGAAGCAGGATTATCAAGATTGGCGCAAGTCATAATTATCGCCAACCACAATTATTCGCGCCCAGTGTGTGGGCTCTGCTCGAATCCAACCAAGATTTGTTTAAATCGGCAGGGTCGATTTAAATCTTCAGAAATTTTTATAAATTAATAGATTTCTCAAGTAGTAGTAGTATGACAGAAACAATTTTAAGGCTTTATGCTCGTAAGCTTATAGCTAGCTTTGAGTAAAATTGAATTTTTTCACAAAAATCGTCAAAAATTTAGAACACCCCATTTTGGTGCTATCTAGGTTTCTCAATTAATATTTGCAATATTTGTAAGCAACCTTTTCTAAATTTTAAGACTAATGCCTTGCTTACGACATTATTTTTCATACAATTTTTACATTTCTAGAAAGTTCTATTCGCAAATAAGGACCCGAAAAAAGTAACGGAGAGAAATTGCTATATAAATAATGTTACAGCTTAACTGTATAAGACTGTTCTTTTCAGACTTATTATATCAGTTGCTTTATTAGTTATTTATGATGCAATATGGAAGCGATAAAATCATATTCTGAATACGAACAGTTTAAATGAGCATTTCACAATTTCCGTTCTTCTTTATTTCACAATTTATTTGAGTTATTAATATACAGAACCCTATTAAAGATTTCCTATTGACGATTCTTGATTTTTTAATACAAAATTACCAAAACTTAAACTATTTTTCGTTATTTATAAAGTGTAAAAATTACACATCATATGTGAAATATAGAAACTTATATTTCTAATACATATTCACTTTTTTTTTTCCTTCGAACAAATATGAACCCTTTATAAAATGATGGAAATGATGTGTAAGTTTGTTTAGTAATTGAAATCATTACATTATATATTATACGGCATTATATGCATTTGATTTTAAAGAAATTGTATTGTAAAAAAATTACATTTTGGAGAAAAAAATTTTAAGATTTTTCTTTGTCTCACAATTTGAGGTATCGGAGGATTTGAGGTATTGGTTAGGGCGTTTGCTCTCGTTACCAGAAGGGAGTGGGTTCGCAATCCCAATTCAACCGAAGATCCTTCGTGTTCACTAATGGCGTTTGGGACACGTTAAATATATCGTGGTCACACTCCATGTGAAATGATATCTCTGGGTGTGACAGGTCAAGTCTGGAGGTTTTTTACTCGATCTCTACTTCTACATTACGAAGATACGCCCACTTTAGGGGCAAAGATGACGTAACTACACTGCGGGCTCACTATTTAAGTTACCACGACTTCTGCCCCTTGTAGAGCTGAGAGAAGAAAAATTATAACAGCTGGGCTTTACTAGCAACAAAATATCTTATAATTTTTGCAAATGAAAAAAAAGTCATTAATAATTGTTGCCAAATGATATGTTTTAATGTTTAAAAATAAAACCCTCATTAAACTCAAAGTACAAAAATTTTCGGGACTTTCAATGTACTCACACTTTATAAAAATCCTCGAGAACAAATTGTTCATTTTTAGAACACAATTGATGAAACTTACCTTAAATCCAGATATTCCAAAGTTGTTCTTTGGCCGAAAGTATGGTCAACGCTCTCAATGAGGTTGTGGGACAGGTCCAGTCGTTTCAGGTTGGGAAGGCTCTTGAAAGTGTTTCGATCTATTTTGGAGATTTTGTTGTAGGAGAAATCTAATTCGTTCAGCTCGCTCATGGACAAAGGAAACAGGTCAGAAGACAAGGATTTCAGGTTGCTGTGACTAAACTGGAATTGCTTCAATTTGGATAGGCATGGCAACCAAGGCAGCCTGGAGCCTCTTCCAGTGTCGCAGACGGTGCATATCTTGTCGGCAGACGTGCTGTTTTGTATTTTTAGTCTATAATAAAGACAATAAATGTCAACGTAATATCACGATTGAATGATACCTTTTTTAAAAGATACAATAAAATGAATCTTTTAAAAAAGGTATCATTCAATCATTCAATGAAATATTTTGTCTATTTTCCTGAAACATAATACATAATGATAGAAAACCGAAGTACTTTTTTGAAGCATGTAGTGAAAAAAAATTTTTTTTTGAAACTCACATTGTGTGTGTCACTTAAATAACAGAAATACAGTAGAATCGCCTTCAGAATTTCAGAAAAATTAATTACACAGAAGAGGGGAAAAAAAAAAGAAAAAAAAAAGGAAAATGATCAAGAAAAGGAAAGGTAAGGGAAAAGCTGAGAAGGACGTATCACTCTTGAGGATTTTAAAAACATTCGCTTGAAAATTCTCGGATGTTCAGAAGTTAGTGTTGAATATGTAGAATGGATTATATATGCGAAAATATATATGTGTGTGTGTAAAGGCCAAAAAGAGGGAAATATAGCAAATCCAAAGTTTCGCCGTTAAAACTTAGTTTTTACTTGATAATAACATATCAAGTACTTGATCACTGTTACTTAATTTTTACATAAAGATTGGTAAAAGCTTGTTTATCGATAAAACACAGGATTTTAGGAATTATCAATGCTTTCTGCTATAAGCCCAGAACGGAAGATATGACTTAAGATAAAATATTCTATTTGTAGATATATATACTATATGCAGTGTGTACTAAAAACGCTAAAATATTTTAATTTTTTTAATTAAGAATTGAAAATTTTATCATAAGTAGTATCTCGTTTCAGACTTTTTCCGAAAGGCATTGTAATTAAACCTGAAAATTACCAAAGACTTGGTAAATGTCAGAAAAGGAGTATATTAACGCCAACATTGGACTTTTACCAAGACTATTCTGTAAAAGTTGATTTTACCGGTGAAACCTAGGACTTCTAGATTTAAAGTAACATATACAATTTAAAATTTAATTCATTGTTTCAAAAAATATTTAGAATATTTTATGTTAAATCTAGAAACATATTCTTGATTTTGGCACCGAATTTTCTTGCCAAACATAGATTGGCGGATTTCGCCTTTATATCAAGGCACATTCCTAACAAGAAATGTGATTAATAGTTTAACCAACTATAGATACGACACATATCAACTTACGCAGTAGTCACTTCGTTTTTACATATTGTGGTCCAATGGCAAGCAAAACAAGAGGACATGGTGCTGTCAATAATTTCAATTTCACTCATCCTGGTGAGGGTCAGGAAATCTGCGGGGAGTGCATTTTGTGGAACTCCAGCAGCTGATGGAGAAGTGCCATCCCAGAAAGCATCATATAGTTTGAAAGAATCAATATCCAGAGTTCCAAGAACTGGTACAATCATTTGCAGCTGGTCTGAATTTTTTAACCCAAAGCATGTCACCGTGGTATGGCTCTTCCTTCTGGTCAATTGCAGATTGCTACAAGTGCATGGATAGATTAGACTTCGAGGAGGACAGTCAGAACCAGACCATACTTCAGCAATGCAAAAGGCCAACAGCAACAGCATTCGAACAAAAGCCATTTTTTTATCTGCAATAAAATTTTTTGAATAACTTTATTCTATTTAAATTTCAATACAAACACTACAAAAATTACATTTTCTTTATTTTTGAATAAAATTTATTCACACACATAGATAAGGGTAAGTTTTAAGCTTGTGATATGGATTTTAGAATCTACTACTTATTAAATCGGAGAAAATTGAAACTAAGAAAGCTCCTTGCAACGTTGAAAATATGTTGACCGTGAGAACATCTTAATCTTGAAAATTTAATGAAAATAAGATATAATTATGATAAAAAAATTTTTTAATTAATTGTTTCTTCAAATATTAAATAATTTATGTTTAAATTTTGATTTTGTGAACTTTATCTTCCCGAAACAGTTAAATTTTACTTCTAAAAAATTGAAAAACAACACATCATCATTTTCTTAAACATCGGGAAATAATAATTGAAGACGACATTCTTCATATATTTTAATTTAGTTTACAACAATTCAAAGCCATTAAATCCATTGTAATGAAGATTCAATGCACAAAAAGATATAAAATAAGAAGAGATCAATGAACGTTATATATATTTTTGTAGAATGTATTTTTTGTAAATTTTTTTGCGTACGAGAAATTGTGATACTTAAACTTGATTTATATTCCAGAGGTGATTTTGTGGAATTACAACAGAATAATAATCAATGGTATTCTGCTTAAGGCTTTCTGCCACTTTTTTATTTTAGTCACGAATTTTAATTACATTCCATTAAATAAAATTCAATGTTAAAATTCATTTTTGGTTATATTTTTTAATTAGATATTTATTTCCTAACGGATAATAATTATATTACTGCTTCATTCCAATTTTTTCTCATGTAGAACATATTTTCAGACTTTTGAGATGATCTGTTTTATTGAATCAAATTGACATCGAACATTTTTTAATCAGTTATATCATTTTCACTTAAAGAAAATTTTATCGCCAAATTTCCTCAAGAATGTTTAATAATTTAGCTTATGTGATTCAAATCAAAATTCATAAAATGTATAAACACTTAATTCGAAAATTCGTAGCGAATTGATTTTCACATACAAGCATCAAATGTACTATTATTCTATCGATATATACTTTATAAACAGTTTTTTTTCCGTTTTATCAAAATAATTTTTAGTTATTAAATATTCCTTACAATTATCTCTGCCGTTAACTGATAAAAAAGTCAAATCTTAAAAAACAGTAACAGAAAGTTATGTTAAGTTTAGCATACCGTAGCAAATGACATTTAACACCAGCTGCAAATTTGTCGCCAGCTGGAAATGACATTTGAATGTATAAGCTTGGTGAAAAATGCCCTTCCTGAATCTTAACAAATTGAAACAAAGGATTACATTTACTACCTGTAAATGTTATATATTGAAATTTATTAGCATTTTTAGACTGTTAATTACACTACATTCAACGATAAAAAATTTCGTGCAGTTCCTTGCATATTAAAATTCTATTTTATACCAGCGCGAAATCTAACAGTTAATTTTATATATAATTTATTAGCTATTGACATAAGGAACACATGACTTGCAAAAAGTATTCACACAGAGAAACAATCTAATAGTTTAAAACTATTATATCAATTCCTTTTTATCGTCTTCAGAGTGGTTTACTTACTAGCAGGACATATATGGACAGTGTTTGGGAATTCTAACGCATGCGCACAGGGTAACAGATTTTGGCTAAAATTCAGTGACTTGGAGATGTAAATAATGTAATAAATTTATCTGGTTAGCAAGGAAATCTTCTTGTTAAACATGGTGGAATTATTAAAGGTATCAATGCGTGATATATGTGCGCTTTTATATTAGCATATCGAGATTTTATTCCTTCCTACATATTTATTAAAATACAAAAATCGGATGAAAATGTGAGATTTATAATCATCATTCTTTTTTTAATCGTTTTTTGCAAGCACACAAAAAATAAAAAATGTAAATGATCAAATCTACTAGCAAACTACGCTTTAAATCAGACAGAAACCTAAAATGAGGTTACTGAAAGTAAATTGAACAATATTCACATTGCATATCACTAAATCATTGCAATTTCTTCAGGGGCGCATGCGTTAGAATCGCCCTTTGGATTACAGGTCTTTTATTTCGAGACACTAGTCCGCGAGATACCAGTACCACGGTTGTAGTTCTGCTAGACCATGACAATGAAAATAACTCTCTCCCTTTTTCAATTCCTACTATTAGTTCACACTATCTCTTAATCTTGTTCAACTTTCAATCCTTAAAAAAAAATTTTTATTCTTCACTCAAGTTCAAATATATTTTTTTATAGGTAGTGGATGCCACTTGATATCAATGCAATTTTTAAAAATATTAATTCACGCATTAATTTCAGTTAATTAATTTTATTATAGTAAAAGAAATATTTCTCTCATATAAGGTATCTAGAGCAGGATATAAATTTAGAAAAAAAAACTTTTTACTAATTATTTAATAAACAAATATACTTCAAAGAAAGCTATAGCCAATTATTATTTGTAACATAACAAAAAATATTCAGTCGCGATTCTATTATGACATTGACTATTTTCGGAAAAAAAAAATTTTCACCAAGTATTGCAAATTTATATTTTTTTAAAATAAGAGAAAAACATTTACTTCAATTTCAAATTCTTAGTCAAAAATTTAAAAGTTGGCTGCACAAAATATTATAAAAATATATATAATGCTAGTGCAGTCACTAAATTGTAACATTTGGTGACATAATTTTTTGCCGAAATGTTTGACTAGATAAAAATGTTTCAAAGTTTTTTGTGTGTCCAACTCTAGATTGATTTAAGACTTTACAACAATAGTAAAAAAAGATTTAACAAATGTAGTCCATTATTGTTTGTAACATAACTTTAAGTTCAGTTTTAATTTATTGTCAAATAGACAATTTTCGCCAAAAATCATGTAGCTAAATATTGGAAATTTTAATATTTTTTTTTCAAAACAGAAGGAAAAAAATTGCTTACTTCAATTTCAAATTCTTAATCATAAATTTAAAAGTTAGCAGCACTAAATTTAAAAAATACAATAATGTAACTAAAATAAAATTTTTCTTTCTTGACCTAAATAGGAACTGACTTTAGAAATTATTTTAACTACTTGTATATAAATAGTTCAAACTTTCCCTATACAAATTTATTTATCTGTTCAAATTTCCAATCGTTAATTTTTAAGAAAATTTAATAAAAAAAAAAGAGCCTAGGAACAACTATGATTCCATTGCTATTCAAACGTAAATCGATTCCGCTGAGACAACACTTGATGCCAAGAAATTCTCAGAAAGTGTCGTCTCATTTTGATAAGTTCACTTGGAAATTCTGCAACAGTTTTAGATTTAATGAGACTAGATAGAGAGTTGTTTTAGATTAGCATGTTTTACACTTGATCATAGTAAATGAAATTTAAATTTTAAGCTAATACTACGTTCCGTTGGTCTCGCATTTATTGAGATGTTTGATTACATTTTTTGTCTATTGTAAATGTAAAACTGATATTGATATTTGATTTATTCATTTGACTATGCCTCAAATGAATTCTCTAGCTAGACAAGGATTTTAAACGATGCAATAAAATTATAAGAAAGGTACTTAATAAAACAAAATAATTAATCATGGTACTTGATTAGTTCATTGACAATGTTCTTCCATGAAATCAATTTCTGTAGGCAAAAAATATATAAAAAAGTTTCAAAGTTGCAAACAAAATTAAAATTGCAGCTTGTGTGAATAAACAACACATTAAATATTAATTTCTGACATACTGATTCTCTTACTATCCTGTCCAATGAAATCACTTCTTAGGAAAGCATTGGTCGTCATTGATTGAGCTTTATAATAACTGTTGATAGTTGAATGGTTTAGATCAGGGATGGGCAAAGCATGGCCCACGGGCCAATTCCGGCCCACCGGAAAATTTTATCTGGCCCGCGGATAGAATTTTAATTTGTCGATCCAACGGGAATAAAACAAAAAAATATATAATTTATATACTGTATATCCATCTCTTTTTCTATTTTGCTTGAATGTTATTTTTTTCTTTCTTTTTTTTTAAACGGACTGATGATTTTTTTACTTTTTCTATTTTTTGTTCTACAAAACATAAATCGACAGAAATAGCAAGCACACACATTTTAATCGTTAAAGTGTTAAAAGCGGAAATTCTTTATTAGCTATAGCTGCAGACTGGCGATAACAAGCATTATCTCTTTCTCAGGGAGCAGACATATGTGAATCCAATATAGGTGAATTAGACCTCACACGTAGCAGACTATGCATTTTAAGCTCCTGTTAGCACAGAAAATCAGTGCTATGTTTGCTTCATCTTAAACATTTGAACAAGTGTTTTCAACTATGGACCTTAAAAATTCAGAAGTAGACTGACAGATAAGTATTTAGCATCGTTCCTTAAAATCACAGTATATCTCACTTCGAATCTCAATATAAAGAACTTTTACAAGAGAAATCGCTATTTGCCTCATCTCATTAACAGAATTGAATTGTAAAACTTGTATTTTGTTTTAAAAATTTTATCTTAACCCACCACATTTTTTTTCCGGGGTCGCGACCGAAAAAATTTGTTCATCCCTGGCTTAGATATTTTCTCTTATGATATCACATACTAAGCAAGAACTTTTTAATTATAATAAAATTAATATAGGTTATTGTAAATGAACTACGTAATAAATGCTGATAGAATTGTGTGATTTACTTATTATCCTCTCATATGAAATCATTTTTTTTTTTTATCAAACAGTACAAATGGATTTTTTTAAAACTTATAGTGGATGACACTTGATGTTAATTTAGTTTCTTCAAATATTAATTCATAAATTTAATTTAATTCATTAACTTTAATTTCACGTGGGAAAAAAATTACTCTTATATGATATAATAAAAATTTAGGAAAAACTGATTTACTCTAATTACTTCATAATCAAATTTACTCTAATGAAATCTATAGAAAATTATTATTTGTAACCTAACAAAATTCCGTACTTATTTATTATCTTACTACCCCATTGATCATTTTCTCCAAATATATATATATATATCGCTAAATTTTGAAAATATTATATATTTTTTCAAAATAAGAGGGAAAAAACAATTTGTTAACTTCAATTTCAAATGTTCAATCAGAAATTTAAAAGTTGACGGCCTTAAATTTAAAAAAATAAAATGAGAGTGAATTGCATGACATATTTTTTACATAAATATTTGACCAGATAATACATGAATAACTAAAATTTTTTTTATCTAACTATTCATTTATTTAAGAAATATAACAAAAATAAGAGAAAGATTTAAAAAAAATTGAACTAATCTAAATAGGAATTCTCTAAAAATTTTTTTAACATAACTTGTATTTAAAAAACAAAATTTGAATTTTTTTCTCAAAAAAAAAATAATAATAATAATAATAAATAAATAAATAAAAGTTGTTTTGATGTTTGTTTGAAGAAAACATTTTATTTGTGAAAACAAAAATATCTCCCTGTGCAGCAAGGAATACCACGTAGGGCCCGAAGGTACAACAAATGTACTACATAACAAATCCAAATAAATCATGAGATGAAAAAAATGAAATAAAAATAAAAAATGAAAGAAGGCAGAGATAATAAAAAATGAGAAATAAAAGCAAAAAAGGGAGTTAGATTACAGAATGGATAAATTTTTAAAAAAATACTGTTACAAATCTATAAATAACTATTGTATAGGTCTTAAAATATCTCAGACAGATCAGAAATATTCGCATTTTGGGCAAAAATTGCGGTATTTAGACGTGTTATACGTTAAAAGCGGGTTTTCTAATGATTAGGTGACTTGGCGAGAAATAGATACTTCTGGAAACATCCATCACCTAAGCTCTAGGACCAATATTTAGCGAGATAGCCTAAAAGCTTCCAGAACCTTGGCGAAATTGGTAGATTTCCCCTCCAAGTCTGGTATAAATACCGCAGCCCGACTTAGTTACTTTTAGTTTTGTGAGGACAGTCAGTGAGTGAAGACGCTTAGTCGTGATTGCTAGTCTAGAGAAGCTGTTCTCTGCCTGAGGTATTTGAGACCTGTGATTGGAAGCTGTTATTAATCGTATCTGACGAATTGTAGCTGTATAATTGTGATTATTACAGCTGGTATTTCTAGTGGAATTTTTACGAATAAAAGTCTTTTGTTCATCGAGTAGTTGCTTTCTTCAACTCTCAATCCACACGAACCCCGAAGGTCGGCACAACTGGTGTTAGAAGCGGGGTTGAAGAGTTGATGCAGCGTGTCACAAGAAAAATGGATATGGATTTAATGAAAAGTCTTCTCGAAAAATTAACGGAACAGATGGCTGAGATGAAAGCTGTACAAGAAGAGATGAAAGCTGGACAAGAAGAGATAAAATCTGGGCAGGATGAGCTTAAAAAGTAACTTAAGGACATTATAAGTGTTAAAGAAGAATTCTCCAACATCACATTCAAGAGAAGAGGAATGCAGTGGAAGCTAAGGTAACTTCAGTTGAAACTAAGGTATTGGAGATCGAAGAAAACGTTGAAGAAGCATTTAGACAATGTGAATAAAGAGATTGAAAGCTTGAAGAAACAAATGTCAAACATACATGAGGAACCCAATGTGGCATTTATGCCTTTCCCAGCCATGATTAAACTCTCAACATTTGATGGAAAATCATTTTCGCAAGTATACAAGACCCAGTTTATGATGGTAGCGGAAGCTAATGGATGGAATCCCCGGGCCCAAGCTTTTCACCTGATGGCTTCTTTAAGAGGAGACGTGGCTTATATTCTCGAGACGCTTCCGGAAGAGCAGAGGCACGATTTTCAGGCCCTATCGAGTGTGCTCGAGCTGCGGTTTGGAGAAAAGTGCAGTAAAGAATATAGCAGATTACAGTTAAAATCCCGCTATCAAAAAGCGGGTGAAAGTCTGCAAGAATTGGCTACCGATATTCGGCGACTTTCCCATTTAGCATTTTCGGACTGCCCAGCTGAGACATGTCAAGATCTGGCTCTCCATCACTTCATCGATAGTGTGCGGGATCCGGAGATACAGAAAGCACTTAGACTCGCCGATGTCAAAGATATCGGATCTGCTGTAGTCCACGCACTTAAGATAGAGGCTGCCCAGCAAGCCACGCGTAAAGATCGGCACTCAATTAGAGCCGTCTCTGCTACTGATACAGACTATGATATAAGAAAACGAATTGAAGATCTGCAGCGAAAAGTCCGTAGCTTAGAACTGAGTAAAGGTGGTAGAAACACGAAAATTCAGTGTTGGACTTGCGGTGCAGTCGGACACGTCAGTAGAGACTGCCCGAAACCAAAAGATGGTGGAAATGATCTTCCATCACAGCAGGGAAACTAATATGTGGCCATCTCGCGGGGCGGAGATGTCCAGAGAGTCAGAAGCCCCATTTTAAATTGTTTCACATTTCTTCTGTAAGTGGCGGAGACAACGGACTTTTCGTTATGGGACATGTCAACGAAGTTCCCTGCAGAATAATAATCGATACTGGAGCCAACGTAACCATCATTAGGACAGATCTGGCTCGCAAACTTGGAGAGAAACTCATCTGTACGCCGCCCTGCATTACCCTACAAACTGTGACTGGTGAAAGATTAAAGTGCATGGAAAAGTGTGAATCTAAACATTGCATTTGGTAATGCCGTGTACCATCATATGACATATGTCGCTGATATAAATGATAAATTTATTCTCGGATTGGATTTCCTCAAAGAAAACCATTTCAAGTTAGATTTTAAAAATAATGAACTACACTCGTGTTCTGAAGACACAGCGATTTTTAAGACGAAATATTCAGATATTAAAACAGTCCATCATATAACTGCAAAGAGTGAAACAACATTACCACCAAGAACTGAGACGATAGTTTCCGGAGCTCTTTTAGAACATAATAATTTTCACTGTGGATTGATTGAATATCCAGATTCTGACAATAGCGTTAAAGGAGTACTGGTGGCTTCTTCACTCGTCAACCTTTCACGAAATGTAATCCCGGTAAGAGTTGCTAATCTAAGCGATAAGGCAAAACTAATAAAAGAGGAGAAGTGCTGGCGACTTGTACTCCAGTGACCTGTATTAACAGAAATTGTCAAGCCATACTATCTGAGCCTCCTGACACTCTAATTAATGAGCTCCTTCAGAATGCAGAGTTAGATGATAAACAGAGGAATGCTGCAAAAAATCTATTATTAGAATTCGGAGATCTCTTTTCCAAGAAATCAGATGATGTCGGGCGAACCAAAATAACGCAGCACCGAATAGATACAGGAAATCATCCACCCATTAAACAACATCCGAGAAGACTACCATTCACTAAGCAGGAAGAGGTGGATAATCTTCTGATGGAAATGCAGCAGCAGAATGACATTATTGAGCCATCAGAGAGTCCTTGGGCTTCACCTATTGTTTTGGTTCGGAAAAAAGATGGTTCTACCCGATTCTGCGTTGACTATCGTCGATTAAACAACATCACTGAAAAAGATAGTTACCCTCTTCCTAGGATTGGTGATACACTGGATGCTTTATCCGGAAATCAATGGTTTTCGACTTTGGATCTTAAGAGTGGTTACTGGCAAGTAGAGATACATCCTGAGGATCGGGAAAAGACTGCGTTCACCACAGGACAAGGACTTTGGCAGTTCAAGGTTATCCATTTGGGCTTTGCAATGCACCTGCAACGTTTGTACACCTGATGGAAACAGTATTACGAGGACTTTCCTACGAAGCCTGTTTGGTATATTTGGATATCATCATTGTAGGACGCATATTCGAAGACCATCTAAGAAACATCCGAAAGGTGCTGGAAAAATTAAAAATGGTCAACCTGAAGCTGAATCCTTGCAAGTGTAATTTATTTCGACGTGAATTAACTATCTGGGACACATTATCTCTGCTGAAGGTGTAAGAACAGATCCTGGAAAGATCTCTGCAGTTAAGGACTGGAGTCGCCCAGAAGATGTCCACCAATTAGGAAGCTTTCTTGGACTATGCACGTATTACAGGAAATTTGTTAAGGGTTTTTCAAGTATTGCCAGACCCCTTCACAAGTTGACAGAAGTTAAACAGAGATTTTTATGGACAGATGAATGTGAGAAAGCTTTTAAACAACTGAAGGAGGCGTTGATATCGTCGCCCGTTCTTGCATATCCCCAGTCCCGAAAATTATTCATTTTAGACACAGATGCCAGCAACCAAAATATCGGAGGTGTTTTGTCGCAGGAAATTGATGATAAAGAATATGTCATTGCTTATTGGAGTAAATGTTTGTCGAAATCGGAGCGAAATTATTGTACAATCAGGAAGGAATTGCTAGCAATCGTTAAAGCAATAGAACATTTCCACCATTATCTCTATGGAAGAAAATTCTTGCTTCGGACAGATCACGCATCTTTAACTTGGCTTTTAAATTTAAAAAATCCGGAAGGACCGGTAACCAGATGGATTCAACGAATCCAGGAGTTTAACTTTGAAATATGTCATCGCAAAGGCACTCTTCATGGATATGCTGATGCTTTATCAAGGACACCATGTAATGAAAGTTGCCGATATTGTTCTAGAGTAGAGAAGAACTATCAATTAGTAAATCCTTCGATACTCCCAGTTACTGTTTCACCGCCATCAAAACCAGACCCATGGAAAGCTGAAGCATTGCACAGCTGAAGGACTTAGAGAAGCCCAAAAAAGAAGACCCAGATATAAATCCAATTTTTGAATTAAAAGAATCTTCCAGTATGAGACCAAGTTGGCAGGACATCTCCACCTACAGTCCTGCTACTAAACAATATTGGGCTCTTTGGGACTCACTCCATATTAGAAATGGCATGTTATACAGAAAATGGGAGTCCGATGATGGACGTAATTTTAAATGGCAGCTTGTTCTTCCAAAATCAAGAATTTCAGATGTTTTGAAAGAATTGCACAGTAGCTCAATTGGAGACCACTTCGGAGTAATGAAGACTCTACAGAAAGTTCGAGAACGCTTCTATTGGAACAAAACTAGACAAGATGTAGAGAAATAGTGCCTATCTTGTGATGACTGTGCGGCACGTAAGGTACCAAAGAAACGTAGCCGAGGAAGGTTGCAGCGGTATAATGTAGGATAACCGGATTATGTATAACCGGATTTTTGAGCGGATAGCATTGGACATTTTGGGTCCTTTACCACGATCTTCAAATGGCAATAAATACATCCTAGTTGTCATGGACTACTTTACTAAGTGGCCTGAAGCATTTTCAATCCCTGATCAAGAAGCGACTACAGTAGCCGAGGTTCTAGTGCAGCAAAGGGTTTCCAGATTCGGCACACCCTTACAAATTCATTCAGATCAACGGACAAATTACACGTCTGCTGTGTTTAAAGGAATGTGTCAAATTTTCGGAATAGACAAGACGCAGACCACGCCATTACACCCCCAATCGGACGGCATGGTAGAGAGGTTTAACCAAACCATCTTAAATAATCTCTCACTTATGATTTCCAGAAATCAGCAAGATTGGGATTTGAAACTACCGCTGTTTCTGCTTGCATATCGCAGTGCTGTCCATGAGACTACCGGATACACCCCATCACAAATGCTCTTTGGTCGCGAACTTCGTCTCCCTTGTGATTTTCAGTTTGGTCGTCCACCGGATACATCTTCATCGCCAGAGGAATACCTTCGAGACCTTCAGGCACGTCTTGAAGATGTCCATAACTTTGCTCCAGACCGAATCAACCTGACGACTGAAAGAATGAAGACAAGGTATGACACAAGAGCTATAGGACATGAATTTCAGGAAGGTGATAAAGTTTGGTTGTGGAACCCGATTCGACGTAAAGGACTTTTTCCAAAGTTGCAAGTCAACTGGGAAGGTCCCTACACAGTCCTAAAAAGACTGAATGACGTCGTGGTTTGTATAAGGAAATCATCTTCTTCAAAACCAAAGGTAGTACATTATGATAGATTAGCTCCTTATCGTAATGTAAAGTAAAAATTAGTATACCATAGTGTCTTTGTAGAGTATAGATAATTTTAATATTTTCTATTTTTTTGTATTTGTATTTCTAATTGCTTGTGTACGTAATGTGTTCTGTATCCTCTTAAAATGTAAATTCTTTTATATTAAATTTGGCCTCCTATCAGTGAATTGTACTGCCCGGGACGTGCAGTCCTTGAGAGGGGGGCAATGTTAAAAATTTATAAATAACTATTGTATAGGTCTTAAAATATCTGAGACAGATCGGAAATACTCGCATTTTGGGCAAAAAGTGCGGTATTTAGACGTGTTATACGTTAAAAGCGGGTTTTCTAATGATTTGGTGACTTGGCGAAAAATAGATACTTTTGGAAACATCCATCACCTAAGCTCTAGGACCAATATTTAGCGAGATAGCCTAGAAGCTTCCAGAACCTTGGCAAAATTGGTAGATTTCCCCGCCAAGTTAGGTATAAATACCGCAGCCCGACTTAGTTACTTTTAGTTTTGTGAGGACAGTCAGTGAGTGAAGACGCTTAGTCGTGATTGCTAGTCTAGAGAAGCTGTTCTCTGCCTGAGGTATTTGAGACCTGTGATTGGAAGCTGTTATTTATCGTATCTGACGAATTGTAGCTGTATAATTGTGATTATTACAGCTGGTATTTCTAGTGGAATTTTTACGAATAAAAGTCTTTTGTTCATCGAGTAGTTGCTTTCTTCAACTCTCAATCCACACGAACCCCGAAGCTCGGTACAATACTAAAGTCTCTTCACTAGGTCATTCAAAATCGGAGGCCATTTGTTACTCAAGTCCTTACGAGACTTGAGTAACAAATGTTCCTTTCTTGTGAAACAGATGGGCATTCAAGAATGTGTGAAGGGTTGTCATTCCCGGAGTTACAGCACACGCTACTGTTTTCAATATGGAAACGGTGTAGGTAGCTGTGGAATATACTCTGTCCGGTGAGGGATTGAGTAATTTTGAAGTCAGTGTAATTGTTCTTAATTCTTCAAGGAACTGTAAGGAATTTTTTTTTTTCATTCATAATTTATTTCAACAAAACCTGAACTCCATTCTGTGATGGTGTCCCTTTGGATAAAGACTTTAAGATAAAGACTTGGGAAAGCTGGAATCGAGCTTATTTGTAAGTGAAAGAGAAGATTTGGCCAGGAAATCTGCTCTTTAATTTCCATACACACTATTATGACCCTTACCATTTGAAAAACCGAAGAAATTTTTAATTTTGCAAATGTGAATTGAAATCTGGACTTCTACAATGAGTTTTTCAAAGTTTGTTATATCTTGTAGAGCAAATAAGGATGACATCGAGTCACTGCAAATTTAAAAAAAAAAAAAAATTTTATTTTTTTATTTGCTTATGACGTGTTTAACAGCAAGATTAATCCAGAGTGATTCCGCTTGGAAGATAGAACAATAATCATTAATGCTGTATATCTGATGACTGCCTTCAAAACCTCTCTGAAAACATACGTATCTAAGATTTACTTTTTCGTTAACCTTACTCCCATCTGTAAAAGTAAATAAGATCAGATAGTCTTCTTCTGAAGAAAACATTGAACAACAAAGCATTGGAATTAATAGGCTCAATTTTTACTGATTGGATTAGAAAAAAAATACTAAAAGATTAATTTATAAGTAAAACAGTTTTCTCGACCAATAAAATAAATTATGAATCACTAATTCTCATTAAATTACGATGTAATAATTATAGAAATTCTTATACGTGTTTAAATTTTAGAAATAATCGGATTCTCATTGTTCCAGTAATAAAGATTCAATTAAGAATAATAGTTAACTAAGTAAATACACATTTATATGATATAATCAGAATAAGGAGAACCTGAAAATCAATATATGAGTGAGTCAAAAACCAACCCCATTATTAAGAAAATTCTTACATTCTTTGAACTGATCTCTGTCCTTGTTTGTGTTATTTTTATCTTGTTGTAGTCCTGCTGGAAAAAAAATGAAACACCTCTATGCTCCTGTCGCTAACAAGGAACTCAGCAACATTGTTTTACAGAATGTTCAATTACGATTGAATATAATAAAAAATAGCCTTCCAAACAGCCATTTATCCGCACTTCAAATTTTGGTCACAAATCACTAATTGATCGAAGTGTCCAAATTGCCAAAATCTTAATGTCTATGAACTTAAAAGTTTGCCAAGGCCCAACCACCGCCAAGAAAATGAGGACATCCCAGATTGAAAATAATTGGAAAACACTTTTAATATACATTCATATTTAAATATAACACAGTTCCTCCAGAAGTTACATTTATTGCATCTCATTAACTTAGAAATAATAGTAAGTCAGAGAAAGAGAGAGAGTGAACTCACAGAATGCATTAGAAGAAAAAAAATAAGAGAAAGAATAGAAGAAAATGACATTGGTGCCAACATCAACCTTTATGTTTCTACAATCAATCGAGAAGGATACGCATATGCTTGTTAGCCTTATGTACATTCCAAGTGCCTCCCTCCTTAGTCCACTGTCTTATCTTCCTTCATAAGTTTGATTGTATTGTAAAAGACCAGGAAATTTTATAACACACTTCGCGCATTTTATCGCCCATTTGGCGCATTATTTCGATCACACACTTCCGTAGTCTTAACCCAATTCTAATTCTATAATTGGTCTACATTTTGTTGCTGATAGCCACAAAAATAGATATTTGCACTAAAGAGTATATTATCTAGTTACAAAAATACATAAGTAGCGTTGAAGATTCTGTGGTTGGAAAGGATATCAAGATCAGACTTTCAGAACAATATTTCGATTAATTATTAAATATTACATGTGCAGAAATTAAGTTAATTAAATACAAAAGAATTGTAAATAAAGCTTTTATTTTGCTGCGTGTTTTTGCATAAAAATGCAACATTAAGACTTACAAGAAAAAAGGTTCCCGAAAATGGCGTGATTACAGAATGCGCCAAGGAGGGTGGTGCTCCGTAGCCAAGGGTATAAATAACAAATATGGAACATAACGTATGTGAAAAGTAATTTTATTTATTATAATAAATTAAATAAATGAAATTTTTTTAAAAAAAAATACTATTATTTTATAAAGAATTTTAACAAAAAACTTAAACTATTTTTGTGATAAACTATTTCATTTAATATTGTGAAAGTTAATTTTATTTCTCTAATTTTTAATTGAAGTTTATGGGTGCTTGACATGTTATAATAAAAATACAATAAATTACAGATTGTGGGTTCGAATCCCACATTGGATTTGGATGTTTGTGCTATTTAAGAATCTTTTTTAAACGTGGGTCCCGATCTAATTAATTCTCATGCGTAAAATACAACCACAGAGCGACAAACAAACCATCAGCAAATTAGACGTTGCAGCTTAATGTTCGAAAGGCATTCAAATGGAATATATTATCTAGTTACAAAAATACATGCACTTTGTTAAATTTTTTAGAATAAACTAAGCTGAGTTACATATTAGCTTTGAGGTAGAATATATGAACCATTGCAACGACTGTTAAAAATTAATATTTAGTTCTTCATAAAATTTTTTTATGCATGAGTTATATTCTTCGCTGTTTCTTGTGTCAAAAAATTGGCTTTTAATATTAAACAAATAAAATTTTTGTATTGGTAATGTGATAATTCAAAATATAGCACGCACAATAAATAGTTCAATGAGCAGAATAGCCCATGTATTCAAAATTAGTAAATAGTAAAATTTTGCTAGTTTTTCATTTTTTTGCATGTTAATTTCAATTTAATAATTTTTTTCGTTTCACAATAATTTGTAATTTTGCTGAATTCTTTCACTGTAGATTAAAAGAATAATAAAATCATTATGTGCACGTGTTCTTATACTTAAGCCAAAGAAAAATAAATAATTTTACATTATTTGTTTATAAAAATAAAAACTACGATGCACAATATGCAAAGAGTTAAATCTATAATGTTAAGAGCAGTCAAAATATTAATTCTAATCAGGAAATCAAAAAGAAATGTGAAAGGAATTATCTTATCAAATGAGTAGAAAACATAAAATTGCCACTGCGCATGACCTTATCACTGACGTAATTTGTTTCGCAATTCAGGTTAACTTTCAGTTCGCATCATTCTTTCAAACAATAACATGAGACAAGAATGCAGTGTCCGTAATCCAATGAAAAGAAGTAAAAAAAAGCCATTTGGGAAAGTGAACATCTTTCTATTTCACCTATTAACAGTTTTCAAATTTTTAGATATAGCATTATGTCAGTGAACGAAGTATTTACTTTTACGCGGGTGATAGAGAATTTCGACATGTGTCCGCATGAAAATGGTGAATATTTGGCCAGTCCTGCATTTACAATAAAAAAATTTAAAGGCACACACTACTTGGCATTTGAGATTGTACTGGAGAGGGGAAGATTTGCAAATAATGAGGGGAAAGGTCTCCTTATTTCTTTACTGAACTTATGATGACGGCTCTGGAAGTATTGAAATTGATTTCATATTGCCCATACGGGGGACTACTAAGAAATGTAAGAATTCCTTTGTAAAATGATATACTGCAGTTGGGATGCATTAAATTCAATTTAAGACTTGAATGATTATATTTTGGAGTGTCACATACAATTATCTACTGCAATCGTTTCGGCACCAAGTTATAGTTTGTTGCCTCGTCTTTCACAAATTCTCAATTTAACATATCTGAACTCGTGAAAAAAATATGTTCAACTGCAGAAAATAAGAAATGCAGATGGTGCTAAAATCTCCGCAACTATATGTCAATTCATGCTTGGTTCGAACCCATTTCTCCGTGGAGAGAAGAATCTTTACTTGTATCATCAACGATTATATTTTCCCTGGTAGTAAACGTAGACAAAACATTCCTGCAACATTTTCTTCAGAAACTGATCATAACTTTATTCATGAATGAAAATAATTGCCTGGAAATAGAGATTCATGCAGACAGCAACAAAGATTTCAGTTACTTTTTGATTTGTAAAATAGAACTCATGGATTCAAAAAGGGAAATCATGGATTCTGAGGAAAAACGGCATTTATTCCAAAAATGTACGATTGACAAAATTTGGAATTTTGATTATTCTTTTAACTGGAGCGATATTAAAGGAAAAGAAGCAAATTCACATTTTAATCTTAGGTTTTCGAATGGCAGACATTTCTCGGACCCAAAATGGATAGCAGAGGCGAATAATTGGGTTGCTTTGCCAAACTTTCAAAGTAATGCTGCCGAAGACATGTATCGTTGTTCACAGAAAAGAAATTCTGCGACATGACCCTTATAATGAAAGACGAGAAATCCATCGATGTCCACAAAGCTGTGCTGTGTTCCCGATCTCCAGAGCCATATTCGAGAGTGAGATGAAAGAAAGCGAGACTCGTGCCACTGAAATCGAGGATGACACGATGAATCAAATGCTGAGTTTCATATACACCGATTCTGTTGAAGGGCTGGATGAAGAAAGCGCAATATCACGGTTCGCAGCTAAAGACAAATATGAAATCAAATCACTCAAAGACAAGTGTAGATATGTTTTGTCGAACAACCTGAATCTAGAAAATATTTGTTCCATTCTATTCTCGCTGATACACACCAGGATAACGGTTTAATGCAATTTGCACTTGCTTTCTAAGCTAAAAATAAAAACGATATTTTAAAATCTGTACAGTGGGAAGAATTGGAGGGAAATAACATGCAGTTAGCTTTGATGACTCTGAAAAAACTTACTTAAAGGTGTTTCCTTGGTAATTTTTTTTTTCTTCCAAATTTCCTATTTTCAAAGCAAGCAAAATGATTAATTAAAATAATTAAATTTACTTTTAAAACACTTCTTTAAGCAAATATGAATATGTATTTTTTATTTTCACCAAAAGAAAATTTCTGATTTTATAGCTTTTTAAAAAAACTTTAATTTACTCAAGATAAAATAAAAATTTCGATTTTTTATATTTGTTCATCATGCACGTATTCAAAATGCAGTCAATTCTACTCGCTTTAAAAAATCATAATCTTTTAATTTTAAATTAAAAAATTCTTTTCATTTTTTTCCCCATTCGAAATTAAAATTTGTTTGTTTTTATAAGACTTATTTATAAATATTATATCCATTCTTAATTCTTATGTTTTCTTATTGAGAATATACCAAAATGCAATTTATGGCTTATTAAATATAGTGTAGAAATGTTTAACAAATATAGATTTAGATTTATAGTGAATGTCATATTATAAAATCCCTTTCCGCTAAATAATAGAGAAGCGTACAGAGGGTAAAATGCGCCAAGCGTATGCGCTAAGAATGCGATAAAGTGCGCCAGACTGGTTTACCGGTTCGGATTACGTAGGTATGATGTGCTTTTCGTTTTACATGCGCGTTTTGTATGTAACCATTGAAGCTATTACAGAATAATCTTGAAGCATTGAGTTTCGATATTCGATTTTTGGAGTTTTTGTGTCGTTTGCAAAAATTAATGAGTATGGATGAGGATATATTGACTTTACGTTTTCGCGGAGTACGTATGGAGAAAGAATCATCAGGAAAACATAATAGAAGATTTTTAGAAGCGATGAAAACTGTATATTCGCCGAAAAGTAACGATTCAGAGATCGATGAAGATTAGATGAGTTATTTTGTTTTTCATTACAATTTTAGACATATTTAATCTAAAGTTTTTATAAAAATGAATGTTTCCATAAGTAAATGAATGTTTATGTTGTGTATATTGCGTTTTTCATGTTAGTGTTACAATGTGCCGCGTACTTAAATTTCTTTAATGTGGGCGTAACTGCTCGTTATATTAAAATTCGATTTTAAACAAAAAATGAAATTTGTTAACGTTTGAAATTTAGCTTTATTGCCCGGTTTTCACTGTAGTAGGTAGCGCTACACTGTTTTTTTAAGGTGGGCGCCATTGCTCGATACATTAAAAATTTTGTTTCTATTTATTAGAATTTTAAAACTTCTACAGTATTTAGTTATAATGAAATATTCAAAATTTTAATGTTTGGAATTCAGAAAAACGCGCGATTTCAAAGCTGAAGTTCGAACGCGATAGTTATTGGTTGACGGATATCCCGCGTAGTGACGTAATTTAGTTTGGCGATAGAGCTGTAGAGTGCTTGGCGTGAAAATTTGAAATCGCGCGAATTCCATACGAGTCTGTCGTCATTTACCAAAATTTGATTTTGTTAAATAAGTAGATAATAAACGAAGTTAAAATGACTTGCTAAGGAAACATAACTTTGTAAATTAGCTGAAACATATTGAAATAATTATATTTTAAAATTCTGAAATAAATTTTTGGTAAATAAAAAAGAAAAAAGATGTAAAATATTAGAGAATTCATTAAAAAATGTTAATTTTCAGAAATACATGATACAAGACTGATATAAAATGATGAGGATAAATGTTTTATTTGGTCGAACTGTAAGAATTCTTTTGTTAAATATTAGACACAAAGAGTACAATTTACGCATAAAATTGGTTCCTTTTAAGTGTTTAAAGCATAGAGGAAGGAACATAAGTGTAGAAGAATGGATCTAGTGTTTATCAGGTTCCTAGCCTAAAAGGCCATGTACCTTCTATTCCTAAGAAATTTATCTACACCTAACTTTAGTTGAGATTAACATAATGATTTCAAAACATAAGATTATTTAAACAAAAAATTTAAGAAAATATTTTGCTTGGGTTAAAGTGCTCCCAACGAGAGTTCTTTGCATGAGATTAAATAAACATAAAAAAGAAAAATTTGAATACACATTACAAACAAGTGCAAGAAAATATTTTTAAATTACAGTTTATATACATAGTATTAATATAACTGTATAAAGACAAAAATATTTTTTTATTCTATTATATATGCATATATATATATATAATGGAACATAAGTATAATATTCCTTCCATCATGGTTTAAAGTATTAGTCTCAAATCATTTATCGTTTCAAAAATCATGTATAAATTAAAAATTAATTCGTATAAAATATATCAATGTATATAGTGCTGAGAATTAACAGTCAACTGTATTTGTTACGTGTATTAAAGTTTTTGTTCTTTTCTATTTTAAAAAAGGACGCCAAATTTTACTATTGCTTAACTGAATGCATAATTCAAAAATGAAAAATTATAGAATCCAATCTTCAAGTACGATATTTATGTATTTTTATAACTCAAGCTCTCGTTCACATAACAGATATCTATTATTTTATATTATTGATTTTGGCTCCTAAAAACCTATGAATATTAAAAATGTATCATTTATATTTGCAAATGTAAACATTGTGTATGAGTTTAAGCAATTTGCATAATCAATTTATTATTCTAGGAAAAGAGAAATCAGGTTTCTTCAGAAAATTTTTGAAATAGCCGAAGCATAAATATGGTGAACCTAATATTCATCTTGGATCAAAAATCTTTGGAAAAATAAATATTAAATTTATTTTTCTTTCAGTATACTGTGTCAGTTTTTATTTTTTATTTCGATAAAGAATTAGTTTTCTTTTGTTTACTTATTAATATCGTTTGTAACTTTTTGAGTTTCTATCTAAACTTTTTTTAACAATTGTTAAATACATTAAAAAATATATTTTAAAGCTAAATATCAAGCTCGTATCACATTTCTTCTACCTCTCCATAATATCAGCAAGAGAACCGCCGAATTGGCAGACCGAATGATCGTCGGTTTTATATTTCTGTTTTAAAAGTGGTTATTTATTATGGTTCGAAATCCAATTGTGTTTCGGTTAAATGAATCAAAGAAAATTTAACATTTCCGTAACAACAAATCATTTATAAAACCATTTAAACAAATGTTGGAAAACACAAGTCAAATTACTGTCCGCTATGCATGTCATAGATTAGAATACTTTGTAAATGTTCACATAACTGCTGTGTGTATGGGCTGATAAAAATCAATAAGTTATAGATAGTGTAAATTCTCTCTCTCTATTTGTTTTTAAGATTTTATATATCTTAAAAGATTTCAAATTTCTGTAGAAACAAGAGCCAATTTGCAGAATATAAATTAAAGTAAAAAAAAAAAATAGAATTCTATCACTTTAAAATATAATTTAAATAAAAAGTACTTACATATTTCTGAAGAAGTATTTTTATGATACGAGTTCCTTCTTATCGATCTTCTGAAGAGTACACAGTCCACAGTTCTCTTAAAGGTTGTTTATACACGCTATTTCTAAATAAAACTCGAGAGAGAAGGGGAATTTCCCTTTTCTGTGGGGAAAAAAATGAAAGAAAAATAATCTTTTCCTGTGCGAAGAGGGAATTTGACATGGATAATGGTCCAGTGTTGATCATTTGTTATTTAATTGATGGAAGCCGGGTGATTATTTCTGATAAGACATCATTCAAATAGATGTCCAGGCTGAATTTTTCATTGAAGGTCATTTAAATAAAAAAATAAATCTGCCTTATAAGATGACAATTAGTTTGAATAGGCAATATAATTTTTAATATACTATCTCCAGTTGTTATATGATCTCGTTTTCATTTAGAAACACAATTTCAGGACATGTCATAATCATTAAATATCATGGTGAAATTATGCGCTTTCTTCCATTATCAATACAAAAATAATCACAAAATCAAATTAATGCATTTAAAATTTTTATTAATTAATTTGACAGTGCAATTCAATTATTAGCAAACAAATTAAATTTTGATTTATTTGTTTTTTCTTTTATTTTAAAATGCCTGTATTTAAAATTATAGAATTTCTATTGTTAATTTATCATGTATTACAATAGAATCATTGTAATAGCTTTTGTGGATTGTCACAAAAAATGAAAATTATCTTTTGATCAATTAAATTTTATTAACATAAAATCATTAATTTTAATAAATTATGATACACTTTAACTTTTTAATCATTAATTTAATAATGAAATGCATCTTATTATTGATAATTATAAATCAAGATTAAAAACTCTAAATTTCTAATAATAAATTTTGACAGTTATAAATTCTGATTCCTTATTCGAAAATTATTTTTAGTTATTTGTAAGTATTTGTTATTAAAATTATATATCATCTGCGGAGACAATTTATCATTTGTTGTTTTTATTGTCTAGTGCTAGCTAGGCTGGCATTATGGGGTGCACTGCTCCATTTTTTCAAATTCATTTCTTAGCTCAATATTTTGGTATGGAGTCCGATTTCCTCAGTACACACAGCCATGGGTATCCGTTTATAGGGTAGGGAATTCTTCATAACCCATTTATACAAAAAAAGGGCAAAAATAGGATAAGACAGAGTGAAAGTACATCTACACCCGAACTGGGATTCGAACCCAGGATTTCCCGATCTGCAGTCAGGCACTCTGATTACTAGACATGGTGGGTGGATAATTATCATTCATCCACAGAATTGAGTCATAATAGGAGTTCTGGTTTGTTGAGATGTCAAAAAATTAAACTTAACTTTTAACAAAAAAAAATTTTATTTCATAACGAAACAAAATTTATTTATTTATATTAATGTAAAAGTATTACCTTAGCTCGAAATATATATTATAAAAATTACATAATTTTTATTATTAATTTATGACACACACTCATCTGTGTTAGTAGAGAATTATAATATTCACACAAGAGAAGCATTCGTTTATTTAGTGACTTCTTGAGAGCTCTTGCCAGTTCGATGCTCCACACTAAGGGCAATAGGACTAAACTGAGGCAATGAATGAAACAGAGGAAGACTTACCACACCACGTGCGCTGGATAGGCTCTGTAATAAAAGTTGATTATATTTGTCGAAAAAACTTCAAACGTTTTAGCTTAATAATATCCTCTCTTTTATTTATTAAAATACATTTCTTGACTTTACAAATTAATTATTTTGTGTTCACTATTTTGCAAAAATTTAATACAGATAGTAACATATCGTAAACGCTAACTCGCTCACTCTGCGACCGTTCCATCCTACTCCCTGCTTGCCACCTGTGCCCTTGCAGGCTCGAGGGACAAATGTCTACTTCCTCTCAGGTCTTCTGACGACCGGAAACACTAGGACCGGTTTTCGAGGAAGTACAGCATCAAAGCATTTTCTTTGCGCGATGCCACATTATCGTGAACAGGTCAGCCTTCTTCGGCAGTCCGCAAATTCGTAGATGATCGCATGCGAATTGTCTCGCGAGAATCGCATCAGACCAAGACATCAATGGCGTCATTGATGTCTTAGTTACGTCAGAAAAGGGGTGGAGCGCGAGACGATTCTAGATTTCAAGCAGGTTCGAAATATCTGGCATTCCGCGAGACAGCGCTCTCATTGGTTTAAAATTCCATGACGTCAGATAATAACATTTTAGCTACGTCACACTAAGACATGGACGAAACAGCAATTGTGTATTATAATATGGCGTCTCAATTGGATTGTCTACCGAATTTGCGGCCTAAATATATCGCAATGAGAACAAGGGAGTTTTCCTTGTATCCTCCCTAGTGACACATGAATATGGCTCACGGTTAATCAGAGTTTTTCCAGAAAACAATTAAAGCGATGGATATTAACTTATGATTCCCATTTTAATTAATACAGTTAAATTGATCTAAATGTTCTGATCTTTGGATAACCGAAGAAAAGAACATCCTCATTTATGCTAATTAGTTGTATAAATATCGAAAGGAAAAAACAACTAATTGAAAATTGATATCTATATTTAAAATATTTATAAGCGAAATTCTCATACTTTTTTATTATGAATCTATTATTTTAATCATTTTAAATGAGTTATTTAATGTTATATTTTGGATTATTAAAAGCTGAAAATGAAAAAGTTTAACTTTTTATGAATCATACTTAATAGGATGACATCAAAAATTATTAATATTTAAATTATAATTATCACACACACACAAATAAAAATTATTAATATTATATAGTTTTATTAATTTTTTTCTCCACAAGAATTTAAGTTGTTTTGTTTTTCTGAATAGTTACACGAAATGAAAACCAGTTTTATTAGCATAGCGCAAAATAAATAAATAAATTAGTCGAATCTTATTATCTAGCAAATCAATCCAAACAAGTCATTTATGTACGAAGGTCAAAATGGTAGAGGGAACTGCTGCGCCATCTGTTGATTTCTCAGTGCGAAAATTGTGAAATTAATAGAAACAAGTAGAACGAACTCTTGGTTGCTTAATGCGGAAGCCAATTTTAATGTTTTGGCCATCAAAAGAGGAAAATAATTAATTTTTTCACTACAATTTTAATTAAAAGATTTAGATTATTTCAAAATATCTAGTTTCAAATGGATAAATTTCAAATACCATATCTCTGGAAAATAATTAACTTTATGAATTATATCCTGGATTCTTAAGCTTTCCTAAAGTACAAATTAATTTGAATTATCTATTGTTCATTTTTAAAGAAACTAATAGATCAAATTAATTGCAAATAAGCCAAACAACTTTAATTGCAAATTATTTTTTATTTTTATTGAAATTATTTATTTTAAATATATTCTGAGATATTTTGGATATTTAAGAGCTTAAATTTGTAAATTATTTAATGACTAATATTTGCAGTAGAATATTAAAAGTTACTAATTCAAGTCAAATTTTTAAAAATTATTATCTTAAATTAAAACATTTCTTATTGAAGTTACGTTTTTTTTAATTAATATTACGTTGATCGAGTTATTTTAAAATCCTGATTTTCTTGATATAAACGCATATGACGCTAACATATTACCTATTCTGTAGTTTATTTTAAGGTAAACTACAAGGTAAACTTTTAGCATATTATATCTTGAAATATGTATTTGTAAAATTAAACATTTTTATTAATAATTTATATTTCCTTTATTTAAATCTTAATTTGAGTCATAGAGGATATTAATTTTTAATTTATTTTATGAAACTAAAAATCAAGATCCATTAATAAAAATTATAGCATTAAAATATAATTTATCTACTGTTTAAAAAAATTAGTTTGTTTCTGTAAATATTAATTTAAAATATTATATTAACTTTACGAGCATTGCTTTTATTATTTTAAATGTGTTCACATAATTTTGAAACCGAGTAGTTGTCGGACTGAACACCTAAAGTTAATTTAAGACAATGTAATATCGCCCGCATAAATTGTCTCCCGGCAAAACATTTCATTTACAGTGGGACTGTTTCCTTTCTTGAGATACACTATTTACGTGTCGCAAGGAAAGAAACAGAAAACTCCCAAGGTCGATTGGTTTAGCGCTCAAAGGTCACATTTTGCAGAGTCCATCGGAAGGCTAATTAGTAGGCGATCTACGGTTTAAAGTAGATTTCGAACATTTATACCATGGAATTCATGGACTTTTGAGCCGACGGCGAAGTGCTTAGTATTCAACTACCAGACTGGCGGGAAATCTCTGGTGATTCGCTCATCATCATTCACCAGTTTCTACAGTCGATGTTGAAATTACATGAACAACTGTATTTGTACACGCCATTTAATTTCTTGGTGACTCAAAATCCATGCGGATAAACGGGATTCTCCTTCTGAGCAACTGATTTCCATTTAAATTATAGGTTGGGGAAAAAAAATCCATTACTTTTATATGAACTGCAGGACTTTTTTTTTATTTAACATGTTTCGGGTGGTCCAATTTGGATCAAATATGCATCGTTTTGTTGCCATTTTAAAGGTAACTTATGCCTCTCTCATAGATCTCCTGGTCTCCATTTGCAAAAAACTGTAATAGTCGATTTTCACAATTTTCCCTAGATGGTAATTTTTTATTACTAAAGAAATTTTGCAGTGCAAGAAAAAGATGGTAATCGCTTGGTGCCAAGTCCGAACTGTATGGTGTATGCATTAAAACTTTCCAACCAAGCTCCAGAAGTTTCTAGCGAGTCACTGTAGACGTGTGTGGCCTAGCGTTGTCCTGGTAGAACACGACACCTCTCCTGTTTGGCCAATTCTGTCCGTTTCTGGTCAATCGCTATCTTCAAACGGTCAAGTTGTTGACAGTACAGATCAGAATTTAGTGTTTGGCCATATGGAAGCAACTCATAATAAATAATCCCCTTCCAGTTCCACCAAATGCACAGTAGAAGCTTCCTGGCCGTTAGTCATGGTTTGGCCACCGTTTGAGGTGCTTCACCGCTCTTTGACCACGATCGTTTTCGCACAGGATTATCGTTAGCGATCCATTTCTCATCTCCAGTGACCATCCATTTAAGGAATGCGTCTATCTCATTCCGTTTGGCCAAGGCTTCGCAGATGGAAATTCGATCCCCTTTTTGTGGCACCCAAATATCGAGCTTCTTTTTGAATCCAGCTTTGTGTAAATAGTTTACAACTGTTTTATGGTCGATTTTTAGCTGCTGAGCGATGTTGCGACTGCTAACATGCCGCTCAACTTTGATCATTTCTCCGATTTTATCGACGACTGGCTTGACTGTGTGAGGTGCATCTTTAACATCAAAAATTCTCCTGAACGGAATCTACGAAACCAAAATTGCATGTAATCGGCTGTTACAACATCGTCACCAAAAACATCATTCCCAATTTTAGTCGCCTGGCTTGCATTTTCACCTTTGTCAAAGAAAAACTGTAAAATGTACCGAATTTTCTCTTTGCTCATTTCCATTTTTAAAACCCTGAACTCACAACTGAATGGACCAAACAAACAAACAAAAGAATTTTACTAATGTGAAATGTTACCTTGACAACGAGCAAAAATTTCAAATTGTTTGATCGGTATTTCACAAGATAAAGATCACTACAGCCATCTACCGAAAAAATAATGGATTTTTGTTTTTCCCCAACCAATTATAAATATTTATATTTGTATTGCTCCTTGAAGTACAAATTTTTAATTCCCAATGGTATAATAGCTTACTGGTATTTATGATGATAAAATTCAAGAATATCTGTGAATAATAGTTAAAAATAAAGAAATTCCGAATTTCCACCGTTTCTTTATATTTTACCCATATTGATTTGCAATAGATTTTTTATTATCATGTTAATGAATATATCTTCTAAAATTTCAAGCCAAACGATTTAAGTAACCCAATTTTTTTATACTAACTGCAGTATAGTTGTAAGGGCAAATGATAATATTAAATTAATGTTATTTTTAATTTACAACATCTCCAACAAAGTTTTAATTATAAATTAGTTTCATCAATTATTAAATTAATTTTCAATGCATTTCTTGTTTCTTCCCTATCTTTGAAGTTTTTAATGTTGATCAAGTTTACTAACTAGTGTATATCAATACATATATAGAGATATTTTTCTAGGCTTTGCTTTTGATATTATATCACAATTATGTACTTTATAAACTGTGAATAGGTGTGATGTGACTGTATATGTAAGTAAACATTCAAAATTATCTTTCCAAGAATAACTATAAATTGCATGAAAATACTACAATAACTGAAATAGATATTCCTAGAACAATCTTGGTTGAAAAAGGAAGGATTTGTTAAATTTCATCACGTGTTTAAGAAATCAAGCTAGTATAACTGATTTCGAAATTTGTAAGCCATTTTATCAATACTTGAAATAAGCTGATTTATTTGGAAATGAGAAAATATGATCAAATAAGCTAATCCATTCGTGGTTATAATTTGGACTTAGAGACTAAAAATCTATATAAATCAATCACATGAATTCAATATCTTGTTGATGCTAACTTAAAAATCATACATATAATTATAGAAATATTGATGTCCTAGATTTTAATTTTCAATATATTTACAGATACAGTAATGTTATAAAAAAACATGAACACTGAGTATAAACAATAAACATAAATAAAACTATATAAGAATTATGAATATAAATTTCAAAATAAAAATGTGAATATAATGGAAAATATTTCATTGTGAAGAAAAATATTATATAAAAAAGATTTTTTATTATAGTGAGAAGAAAGTGGAGACATTAAAATATTTATTACTATATTGTAAGTCAAACACACATCTCGGTTACAAATATTGCAGCATATATATACATACCAAAATAAAAATATTCAATATCGAGATGCATTAAATTGAATATCAAATCACAATTAATCCAACAAAGTATATATATATATATATATATATATATATATATATCATTTTATAAAATTTTACTGGCTATACTTTTTCTGCAATTCAGTGCAATTTATAATTTTTGACTTATTGGGGTAGTCGAACGTGGTCTGTAGCGAGTGCCGATGCTGTTACCGTCGCAACGTTCATTCAGAAACCTTGATGCTCTTCTTAGGGGGCTGTTTTCGTATTCTTCTGGTGTGGCACAACTTCCTAATAGCACAACATTGATGTGAAAGGTTTTATTTATCCACTGTATGTTGCAATCACAGTGAAGAGGGTTTTCTGAAATTTAGAACAAATAACATATTAATACCTTATAAATGAATAAGATTTTTCACAATGTCTTTTTACGAAAAGGCATTGACAAGCAGTTATTTTCCCAGTTCCGGAAGTCCTTATTTGAAAATCATGTTTTATATACGAATGGATTAGCTCCAAACTTCAGTACTGTGTGTGTGTGTGGACAATTAAACTGTAGTATGTCAATTATTATTCTTTAAGAAGAAACGCGAAACAGGTTTTAAAATGATTTAATTTGAGAAATTGTAGAGATCACTATGGCTTCATGAGAGCTTCAAGTCTACAATTATTATTATTTATTTATTTTTTCAGAATTGAATTTAACAGTCACGACTTTAATCACTATCTAAATGATAAGAAAATGAATATCATTTTTTATTTCATAGGTACTGATTTCTTGTCTCTGCTGACAATGAATTTAATCAATCCCTTTGCCACATTGAATTATTAAAGCTATGTGACAAGGCCAATAATTGAGGCGGTAATCTTTATCCAAGCTTCCTTATTACTTCAGAAAAGGGATATCACAACTAGTGAAAGTTTGAAGTTCATAAGGCACTCAACATACTGCCCTACCGTGTGCCCAGATATCAAGCCCTCTCTTTATCAAACACTAGGAAAAATATTATCATATTAAATAAATCCGAAATTTGATACTATTAAATTAAATAGTTTTGCTAATGATTTGTGTAATATTTTTCCTATAGAAGATGTTTTTATCAAACTTACTTTTTCTTATGATATTCCTTTTGGACATAAATTCTAATTGTAATCAATTTTGTCAAAATATCTCGTCATCTAGAAAACTTTCTAAATGTGTTTGTCATAATAATGAATTATAAAATTTTATTAACCCTAATTTTGGTCATATTATTGCAGGTGATCTTAACGTTGTCAATGACACTAAATTAAAAGAACTATTAAGTAAAGGGACTAAGTATAGACCAGTTTTTCAACTGAATAAATTTAAAATATAATTAAAGTAATTTTACATAATATTGATTCATTTATCTTTAATATTTTAAAATATTATAATACACCTATTGAATTTTTTACAGTCTGGAAGTCTAAACTTTTTAATAAAATTAAAGAATTTATTTTTGTTAATAATTTAACATTTCCTGTCATTAAGCCTGGTCCATTAAAACCAGCCATTAATAATCTAAAAGATAATTTTATCATTACGCCAGTAGATAAGGCCTCTAATAATTACGCATTTTTTTGTAAGAAATTTTATTCAGATTTAATTGATAATGAAACATAAAATTCCAGTACTTATAAGCGTTTAAACTCCACAGTTAATATCATTAATAAAAAAATCCTTGGATTTTTATAAACTTTTAAACATTAACAACTATTAATTAGAGTTTCCTTATTTAACAGTCATTCCTAAATTTCACAAAATTCCTATAAAGTTTAGATTTATCATCTGTGGTACTAAATCGTACATGAATAAACCTGGAATCATTTTTGCTAAAATTCTTAATATTATATTAGACTATATTGTTACATCAGAAGCTTCTTGTATTATTTATAATAATAAACATGTTTTGGATTTTTTTATCAAAAAATAAAATTCATTGTGTTAATTCTTTTGATTTTAAAGACCTTTTTACAAGTATTCCCATTGATAAATTAAACGCGATGTATTACACCTTTATTATCAGGACTATAGAAAATTATTAAATATTAATTTTGAATACTGGAATAATCTAGTTAAAATGTGTATTTATAACAATTTTATATTTAACGGTGAAAATATTTTCATTCAAAATTGTAGAATTCCACAGGGATCCAAATTTTCCAGCACACTGGCAAATATATTTCTACATTATTTTGAAAAAAACTTCTTTTTTCAATATCCTTTTGCTTTCAGATAGATACATAGATGATTTCATTATTTTCAACAATTTAAAATTTGAAGATATTTCTAAAACTATTTACCCTGAAGAGCTTTCTCTAATTAAAACTAATTTATTTGATACTAAAACAGAATTTTTAGATTTATTTATCACTATTGATAATTCTACTACATATATTGATGTATTCGACAAACAAATCAATTAAATTTTCATGTTAATAAGTTAATTTCCTGAAACTCAAATACTTTTCTAAAAATATACAGAAACGTTATAATTAATGAATTTAATCGCATTTATAATATCTGTAACAACTATGAATCTATTAAAAAAAATCAAATTAAATGCTTGATAGCTCACCTAAAAAATAATAATATTCCAATTAATTTTATTTTAAAATATGTAGGAAGTAGGGAATCGCTTGTAAGATTGAAGTAATGTATTGCTTTTATAGCTACAGAAGGGCCACCCAAGCATTGAAGTTCTTACAAGAATCCTGAAAACACCTACATTTATACTTTTTTCTAAACCACTTTAACTTTTAAATCTAATTACTCCTGGCAACACTTCTTTACTCTAATTTAAAAATTACTTTTGGCAACTCTCATACTATTTTCATGTATAAATTCAATCTGATTTGCTGACTTTGGCTTTATGTATTTATTTTTTTACTGTATGTATGTTTCATTTATGTATCTCTAATTTTCTGCATTTATGTTTCATTTATTGTTATTTCTAATTTTCTTCATTTATATTTATTCAAATGTTTTACCTAAGTTCTTTTAATACGAACACTCTTTGGGAAAATTGCTCGAAGATCTTTAGACATTTGTCCTTCGGCATGTCAGAAAAGAGTGTTCTTTCTTTTTGCATAGCTGGCCATCTCCCTCCTGAGGAAGACGTGGTCCCTATGCCTTCTTCTTTTCATTTGTTTTGTATATTTTAGTTTTTCCAATTTCATATTTTTCATGTTTTATCTATATATATATTAACCCAACTATCTTTTGAAAATAGGATACATGGTTTGTTTTACCACGTTGTGGAGGCCACTTTAGTTTATTATAAATTTTGATTTAATTAGATATTAAACCCTTATTTTCTGAACATTATACTGATGGTTTTTCACCGTTAAGGTACCGAAGTAAGGTGGTTCTAAGTAGTTTCATGACAATTTGAATTATAAAGTGATATCAAACTTCCTAATTTTCTAACACTAGATACATGATTTTGTTTACCTAGTTACCAGGGCTATTGTTCCAATTAGTTTCAAACAATATTTGTGTGTGTGATACTATAAAATATAAAACTCTCTACCTTCCGAACACTAAATTATTTTTTTTAAAATTAAGTTAGTAATATCACGTTATTTTAATAATCCTTATACAGAAATTTTGTAAATTAAAATAGTATTTAAATATCATAACTAGGACTGTTAGACTAGGACTATAAAATGACATCTAGGACTGTTAAAATGAGTTATTCTTTTAAATAATTGATTATTGAAACAAATTATATCGATAATTTTTGGCAATCTTGAAAACATTTCCACAAAATTTTAGCATTCTCTGTAGAAGACGAATCATTTTACTATAGTGTTATTTATATCAATCTTTATTATAACACAAAAGCAGTTAATTTTGCTTTAATTACAATCACAATTAAAATGAACTGTAATCATGAAAATGAGTTTGTTTAGAGATTAAAAAGAATTATTTTAAACCTTACCGCCGAGATCTATGTTCTTCAAGGAATCTGGTGCATTCGTCCAATGACTTTCAACCATGAGTCTTATCTGATTGTTGTCTGCCTTCAGCGTCTTCAATCGAGGAAGAAACTTAAAAAACGAATCTCCAACTGTCTCGATTAAATTGGAACTGAAAAGTGAAAAAAAAATTCAGAGAACACTTCCAAATATGTTCTATTCTGACTCTCTCTTTAAAATATATTTAACTTAGAGGCATTTATTTTTGCGTTATATTTTCATTTAAATTAATACCACAGCCTTTGAAGTGGAAAGAGTTATTGGTACCAATTATACAATTGCTGAATAATAAGTTATGGACTGTTGCAAAATCACACATTTTTTTTACATTGATGTTATGAAAACCTAAAGCAGATATCGTAACAACGCGGAAAGATTCTGTAAAAATATTCCACACCCACCAAAGAATATTTTTTGTTTCGAATATCGAGAACTTTTTTGTAGACAGTGACCATACTCATGTCTTGCAGAAGAGTAGATCGAGAGAACTCTCGAACAGGTGCATGCAGAAAAGCAGCATTCACAGTTCAATAAAGATTGGGATGGAACCCGGTACCTTCCACTCTACAGAAAATTGTCCTACTACTGGGAACAATAAGTTCTGAATTGGTTATTTAAAAGGTTTCTATATATTTCCTATCTTGTAGCATGGTATTTCCTATCTTGTAGCAAGATATTTCCTATCTTGTAGCAAGATATTTCCTATCTTGTAGCAAGATATTTCCTATCTTGTAGCAAGATATTTCCTATCTTGTAGCAAGATATTTCCTATCTTGTAGCATGGTATTTCCTATCTTGTAGCAAGATATTTCCTATCTTGTAGCAAGATATTTCCTATCTTGTAGCATGGTATTTCCTATCTTGTAGCAAGATATTTCCTATCTTGTAGCAAGATATTTCCTATCTTGTAGCAAGATATTTCCTATCTTGTAGCAAGATATTTCCTATCTTGTAGCAAGATATTTCCTATCTTGTAGCATGGTATTTCCTATCTTGTAGCAAGATATTTCCTATCTTGTAGCATGGATTACAATGGTAAAATGACTGGTTACGTAGAAAAAAGTCCGCCTTGGTTAAAAATGTGCAGTAGATGCTCAAAGGAACTTAAAAGGCTTTCCCTTATATTTTGGAATCACTAAAAATTTCTTTCTTAAATCGGTTATTAAATGGTTTCAAAAATAACGTTATAAGTCCCGTTTTATAGCCACACTAATGTTCATCGAAATAAAAAGTCCTAATTTAGATCATAGCCATTTTTGAGCAATGTGACATGTTGTTGCAACTATATGCCAGTAGAGGGCGCATTGTACAAATGTTTTTTGTTTACAAACAGAATAAGATTTCTCTCCGAGCAATGTAGCTGTTTTTTGTTCCATGTCTTGTTCCTATCTTTGTGTATTGTCCTGTTTATGTCCTAATATTAATAAAGAAAAACCTGCTCAAGGTAAGAATTTGAATTGATTTATTTTTAAGATGATTTGATAAATATGGTTAGTAATAAGAGAGTATTTATTAGAGAAATTTTTTTAAATGGTGCCGAAAACGCGGGAAACCAGTATTAGGATTTAGATTATGAATTTTATTTTGTATTTAATGTAAATAAGTAACAGAATACAGCAGTATTTGATTTCATTATTTGTTGTTGGTTTGCATGTGAATATATTTAATTATTTTATTGTTTGTACAATATATTTGAAATTAAATATGTCGGTCGAATCAAACGAAACAGCGGTTGCTTTGAATCTTGATAAACTTAAAAGAAAACGATCCACAATTAGAGGTTTATTAACGAGAATATTAAATAAGGTTAATGAGCAGCTCGAATTAGAAATTGTTGATAAAGCGACTTTGAACGAACTTTCACAACAATTATGCGAAAAGTCAGAGCTAATTTATGGATTAGATCTACAAATTGAAAATTATATCAATGATTTAGATCTTTTAGAAGCGGAAATAATTTCGAGTCAAGAAATCAGAGAAAAGATAATTTCTGCTAAATCGAAAATAAATACTTATTTGAAATCGGAACCGAAACTATTAGAGGTAGCTAATGTACCCGTAATATCGAAAAACGAAATTAGTGTAAGACTTCCAAAATTAACTATAGAACCATTTTATGGTAAATACGAAAACTGGCAAGAATTTTGGAGTCAATTTGAGGATCGATACATGAAAATAAGAATTTATCGAATACGGATAAATTTAGCTATTTAAAATCCTTTTTAAAAGGTGAAGCTTTGGTTTCAATTCAGGGTCTGACTTTAACAGAAAATAATTATTTTACTGCTGTAGAGTTACTTAAGAAAAGATATGGACAAAAAGACATTATTGTTAGAGCTCATATAAATGTATTACTAAACATGCGTCCTGTGAAATCATGCGGCCAGTTAAAAGAATTGCGTCAGTTATGCGATACGTGTTATGTTCAAGTTCGCTCACTTGAAGCCGCTGGAATTCAATTAAATAATTATGGGAGCTTATTATTTCCCATTTTACTAAAATTGTTACCAGAAAATATAGTTTTAGAATACAATAGATATAATAAAAATGATGATTGGGATTGCTTAAAACTTTTAGAATTTTTAAGAAATGAAATCGAAAACAGGGAGAAAACAATTTTATTTCGGGATACGAAGGAAGTGAAAGACGACTCGCACTCAAAGGGATACCCGAAGTATTTCGCCGGGAAAGGTCATAATTCTTTTCACCCCACACAAAAATACAAACAACAAAATGCGACTGCGCTGGCGTTAAATGTCGGAACCGCAGAAAAGGAGGGGAATGCGAATTTTGCGAGGTTTCAAGTGACACCTCAAATAAACACAGTAGTAAAGAATGTGTTAAGTCTATTCACGAGAGGAAAAATGCCTTAAAAGAGAAAGGGAAATGTTTTTTATGTTTTAACCCTCTCGCTGCGTATTTTTTTTATCAAAATAGGTTCAAAAATTGCGTATTTTTTTTATTACATATTTCAAATCTACATATATTTTAGACTTAAAATATACAAAAATTTTTAGAAAGAGTTTTTTTCTATATAGAATTAGATCATAGAAAAAGTTGTCGAATATTGAAATTGAAGAATAATGATATAAAAGCAAAATTTTGAAAATCAATTTTGGTTAAATTATGATTTATTTTATAAAATACAAAGGTAAAAAAAGTATATACTAATGAAAATATGGAAAATACTTACAAAACATTTATTAGAAATGAAGTTTTGTATGATAAACTTCGAAACAAGGCTCGAGGCAAAGTCCGACCTCGCAATCTTTGCACCAAATTCGCGTTTCTTTTCGAATTTTTTTTTCCGCTTTCAGTTTTTTTTGAACAACAGACAGCACACTGTCTACGAGGCTCTTTCTTGATGGGATTTGGGGGTATATGGCTAGCAAAATGTCGAGCAGTTAGCCTTATGGGATTGAGAGTTGAACTACATCTGCTAGAGTGAACACTGGAATTTCTATCTGAATACTTCTGAATGCTTAGTTCTAATAATTTGCAAACGGAAATCTAGAAGTGTTATATTTTGTAATGGGTTATCCTTTATAAAGGATATAAGCATTCCACAGTGATTGGTCCATGAATTGTCGGAAAATTTTTATATAATATTTCCTTGTTGTTTTCTTGAGGGTGGGGTAATATGACATTTTTGGTCACATAAATCAACCCCACCCATCGTGTTGTTGTAATCACAAACAACAATTGGTTTGAGTACAGTTTTCTTTTGATTTGCATTTCACCAAACGGGAACTTGCATTATGAACTGTACTCATAAGAAAACACTCTTTTTATCTTGCCACTTCAGAGCCATAACTTTACCCTTTGGTAAGCAAGTGACGTCACCTTTAGGATTTTTTTCTTTGCAAAATTTGGAGGAAGGTCTTTTTCTCATCTTATTTACAGTTCCATATAAGTCTGTTCTTTCTTTAATTAAATGTTCTGCCAACTGTGGAGACATGTAGTAATTGTCCATGGTTACACAGTAACCTTGGCCCAGGAATCTGTCCATCAGGTGTAGAACAATTTTAGTGGAAACTGGATAATTTGTAAATTTCTGGGTTATACACAGTTCCATTACCTGTGTATATGAGAAAGTCTGGTAATATATCCAGTTCCCACTTCTGCAGACCACAAAAACTTAAGGCCAATCTTGCTCTTTTTTTCGCGATGAACATTTTCCATCTCAGTCTTCCTTGAAGCGCATCAAACTCTCGTCTATGCTGAGATTTTTATCTGGTATATAAAGATTTCTGAAATTTGTTTCGAAGATGCTCCATGATGTCATAAATTTTATTTAATTTTGGCCATGGATGATTATCCTTATCAAACTCTTCGTTATTTGTAAAATGAAGGAACTTCATCAGCAAAATAAATCTATCTTCTTCTGAATTACTTGTTGAAAAATAGGTGTTTGCAATATGTGACGTTTGGACCAATAATATTCTTGTTTAGGTTTTTTTACAATTCCTTGGAGAAACAAAACGGAAAAAGAATAATCTAAGTTCTTTCTCATCCGTATCTGTCCATTTCTTCCACCTTGATCTTTCTTTAGAACTGCCTTATTCATATACTGCTGAGCGTATCTGTTGGTCTCTTTACTATTATTTTCAACATAACATCGTCAAAAAAAGTTCAAAATAATCCAAACAGTTGCATCATCTGCCATAGTGAAATTTGGTCCGGGATTGCCAATAAAAGGAAATGAAGCAGGAGCTGGTGGAATATTTTCCATATCAATTTTGCACCACTGTCGGGCGTTTTGAATAGAAATGAATTTTCAGATTCATCACTATCCACCGAGGAATCCGAGAAATTTTCATCAGTTCCGCTATAAATATCATCAATATACTCGGAATCAGAGTCAGAACTACTGTCAGTGTCGGGAATATCGTCAGGAACATAGGTCATATCACTCGCGAAACGCTTCCTGCCAGACATCTTTCAGCTCTGAAAAGCGCGCGCAAAATGCTAAAAAAAATTCTTTTTATATTTCGCAGAAACGTGGACAACTAACGCCATCTGTTAGTCGACATCTAAATAAACATTACAGAAAAGCGGAAATGAAACCATGAACGGGGAAAGAGCGGGTTGCACACTTAAATAGACGGCAAAAACACATCCCCGCGGTAATCGCGGGTTGCGCAAATTTTGCTACTTCTACGTTGCCCGTGGAAATCGCGGGATGCGCAGCGAGAGGGTTAAAAGAAATCATACTGCTTACAATTGTTTTTCGAAAATAAGGTGTAAAAGTTGTAAGGGGAAACATAATAATTTATTGCATGAAAATATTAATAAAATTGATTTGAAATCAGATACTGCTGTCACTTCTGTTTCAGAAGAAGACAAAATTAATAATGTTTATTTGCAAACCGCAACTATTAATATTGTAAGAAATAATAGAAAAAAGAAATTGCGATGTTTGATGGATAATGGTAGCTGTAGATCTTTCATCCTTGAGCGGGTTTCTAAAGAATTAAATTTAGAAATAATAGGACAAGAAGAATTGAAAATTTATACGTTTGGTTCTACTGAACCAATTATAGAAAAAGAAATAAAGTGAGAGTAGAAATAAATTGTCCCTTTAAGCGAAAACATTTAGTTATTGACGCTTTGGAAATACCGAATATTAGCAATGCTCATATAAGTGCCCCTGCAAACGATATAATTAGAGAGTGTAAGAAAAACAGAATAAAAAATGCAGATCAAAGCTTCAATGAACAGGACTTACAGATTTCTTTGTTAATAGGTAGTGATTACTACTGGAAAATTGTGACTGGTAAGGTTCGTAGATTGTCAGGAACTTTAATTGCTTGTGAAACGATGTTAGGCTGGACGATTAATGGTTCAGCTGCTACATCAAATAGGATGATCGCACAGCAGTCTGCGAACGTTATGAAAGTCGCTGTTCATACATTAGGAAGCAATCTAGATGTTGAATCTAACATGATATTACGGAAATTTTGGGAAATTGAATCAATTGGAATTAAAAACGAAAGTGATATTACTTCTAAGGAAAATGAGATCTTAAACCAGTTTAAAAATCCATTTGTCTTAAAGATAACCGTTACCAAGTTAAACTACCCTTTAACGAAAAAGTTGAAAGGTTAAAAGACAACTATCAAATAGCTTTTAACAGGCTTGATAGTTTAACTAGAAAATTTCAGAAAAATCAAGACTTCTTCAAAAGATATCAAAGAATTATCGATGGCTACCTTGAAAGAGGAATAGCAGAAGAAGCTTCTGATAATCCTGAGAAAATATCATTTTACCTCCCACATCAAGGAGTACTTAGAGAAGATAAGGTTACAACAAAACTACGTGTGGTATTTGATGCCTCCGCTCATGCCACAAATTCCTTTTCATTAAATGAATGCTTAGATGCTGGACCAAATCTTAATTCAGAATTATTAGGAATATTAATTAACTTTCGACAACATAGAATTGCATTTACAGCAGATATCGAAGAAGCATTTTTGCAGATCTTACTTTCACCTGAAGATCGAGATGCAGTTAGATTTCTTTGGTTAAATGGGGAATTAGAAAAAGAATATAAAGTTCTCAGAATGACTCGAGTTATTTTTGGAGCAACTTGTAGCCCATTTTTGTTAGCAGCTACACTTAAGCATCATGCTGAAAGTTTCAGAAATAATTATCCAGTTGTTAGTGATTTAATTGAAAATTGTATGTATGTTGATGATTTAATAAGTGGTGCAGATAGTGAAAAGGAAGCCATAGAAATGAAACAAGACACGAAGAATGTTTTGCAAAAGGCTAGTTTTAACATGAGAAAATGGAAAACAAACTATGTTTCCTTACAGCAGAAATGGGACGAAGAAGAAAATCCTGGTCTGGTGCCATTAGCAGATTGTGGCAAGGTCTTAGGATATTATTGGGATAGTAGAAAAGATATTTTAAAGATTCCAGTACCAGAGGTTACCATATTGAATCCAGATGAAGAAATTACAAAGAGATTTATATTAAAAGCAATTGGTAAACTCTATGATCCCATAGGATTTATTAATCCATTTACTGTTACGTGTAAAATCCTTATGCAGGAATGCTGGATTACTGGATATGACTGGGATAAACCATTACCGTCAGACATTCAAAAAAAGATTTAAAAGGTGGTGTGAGGATTTAATTAATTTAAAGGAAATTCAAATCGAAAGACATTACTTCAAAAGTAACAGCATTAAGGGTATATCTGACATTCAATTGCATTGTTTCAGCGATAGTAGTATTAAAGCTTATGGTGCTGTCGTTTATATTAGGTTTACTTGGAATGATGAAATAAAAACTACATTTGTTTCATCAAAATCTAGAGTTGTTCCTTTGAAAAAGATGACTCTTCCACGTTTAGAGTTAATGGGTGCTGTAATAGGTTGTAGGTTAACGAAATATATCTTGCAAAAATTAATTTAGAAGTAAATAACTGCTTTTATTGGACTGATTCTACGATAGTACTTCATTGGGTGAAAGGAGATGCTCAAAGATGGAAACCATTTGTTTGTAACCGAATTACTGAAATTCAAGGCATCACTGATCCCTCATCATGGAACTACTGTCCAGGGGAAGAAAATCCTGCTGATGTTTTATCGAGAGGTGAAAATTCTTTAAGGCTGAAAGAGAATCGAGCATGGTTCAATGGACCTTATTGGCTTTCTGAGGAACGTAACCATTGGCCTACAGCATATCCAGACCCGGAAATAAAGATAGCTGAAGAGGAAAAGAAGAAGAAAAAATGCATAATTTTACAAGCTGTTTGTATTGAGTCAAATGCTAAGGACTTCTTGGAGATAAGTAAAATTTATAATTTTACAAAATTACTTAGAATTACTGCGTGGATCAAAAGATTTATTTTTAACTTGAGAAATAAAGGGAATAAAAAAGAAGGACCACTGACAGCTGAAGATTTGAATGATTCCGAAGTTTACTGGATAAAAAGAACACAAGAGAAAGAATTTTCTACAGAAATAAAAAGTTTAAATTCTAATCAAAAGTTAACAGTTTCTTCAAAAATAGCCTTTGTACAAACCATTTCTTGATAATAATGGACTGATTAGAATAGGTGGGCGATTACAATTTTCAGACTTGAGTTATGAACAGAAACATCCCTTGTTGCTGCCTGGTAAGGATGGGTTCACTGAGTTAATTATTCGCAAATGTCACGAAAACACTGGACACGCTGGGTTATCAGAGACACTATCAGATTGAGAGAAAGGTTTTTCATCCCTAAAGGTAGGCAAAGAGTAAAATCTTTAATATTCAATTGCAATTTATGTAGGAAGTTCAGAGCGAAGCCTGCTACCGAAGACATGTCTTGTTTACCCTCCAGATCGTGTGAGAGAAGCATTTCCATTCGAAATAACTGGATTAGATTATTTAGGTCCTCTGTACATATTTGAAAATTCAGAAATGAAAAAATCGTATATTTTGCTATTTACTTGTGCAGTAACACGTGCTATACATTTAGAACTGACAACTGATATGTCAGTACCGTCATTTTTGAGAGCATTTAAAAAATTTATATCCCGTCGAGGACTATGCAAAACAATATATTCAGATAATGCAAAAACTTTTATTAAGGTGAAAAGAGATATTAATCTTTTAAATGCAACTTTAAGCAAAGAAGAATGCCTAAATTATTTCAGTGAACGAAGAATAACTTGGAAAAACATCGTAGAAAAGGCAGCTTGGTGGGGAGGATTTTGGGAGAGACTTGTTCGCTCTGTGAAGACCTCCTTGAAGAAAATTTTGGGAAGAACATATCTAAATTATTTGGAGCTGGAAACTACGGTCGTAGAAGTTGAAGCCATTTTGAACTCTAGACCGCTAACTTATATAGATGAAGAAAACGAGTCAGTGATTCTCACGCCTGCTCACTTCCTGATAGGTAGACGAATATTGTCACTACCTGGACAATCCGTATTACCCTTTCAACGAAAGATGTCCTCACCAGAAGATATAAGCATCAACAAAAAATTGTGACTTCATTTTGGAACAGATGGAAGAAATCCTATCTTTTAGAATTAAGGTCTGCTCATCAATCCATCTTGAGAAAGAAAAATCCTATCTTAATAAAGAAGGACTCTATTGTTCTAATTCACGAGGATAAATTGCCAAAGCTTATGTGGAAGTGTGGTATCGTCACAGATGTTCATATTGGCAGAGATGGAAAGACACGATCCTGTACAGTGAGACTTCCGTCTGGGACTCATTTGAAACGTCCAGTTCAATTGCTGTATCCAATCGAACTTTATGAAAATTGAACTTTGATACATTTAGTAACACTGTTTAACTTTATATTTTCTCTTTTTCTTTTACAGAATTGTAGTAGAATTGCTGCTGAAATAATGAGTACTTTTATAGTTACTGTAAGAAGTGTATGTATGTATGCATCTTTATTTAGGTTTGATTTTTTATGATGCTGAAATTAACTTTTGAAATTAATATGTAAAGCTCTGATATATATAATAATTTTTACATTATTATGTTGTTACAAAGGTATATGTTATTGTCACTAGAACATAGTACTATTATGTGATTATTATTAAGTATTAATCTTATAGTTTTGAAAATCTGTGAATTAACTTAGTATTAATTTAGACTCTACTCTTGATGAACTTTTGAAGTTCATCGGGGGGGAGGATGTTGCAACTATATGCCAGTAGAGGGCGCATTGTACAAATGTTTTTTGTTTACAAACAGAATAAGATTTCTCTCCGAGCAATGTAGCTGTTTTTTGTTCCATGTCTTGTTCCTATCTTTGTGTATTGTCCTGTTTATGTCCTAATATTAATAAAGAAAAACCTGCTCAAGGTAAGAATTTGAATTGATTTATTTTTAAGATGATTTGATAAATATGGTTAGTAATAAGAGAGTATTTATTAGAGAAATTTTTTTAAAGTGTCATTCGTTTCTGCATTTTGAATTGATTTTGAGGTGCTTAAAAATTGTGTATGTTATCACTACCTCTTTGATATAACATCCTTAATTACTACTATGGCTGTTATTAAGTCCCAACGACGGAACGAGGAGTCTGAGAAAAAATCCAGATCATAGAGACAGACACCAGGCCTCGAGTTTGACAACCCTGATGCTCAAGTGCTGTCCGGAGAGGATCTGTTGTAAAAAATGCTATGAACACTTAGCCACACAGAAGCATACTCAGGATTGCGTCGGACTTTCCCGGGAGGATTTATCCTCAAATCCCTTGCTAGTCATTGACTTTTTAACTGTCAACAATTTAATGGAGTGGATCTGACAAATGTCAGATCTTTAAAGAGGATAAGCCAACAACAGTTCCAGTGCTGTCCGGAGAGGATCGTCGACCTTATCGAGTGACTGTCCGAGACTGTTTTCCCGAGTACGGAATTCAGGATTCTGGTCCCCTGTACCATCGAGGTTTTGCCCGAGCGAAAGTGCAGCGAACGTTCCAGACAGTGAAAATTTCATCAGTTTTCCTGGCACCTACAATTTATGACAATCCTTGTACATAATCCTGTTATTTTGTAAATAAATATTTAGTCAAGAATATTAAATTACGTGAGCCTGGTTCCTTAACGGCCCTTGCTTTCCTAGAAGTCAGCCTATCCAAACTGACTACGTTACAGTATATTAATTAAGTCAAATTTAGCAAATTTTACATTAATAATTGTATAGAATTCACTCTGTGTCAATATTTGGCAATATTGGAAATATTTGAATCTTTTTTAAGTGCAGTCATTAGGACTGCAACATAAAGAAGGATTCAAATACTGCCAAATCCTTAGAATTTGACGAAAAATTCTCTACACAAGTACAACTGCCAGTGTATTTACGATGCATTTAAGCACAAGTATAAAAATATCAATAAATATTCTAAAAATAAGGAATTTTTCAATAAAAATTAAACCAGAAATTATTATTTAAGAAAAATAGGATAACGAGTACAATCTCAGTAATAAAAAAGCACCAAAAATTCTTACTTAAAATGCGCACGAAAAAAACTTAAAAAGGAATTAGTGAATTTTTTTTGTTAACTGTGAGTTTTTTGTAAACGAGTCAGACCTACCTCACATCAAGGTGCTCCAAATTCATTTTGATGCTGAACATGTCGTTTAAATACTCAATGGCGTTATGAGACAAATCCAGGATTTTCAGGCGTGGAAGACGTTTCGAGATATCTGGATGGACGGTGGCTATTTCGTTGTGTGTCAAATTCAAGATCGTCAATTCTTTCATTTCTATGAGAAAGAAGTTGGCCTCAAGTTTCGACAATTTTCCATGAGTGACGTGAAACTCTCTCAATTTGGTCATGCAACCTGTCCATGAATATTTATTTCCTTTGCCTGTATCGCAAATGGTCATTATTTTATCGTGAGAAGAGCTATTGACTAAAGCAAACCTATAAAAATAATTCATTGTTATTACCATTTTCAAATACTTGATTTTAATTTGTTATAATATTATTGATGTTAAACTAATGTATTCTCAATTTTGTCAATCGATCACCAAATGTGTTTTTTGTACAAAATGTACATTAAAATAACATTTAAACAAATTTCCTGCTGTGAGAAATATGGAATATTAAAAGTCTATTATTGTCTGAGTTCAACGTGAATAGTAATATGACTTTTGTCTTAATAATGGGAATACATAATGTGAAATAGCTCAGTTTTTAACTCAATTAATACTCACTCAAGGCCTGTATAAAACACACTTTATTTCTCCGACTCTCAAAGGCTACTGCCGGTTTCCTTTTTTATTACTCAAGGGGGGCGCTGCGCTCTCAGGTGCCAACATTCCGCCGGCGTTGACATGGTACATTCAACAATTTGAAATCTCAAGAAAAATACTAACACCCTATATAATATATGAGTACAATGATACACACAATTATTAATAATAAACTACAATAAATACATAATGATACACAGATATATTTGATAAAGTTCTCACTCCTTAATTAGGCAATGGCAAAATTCAAATTTTATTAATGCTCCTTTTAAATACTCCATTCTTCGTTTTAACTAAAACTACTCTCACTTTCTTATCCTTTCCTGGGAATGTTTGCATTATTCTGCCCAATGGCCAGTTACAAACCTGTACATTATCTAATTTTAAAATCATCATAGTGTCAACTTGCACATTCTCTTTGGTGAGCCTCCACTTTGATCTTTTTTATATTGCACTTAAATAATTGTTAGACCAATGCTTCCAAAATGTCTGCACTATCTTAGTTAAAAATTTTGCCATTGTTTTAATTTAATGTCATGTAAATTTAGGATGTTGGGCTCTGCAATTGCTTTGATAGGTTTGCCTATCAAAAAATGGTCAGGTGTCAAGACATCATAATCATTTAAGTCAGATGATAGGGGATGCAATGGGCGGGAATTAAGAATTGCCTCAATCTGATCAATTACAGTTAAGAATTCCTCTCAAAAGTTAGTTTTAAATTGCCTACTACACATTTAAGATGGTATTTCGTGGATTTGACACCTGCCTCCCAAAGCCCACCATGATTCGAGTATCTAGGGAGAATGAAAGTCCACTCAACCTTTTCTTTGGACAAATAATTACTCAAGTTTTCATCTGGACTGCTAACTAAATTATTCAATTTCTTTAATTCGGAGTTACTGCCAACAAAATTAGTAGAGTTATTAAAAAATATGTAGGCACTTTTCCCTCTTCTGCTAAAAATTCTTTTAAGTATAGCAATAAAGGCATCACTAGAGAGGTCCGTTACCATCTCTGAATGACAAGCTTTAGTCACAAAACAAATGAAAATACACACATAAATTTTATTATACATTCCTTTTCTTTGACTGGAATATTTTATATAAAAAGGACCAAAAAAATCTACCCCTACACAATTGAATGGAAAGTTTCGACTCTCTCTTCAGATGCTCCTCTTCAGGACTCTCTCTTCAGATAAATGTCCCATGAGTTGTTGACAAGGTATTGATTTTGCTTTAAAGCAAGCAACACAATCGTGCACTAGTTTTCTACAAAGGTTACGTTCACTTAAAAGCCAAATCCCTCGTCTAATAAGAAACAATAACCCTTGTGGGCCAATATGTAAATAGTTCTTATGAAACATTTCAGCAATCATCACAGTCAATTTATGATCAGTAGGTAAAATTATAGGAAACCTTTTATCAAAATTAAACTTACTGTTGTCTAGTCTTCCACCAACTCTTACAACACCCCTTTCATCTAAAAATGGGAAAAGATTTTTTAACATACTCTCTACAGGCACATTGCCATCCTTCAGAAAGTCTGTAATTTCTCTTTTAAAACACTCTCGTTGAACTAATTTTACTAAGACAAATGCAGCATCTTTATTTTCCTTACATTGCAGGGGGCCAGTTACCATTTGCTGTGATTTGCAATTATTAAGGAACCCATAAAGAAAAGCTAAACGCGTACATGTTTAGTATAATTATTAATAATACTAAGAAACTCCTCAGTTAAAGAATTAAATGTCACTCGAAAAACAGGTCTCTTGAACCTTCTTTCACTCTTAACCAGTTCTGTATTAAAATGTTCAAAGTCCTCGTTAATTAGCTCTTCACAGTTGTTATGCGTCTCTACTTCCTCGATGATAAGTAGTGATCCATGCCACCACAAGGAATTATTTCTCAGTTGTACTGGATTGCAGCCACGAGAAACGATGTCTGCAGGGTTTCACCCCGATGTTATATTGCTCCATTGTGAGACATCTGTCAGAACTTGTATTTTAGCCACTCTGGTAGCGATAAAAGTTCTTAATTCTGCTAAAGACTTCTGAATCAAGGACAAAACAATTTTGCTGTCCAAAAAATACCAATTTTGATCTATCTTAATTTCTAGGGAAGTGCTAACCTTTTTCATCAATTTAGATAGCAATACACCTGCACACAGTTCAAGTCGTTGAATCGAAAGTGTTTTGATTGGTGCAACTCTTCCCTTGCTGCACACTAGATGTGAAGTTGCTTCACCACTGGCTGATTCGCATCTTAGATGGACTGCTGCACCGTAATAGCCTTCTGATGCATCTGAAACACATACGGTCAACGACAAATTCACAGCCATTTGTATCAATAAAATTGCATGGATCAACAACTTGATTGTAAGTGATGGTTTTCACAAATTGACAAACACTAAATGTTTCTCTCTGAATTATGATCCCTTATGACATTCAAATCACGTCAAATTGGTTTGCTAATTCAAAATTTTGTTTAAATATATAAATTATTTTAATTAATTGATTTGATTATTTTACAAAACAATCATGAGATTTATGTCCTTATGATGCTTTATGAGAGTTAAACTAATTATTTTATAGAAAACTTTTAACGAACTCTCGCCATGCTATATGCAAGTAGTAAAAATTAAGAGTTCAGCACCACTCAGATTTCGGATTAGATGAGTCATTTCCGCACTGATAATTTCAGCGTTACTCGGATTTCGGATTAAATGAGTCACCTCTGCATTGAAAATTTCAGCGCCATTCGGATCAGATGAATCAGCTCCACACTGATAACTTCAGAAACACTAGGATTTCGGATCAGGTGAGTCATCTCTGTGCAAGAGATATTCACTCCCCACGATAAATGGTATGAATGGCAAGATAAGAGGCTTGGAAAATTTTAAGCTTATCCCTCAAATCTGAAGAACTATCGATATTTATTATTCTGAAACCTGCGTACCCAGTGAGATATTTTGTACCAGGTTTGAATCCCAAGTAAAAAAAACATTTTAAAAATATGAATAAATGCTTAACTCATATTTAAAAGGAAAATATTATTTTCCCTCCAACAGATGGCGACACTATTTTCTTTTTCTTATACTAAATTTTCTAAGCCTTGTCATTCACGCCACTTTCGTGCGGAGTCACTATCTCTCGTGTCGAGTGTATCAGTGTGGAGGTGACTCATCTAATCCATAATCCGAAATCCGAGTGGCGCTGAACTCTAATTTTTCCACTACTTATGTATTATACTATGTTACTGCTCAACTCAAATACTTGTATAAATTTAGTGTTTTATGTGATTTAGAAAAAAAAAAGATTATTCTTAACTGATTTCAAATTACTCCGGATTAACATTGTTTAATTTTATTAATAATTTTATTCTATATCAGTACAGTTGGTCACATAAATGCAATTTGCTTGGAAATAGATATTATGTATATTCATGTTCATTCAGAAAACTATAAAAATTAAAGCAAATTTCCTATATTTTCCCCTTTAATTTTTTTAATGGAAATGTATTTTATACTTTTTATGGTGCAGTATCATAAAAGAATAAAAGGGGTTTTTCATGAAAGATTGAAATTGTTAATTGTTGCATATAATATGAAGTTATAAAGCAGGTTTTATGTGACTTTTATTGCGAAATAACATACTTATCATATCATTATTCTGTCACATAATAGGAACTATTTTCTACTTATGAATAAATGCTGAAGTTGGAAGAAAAGTAAAGCTAAGTCTTATATATGAAAGATACTTTATGATAAGCTGTTTTTTTTTATCATGTTTCTTAGGAATTTCATTTAGAGAAAATGGCTTCAAAAGCATGCCCATCAATATATTTTGCTCTTGGCGAGAAAATAGTATCAAAAAGAAAATGTTGATTGTGGTTTTCATGTTTTAAATATGTAAGTTTTGATGTTAGTGATGTAGAAGGTAAAAAGGATTATATATAAAGGAAAAGCAGGATTATTTATAAGCATTGATCAATGAAAAGGCAAAAGAAACTTATCGAAACATTAGGTGTATATCGAAAAACAATTTTTAATCGTTTAGATGCAATGAAAAAAATCCAGAACGTGGAAGTATGATTATCATATGTTTCGAGCAGAGAAACAGAGGCAATTTTGTACTAAAATGCATGAATATGATGAAAGGGCAATGTAGAAACCTTTTGTAAAAAATTGAGAAGGGAATAAAAACGACAATAATTTTAAATGCCTAAAAATTTGGTGAATTCTGAGAAAACAATAAAAATAACGTCTAAGCGATACATGTATTGCAAAAAGTCTCTCTGAGTAAAATTTGAAAGATTGGCACTGTTACAATGTGCTAAAAACAGGTGTGAGTATGACTATTGAAATTTATAAGCTATAATTTTGTGTCTGATCAAAAAACTCAATTGAAAGTGCTCCCTTATTAGCAATAAACCATTTCCATTATCATTGTGATAATGCATATTATCATCATCCTTCATGGCGCGCCAGCCCAGGATGGGCAAAGGATTGCTGAACAAGCTTCTTCCAGCCACCTCTACTTACAGTCTAACTCCTCCAATTTTTTGTTTTAAGGACCTTACAGTCTTCTTCGACTGCATCCACCCATCTCAGTTTGCTCTTCCTCTTCTTCGTACGCTGATGGGTTTTGCAAAAAAATTTCTCTTAGTGTTTTATTTTCCTTCATTCTAATAACATGTCCAACCCAATTGAGACGGCTTACTTTAATGTGATGTACAACGTCTAGCTCTTTGTACATTCCATAAATTTCTGTATTGTATCTTCTGCGCCAGACACCGTTTTCCTTCGTACCTCCAAATATACTTCTTAAAATTCTGCGTTCAAATAGGCCCAACAGCCTCTCAGTCAAAGTCCAGGTTTCCGAGACATGAGTCAAAACGGGACGGCGTTCTATAAATCTGTAATTTACTTTTTGGTGATACAAAATTAGTTCATGCATATTATCAATGACACTAAAATTATCGCTAAGTTTTAATAAAAATATGTGAACACATAAAATATGTTTAATTTCCGTTCACAATTTGTAATAACTAAAACTGATTGTTATATCCATCTTTTTTTATTGACAGTATGAAGTTTAACCTCGAAGTCATTTTCATATATTTTATCAAAACTTAAAAAAGTGTCCTTTTTGCGAGTTTTGATGGGCAGTTTATTATATTTTTGACGACATCGTGACATGTTTTGCCGTAAAAACCTAAGTCAAGGTATTCAAAGTTTCTAGTCGGTAGAACCAATATGAACCCAGTTATCAAGGCCTCATTATAGGAATGTTCTAAAAATTTCCAAAAAGGAACATCTGGGAATTACCAGTATTAAGCCTTGCAAATTGGTAAGTCAGTTGAAAGTTAGTCGAAAATTAATGACGGTATTCGACGCCTGAATCTGAAGTTCTAAATGTATTTTTGTTTAGATTTTGTATTATAGAAAAACTAGTTTATTTCAACCCGTGTAAAAGATTAAATCTGAAGTACTTGTAGTCAATTTGTCTTTGTGAGAAAATTTTGAATGAATTCGTTAGAAAATAACCATTCAATCTTCCTTATTTCTGTATCATAATAACCTCGTCTCCACAAAAAAACTCATAACCATATACAAGTATTTATGAACGAAATTTCACGCGTAGCAAAGAACAACAAAAGTTAAAGTTAATATTTTTAAGCACTAAATTTTTCTTTCGAAGTTATCAATCAATCGTCAAAATATCAAGGAACGTAATTTTCAATTTAAGGAATAAAAAATTGTTAGTTGATACTAATGAGCATATTAATAAAATACCATGTTTAAGATATCTGATATTGCAAGGAACAAAAGTTAAAATCAATACCTTTTTTCCTTTTTTTTATTTTATTTTTCCAGGTTTAATTATTAATTAATCACCAAGACGTCAAGGAACGTAATTTTCTACTTAAAGAATAGAAAAAGTTGTGTTGTTTTTGTGGCGACATATTGCCAAATACAGTATTTAAGTAAATCAGATAAGGGTTCAATAAATACCTGGTCGTTAGAGTGTTTCTACATTTGGAAGTCGGTGAACAAGCAAAACTCGAAGACAAAGGAGTGTCCACTATCTCTATTTCTTTGACTTTTAAGAGTGTCAGCCAGTCTGGAGGTAGAACTCTTTGTTCTTCTCCCAACTTGCCCAATTTGTGAGCTTCCCAGAAACAATCGTACAAGAATAAGGAATCAATTTGCATGGCTCTCAGTGAGGAAAATATTGCCTTCAATGAATCAGTTCCTTGTAAGTGGTGACAGTGTACTATGGTTGTGAATTGCTTTCGCCCAACAGGGACATTGGTACAGGTGCATGGGTAGATATTTTCTCTTGGCGGACACACGCTACCAGCAAAAGTACCCGCTAGGAAAACAGCGAAAATGAAGACCGATGACAGCATGATATACCTGTAAAACAGAGGAATCACAATGTAATATAAACGAGGACAATTTTAAGGTTTATAAAAAGAAAACAAAAAAAGCATTGGAAATTACTAAACTATGATCAAACTAAAAATACCTTTAGCTGTCAAACAAATATCACACATCTAAAAATAATTTTAATTATTAAGATTCAAATTAATTATTAATGAAAAACAGAACGGAATTTTAATAATAAAGATATTTGGTTGATGCTTTTTTTTATTCGATGTATTATCCTTACATAAACATCCGATAAAGTTATTATTTATCTAAATAAATTATAACTACCACTTATGAATATAGTTCAATAGTTATGAAGATGTAACATCATAGAACAGCTCTACAGAAAATAAATTGCTCTGAATGTATTTTGTACACTACATATCCTTTTTCCCATTCTTTATAAAATAACTTCTTTTAAATACATTTCTCCAAAAAGCTTAAGCATTTAGCTTTAAGAACAGCTTATACAAGCACACTATTTTCACAAACAAAGAACTTCTATATTTTAATTTATTTACGAAAGAATAAGAAAGAAATTTTGAAGATATTTATAATATACACAGAATGAAAATTTTTTTCCTGGATTTCACATGTATGCATTTATTCTTGTTATCACAATAGAAATAAATTATTTTCCTGTTCAATTTTTTAAAATTTCTTTAACAATTCTGCACATTATACACAAGTTTAGTATTTATTATCAATTAATTTTAAAGAAGTATACTTTAAATAAGTTTACAAATGCTTGAATAAAAATAATAAAAGGTGATAATAATATGTTAAGTCCTCATTTTTCGAGGAATAAAATCTGAAGAGTTTTGCAAGGAAAAAAATGGTTGCTTGATCTTTTTCCCCCCATTGAAGAACACTAACTTGCGTGATAAATATTGCTGCATAATGCCCGGCTAATTGAATCCCGACCTTTCTGCATCACGAGAGCAAAAGTGATGACACATAACAGGGCACCCGGTAGGTGTGCCATCGTAGCCTCGAAAGAAATTTTAGAAACAAGAGCCCCCAGAATTGCCTCAATTCAACAGAAGATCTCTAGGCTTGGCCTGCCAATCCCAAGGGTATCATTTCACATGGAAGACATTGCTACCAAGACAGATTTAACGTGCCCCTTTCACCACCAAGAAACACCACTGATCGTCACTTAAGTCGGGATTCAAACTCACTGCCTTCCGATATCAAGAGCAAACACATTTTTCGGCTTGATAAATCATATTTATTATTTCGCAGTCTTTATTTTATACCACAATATATAGTATAATTATTACAAATTATATAGTACATTAAAAATAATTTTTAATTATTATTTTTAAAATCATTTTAATTAAAGTTCTTTATGTATTGATTTCATAAAAGATAAGCAAATTACCATCTTGAAAATAAAAAAATAAATATGTTAAACGCTAAAGCAATTAAGAAAAAAATTTAATTTAACATTTTTCCATTGATATAGGTATTTTTTAATTTCTCTTTTAAAACCTATCAGCAATTCTTTAGTGTATAATAATAATATTACATTAAATTAATTTCATTATACTCTTTTTTCTGCTATGTATTAAAACTTAACAAGCTTATTATATATTATTTAGTTTGTAAAAGTGGAATAACAAAATAATAAAGTGTGATAAATGCTAATATTTGTCTCTTTCATATTCCTTATCTAATTTATCAGATATCAAAACAATTTTATACGTCACGATTGAGAACAGTTGTTAGTTAAATAATTAATAAACTGGCAAGATGGTTTGAATGGAAATTTAAAAAAATAATTAAGCTAATATTACTCATACTAAAATTTACATATTTGTCGTTCATCATCAAAATAGAATTTTTGTTTATTTATTTTTTGTCTTAAGACCTATATTTCAATATTTAATGATCCCTAAAACACAAATCATAAAAATATTAAATAAAATATTGATATTCGTGATATAAATCAGTTTCACTATTAGGTGAGCTGGATTAAAAGCTAGTTTCAAAGCAAACTTTCAAAAATATGATTTGTGGTGCATTTAGTATTAGCTCTCGAGAAATCAAGTATGACTCTATATTTTTCACGAGGCACCAAACAAATTTTTGTTTAGATACTCACCAAAGTTAACGCGGGTATGAAGTCAAATATTAAGAAAAAAGAATTTTTTTACAACATTTGGTACTTAAGTATTATCGCAACCATATTGGCGGCATTATATAAGACTGGGCGGGCAGTATTCGATTCCGCCGCAGAGTATCCTGAACCCCCCGAAGATGTTATCAGTAGTTACCCCTACATATCGTTTCCGCCGAATGTTTTCTTCCCCTTTTCCAGAGATATTACTTTTCCGCCGTTTCAGGGATTAAGAATTTATCTTTGGCGCGTTTCGGCGACATTTTTCAAATTTTGCTAAATAAAATAAAGTATTATCAATCTAGCATTTTTATTAAAATTAGCAATTAAATAAATCGGTGACATTTCTCATATTATGCTAATTAAAATAAAGCATTATCAATCAAGCATTTTTATTAAAATTAGCAATTAAATAAATCGGCGACATTTTTCATATTATGCTAAATAAAATAAAGCATTATCAATCTAGCATTTTTATTAAAATTGGCAATTAAATAAATCGGTGACATTTCTCATATTATGCTAATTAAAATAAAGCATTATCAATCAAGCATTTTTATTAAAATTACTTAATTAAATAAATCGGCGACATTTTTCATATTATGCTAAATAAAATAAAGCATTATCAATCTAGCATTTTTATTAAAATTAGCAATTAAAACATGTTAAAAGAATAATTCTTGTTGAGAGTTGTAAAATGAACAATATCCTTCCCATGTTAAATATATGAAAATTTTATGGTGATATTGGTTTAAATTTATGACTGGCAAACTTTACCAACGCAATCCTGGTAAGGCTGCCTTCCAAATATTTACTAATCACTTTATGCAAATTTTCACGCCTTTGGAGGATTGTCTTTGACACTGATCTTTCTTCTTTCGTACTAGACATTCAGAATGTAAGAATCTGTCTGGCTCTGCAATAAAACTTCCACGAAATGAATAATGTGAGGATGTGTGTGATAAAAACAAGCATTAAAATGTGAATGGAATGATTCACATGCGTTAGTTGTATTTTCTGATGAAGCATCGGCTTTGGCCCACATTGTAGGAGGAATTTTGCCTCTTGTTCATCAATATAGTTTTCCACTAAATAGTCTACAAACTTCGAAACTCTGTCATCTGTAGGTTGGATTGCAACCAAATCTAATGCAAAGCACTCGCCAACGTCATTCGGTTTTAAATAGGACAGTCCGAATGTTTTTTTAACCACTGGCCAACTGCATTTGATTCAGCCAACCTGAATTCTTTGCCAAGACCAAGACTGAAAATTTTTCTATGTAAGCTTGGTGCAAATGAAATTTGCAGCTTGCACTGCTGCATTAGGCCAAGTTTTTTAACGGCGCTATGAATGGCAATTTCAAAGTCAACCACTAAATGGCTTGGTTGGAAACAGAGATTGCGTTCAACACATTTCTCGATTATAGTCTTGAATAATTTTGCATAAGTGTCTTCTTTCTTATCTGGCAATAAGCAGAAAACCAGGGGCACATACCTGCCATTTTCTATACAATTAATATTAAAGAGTTGTAACCAAAACTTTGCACAGTACTTAAATGTTCCATCCATGTAAATTTTTGCATTTGATAAGAAATTCCAGATTGGAACCACAGGAAAAAATAACTATTCAGAATCTGCATCAGCATATAACAGAAATTCTTCGCCTTTTATTGACTTCACTTCCATTTCTAGTAGTTTCTCTATTGCTTCTACTCTGTTCTTCGGAAGGCTTGGTATCTGTTTTCTTCTTTTCCTATAAATACTCTGTTTCAAGTTGTTAACATTCCTAGTAGTGATGTTTTCTAAGTAAGTTGGATTTTCAGCAATTACTGTATGAATAATTTTAGAGGAGTCTCTCTAAAATATCTTCTGCTTTTCTTTTAGCGGCTTGATTAAGTATTTTCGTTGGTAAATTTTCATCCTTTTTCATGGCAATGCAAGTTATCAAGCCTTGAGATAGATGTTTTGTTCGGCATCGTATACACTTTTTGCAGTGCATTTTTTCTCTGCTACACTGCCATACGATTTCACCGCTTTTTAGTCTTCTTTTCTCATAATAAGTATAGCCATCTACAATAAGTAGATTTTTTCTTGCTTGCTGGTGTAGAGGTGGACATCCATAATAAAAATTAATTAATCAGTATAAAAAATCGATAAAATCTGCTGACCGCAGTCCTCGCATACGCGACTTCACTCTACGGTTGCTCAGCAAAAAGTGACTGAAGAGAGACATTTCCTGGGCGTCCCATTTCCTGTGACTAGCGTATATCGAAAAAGAAACTAGCGTCTATTGAGATAGAAAACGCTGAGGTATTAATAAACAAACGCATGCACAGTTACTTTGAATGGTCACTTAGAGAGAGAAAACTTTCAGACATTTTGCGCATATCCAGGACTTTACGGAGTTCAGCGCCATTATTTGTGTTTATACTTTTGACTTGATTTAAATTTGACTTTGATTTTAATTAATTTTTGGCAAATTATCATATCGAAAAAATATTTATGACTATCTTTCTGTTATCTCTTCAAAAAGTTGTATTAACAGAAAACTATTCACACAGTTTTTCTAGCATTCTCTTAATGAAACAAAATGCACATTCTATCAAAAATTTAGGTTTTCCAAATATCAAAATTTTTATTTTCCTCCATAACTAATTTGTAGTTTTCTTTTAAGGCTATATTATCTTAGATAGCTAATATTTTAACTAACCACATCATAATTCAGCATTTAGTCATTTACGTATAAAATTTTCTCTTAAATACAGTTCACTTTAACATTTGTTGACTGTTTTTATCAACTGTTTACATTTGAATGTTAGCATTACTAATTAATTTCTATGATTTTTATCATTATATAAATAATGAGAGTCTGTTCATAAGGAATGTTACTTTCTTTGAGGCAAAGCCTAAAAAAATAATTATTAAAGTATTTCAAAATAATTCATATAAATCATAACATCTCATTACTATTTCAAATTATTTCCATACATAAAAAGAAATAAAAATTCACATTTATGAGAAAAAGAATTTGTAAGTATCTTTATTAATTAACAGCTCATAACGGAATTTATTTTCATGAAAAAATATTTTTTAATATAAAGCTCTAAATAGTGTGAATTTATTATTTACTTATTAATTCTGTTACACTTATTAATATTTCAGCTATAAATAAACAAACCCACTGTCGCTTTTCCTAAAACATTAGAGCATACGAAGATTTATGACCATTCAAGTAACTGCGCATGCGTTGGATGATTCGTTTGCTTATTAATACCTCAACATTTTCATTCTTTAATAAGTGACCATTCTAAGTAACTGCGCATGAGTTTGTTTATTAATACCTCAGCGTTTTCTTTCTCGGTAGACGCTAGTCATTTCCTGAACTTTCCTGAAGTCCTGAAACATTTTTAAAGACTGACCAATCAGCGTAGATAATTTAACGGTGGTGTCAATAATCATAAGCCCTCCAATAGACAAAGGGATGGATAAGCTGCCAACTGTGTTGTATCATAAATTCCTCTATTTACTTGTCCGCGGCGATATCAATAAGTATGGGAAAAAGGGGGTTAAACTCCTCGGCGGAAACGATAATGAAAGAAAAGGGGGATTAAAATTTCGGCGGAATCGATAATCTGCGGACTGGGCCTATTCTAAAAACGGAATACGCTGACGGGACATGGAGCGCGGAGTTGAAAAGTACTATGTGATAGAGAGAAACAGTATGAAAGAAAAAAAAATAATAATAATAAATAATATAAATACATGAAGAAAAATAATAACTCATTTTTATCTGTATAGTTCTTATACCTTTATTTAACGATATATCCTTTACGTATTGGAGGAAAATATTGCGAAATGGTTTTTAAAATAGAATCAAAACAATTTTTTAAATATTTTTCTTGGTATTGTCGCCATATGAATTCTGCCAAGTAAGACTCAAGATGGTATCTTGTTGCACTGTGTTGTCTTGTTCCTCCATTTCGCGGAACCCCCCCTCCCCATTTTTTCAATCGTTTGGGTATGCACACCCGTTTTGGGTCGACAAAATTATATTTGTGATTTTAAATCCATCGATTGCCAATTTATCAGTCTAATACGCTCTCCAACTATCAGAATAAAGCGTACTCCCTTCCTCAATGTTTCCGACAATTTTCCGGAAAAGCGTGGCAGCAGTTCTATCAGGAACGGTTGTTAAAAATTATCAAATTAAATATTGAACGCTCACGGTTGTTGATGGGAAATTTGAAAGGAAGTAAATGGTTGCCAATTCAGCGCCTTAGATGCGTGCGACATTGGGGTTGCCAATTTGGCAAGTTATCCAGGAGGTTGGCATGGTTGCGATAATACGTAAGTACTCAACCTTTCATATCAAACTTTAAAAAATACACATGAAGCATCGTTCTTTAATGTATTTAAACAAACACTTGAAATATCAAATGCGTATCAGAGGAAGTTTCTGTTACAAGCGTCAAATATTTTAATGAGAGTTACAATTATTTTAATTAAAAATTTAAGTCATCAATTACAATTTCAAGTTGCATTTATTTTAACTTGAGATTATATATTGCAATGTCAGATAGATTAAACACAATATTTCGAATTGTTGAATATAATTTTATAACTATAACAAGCCTTGCAAAGCTTGTGGACTTTTATCTAAAATAGAGCTTTTTCCTAATACTATTTGCACGATCAAGATTATTTTAATCAGCTTTCTGCTTTAAAAATTAAATTGTTACGTATTTACTTATGTATTTATGTCTTGTGAAATAATTTAAAAATATGAAACTAAATATCGACTGTGGCTCTTTCTTTCTAGACGTTTTGTTTTTTCTAAATATTTAATTTCATTCACTTTTGAATGGCTTTTAAATTTAATTTTATGGCAATTGTTTAATTGTTTTGGTTACTTTCAAATCATTAGTTCATTTTTTTTTAATTCGTTGGGAAAAAAATATCCCACAAACAATAATTTATCTTTTATCTTTGGGAGAGAAAGAATGTAGCATTAGATTTAATCTTAATTTGAACAGTAAAATAAATTCATTTTAAATAATTACAACACTTTTGATACAATTTTAAATTTAGTAATAATAAGCTTTTGCATTTGTGAAGCAAATGCAAAAACTAAAAACTGAATTTCATTAATCAGCAATTTCATTAGATGCTTCGCTTACATTTGATTATTCCATAGTACCTTTTTTTGTGGTACAGCCAATATGAAAAAGCATATTTTTGAGAATTACAACTTCAATATTAAAAAATCTTTATAACAGAGAGAGAAAGAGAGAGATTCAACAAATTTCTTAACAAAATAAATGTAAATCATTAAAATAAACAATAAAACCTAAATCATTTTTTCTAGCCGACAGCAGACAGAATATATGTTTTCCTGGTTATTAGATCAAAATATATAATTTTAAAATATGCACATAGATTTAATATGAACATTTTCCCTTCACAGGGTTTTCAGGTTTTCAGAAAAAGTATACTTTATATATATATATATATATATATATATATATATATATATATATATATTCCGGGAGGTAGACTTGGAAACATGAGTAAAATAAAAAAAATTCATAACAAAATTGAAATAATCATTTTTATGGATTTGAAATGTAGTGTTATTATTATAGGTGAGTCAACAAAATACAAGCAAAGATATTTAAATTCCTTCTTGAATTATACATAATCTTTAAAGAACTTTTGCAAAATTTCCTAAATGACAACCTATATATTGCAGGAATAGGACAAACTTCTTCGATTTTAAAACTCAAAAACGTCAATATTTAAACAATATCTTAAATTATACATAGAATCCAATAAAGATTTCTATTGAAGATTCTATATTTTATACGTTTCGAAAAAATATTTTACAAATTAAATATTTTTCAAATATTTTTATTACATTAAAAAATTATACAGGAAATCTCAAGTTTTTGTTTCAAATATTTTTTATACATACGAACAATTTTTCATGAAGGATGTAGAAAATAAAAATTCTTGCGAACATAGAGACAAATAAAAGTAAAGTATGAAAATAAAATAAATATAGAGACCCATGTATTAGAAACGATACATCTAAAAGAAATTTAACATAATGATTGTAATTTTTAGTAACAAAGCATAGTAAACAAAATGAATTGCTTTGGAAATCTAATCTAATATATATATATATATATATATATACATATATATATAATGTATTTTAAACAGGAGAAAATTCAATACTATAAAAAAATAAAAAAGTTGAAATTATATATATATATATATATATATATATATATATATATATATATATATATATATATATATATATATATATTCTTAAATTTTTTTTAAAAAATTGTCAATTCAAAACATGGAGATTTAAATAGTTATTTTATTAAACATGATTGTTACCCGACTTGTCTAGTGGTCATCGTGCCTACTGCGGATAGGGAGGTCCTGGGTTGGAATCCCAGTTCGGGCATGGATGTACTTTGTCTTCCTATCAACCCTGTCTTTGTCCTTTCCTTGTATGAATGAGGTGTGAATGGTTGCCTACACTATAAACGGGTATCTATGGCATGCGGCCGAGCTGGCAGCCGAATGGTTAGCGCTCTTGCCTTCGGTTCAACAGTTCGTGGGTTCAAATCCCACATTGGCCATGGATATTTGTAGTGGTTCGGAATCCACTCTAAACCGTAGGTCCCGGTCTAATTAGCCCTCGTGTGCAAAAAATGACCGTTGAGCGACAAACAAACAAACCAAACTGTGGTATATGTATACTGAGGAAGTCGGACTCCACACATAAATATGGTTCAATTGGAAAAGTGGAGCAGCGCATTCCCATGCTAGCCTAGCAGGCACTTAACAACAACATTATGTGATTATTCAAAGGACAATATAAAATATTCCTCAATGTTATGAATAACAATTAAAAATATTTAAAAGATTAAAGAAAAGAAATTAGACATGATAATTAAGGAATGTTAAAAAACCTTTAAAAATTATGTATCATTCTTAAAGAATACAAAACAAATCGTTTATAATCAGTAATGAAAATTTTAAAAACTCCATAAATCATTCATATTTGTTACAAAATCTTAAAAAAAATTCCTTATATTATAAATAATCATGAAATATTTTTGCTAAAAATTTTTGAATTATTTTACCATTCAATCTTACAAAAAGATATTTGTGTTCTTAAAATTAATTCCTTCTTTTTGATGTATTACCTTTCATTGTAAAGAACTAATAAAAATACAGTTATCTTACAAATGAAAAAATTCACAAAATAAAAAAATCACTATACAGTGAAGACAAAAAGTATTGGCACACCTAGTTTTTTGCAAATTTTGAATTTATTAAATAAAACAATCAATTTAGAATAAACAAAATGCTTATGATTAACTGAAACAATGCGTACTTCACAAAATTTTTAAATTTTAAATACTATAAATAAATGTGAAAAAATACATAAATCTACTTGGAAAAAAGTATTGGCACATTTTCATCATTTGACGTTAAGCAACGTTTAATTTAAATTTGATACTTTGTAAAAAGTCTATTTGCATCAATAATGGCTTGGAGATGCCTGGGCATTGAGTGAACCAAGTTTTGAATCAAGTCTAAGCTTATTTTGAACCATTCTTCAGCCAAAAGTTGTTTCAAATGATTCCTTCCTATAATGTGTTTTCACACCATCACATCTAGAGAATGCCGTAAATTTTCAATTATATTTATATCTGGTGATTGGGGAGGAGTGTGAAACTGTTTTGGTACATTGTACAGTAACCATTTTTTGGCTCTGAGTGCAGTATGTCTTGGGACGTTGTCCTGCTGAAACATATTGTCACTTTGAAACCCCATTTTTGTAACACTCGCTTTCAGATTATCACAGAAAATGTTCACGTACCCTTCTTCATTCAAACTGCCTTTAATAAAAACAAGGTTTTCAACACCCTTACACCTCCCCACACCATAACATGCCCACTTCCATGCTTTACATTAACAATCGCATTTCTCTTCTTCAACTCTTCGTTTTTTCTTCGCCAAATTGTCCTTTTACCGTCAGAACCAAACACATTAAACTTGCTTTCGTCCGTGAAAACAACAGTTTTCCAAAAATCAAGAGGTTTGTTTATGTATTCTTTGGCAAAAGCTAGGCGTTTCTGACGGCTTATTTGATTGATAAAAGGTTTTTTTCTTGGTGTTCTGTCATGTAGACCCACAGAGTGCAGTACATTTTTTATTGTTCTTTCAGAGACCTGTACTCCAGAAACTGACTCGACCACATTAGCCAAATTTCTCGCGCTGGCATAGCTATTTTTTTCGACTTTTTCTTTAAATTTTCTCACCATTTAGTTTCTTTGGTCGTCCTGTGCGCTTTTGTTTTAGGCATAACTAGTTAATTTAAATATTTATATAAATGTATACACTTAGAAACTTTGTTCACAATTCATACTATGTGTTATAGCTTAACAATGAAACAAAGCTAACTACAATATTTAAAATACACTGATTGTGCCAATACTTATTTTCCTGTTTACTTACTTAAGCAATTTATTTTTTAAAATAAAATTGGTAGTTAAAAGCAAAATTTTTTAAAACACATTTATATCAATGTAAATTTCTTTTTTGGTTGTGAAAAAATTATCAAAATTGTAAGATTTTCTTAAGAGCTAACGTTAAAAAACATTGTGCCAATACTTTTTGCCGCCGCTGAAAATATCTTTAAAGAGATCCCTTAAGTCTTTAATATGGTTTCGATATTATAAAAGAGATGTAAATGATTACATGCAACGGTTACATTTCGGAAACTTGTTAATTTGTTGGAAAAAAAATAAAGAAAAATTTTGCCCTAATTTTTCAGTAAATATATTTTCAAAAAAGAACTCTTTTTTATCATTATTTTAATCTTCTTTTATAAAGCTTTCTAAGAATAAAAAATTCTTCATGCATTTATCAGTAATATAAATATTCCATGACCTTTATATAATATGACTTTATATATTCATGCGAATGTTTACATTTAAGTCTTTTTGAAGTTATATGAACTAATAGTAAACTTGAATTATTCTGAATTGTGGGAATTCCAAGTTTGATCTTAACTTTTACTGAATCGAATTTTAGAAATCGATTTTCGATTTGCAGAATATCGATTTTCTGCTTTCTTCATTTGCATCGACCGGAATGGGTACTTAAGAGTTAACATGTTTTCCTTTTAAAAAAAGAAATGAACTTAACTTACTATTCCTGAAACAAATAAAAATATTTATACTATAGTGCCCACTGTTCAGAGAGAGAATTACTGCTAATTAATAAAATAAACTAACTTGTTAGTTTATTTTACAAGTTAGTTTAATTTATTAATTTTAGTTTAAGTATATTGTCAAAACGTTTTTACCTTAAAAGAAAAAAAAAAACATAGGTCTCGATTTGAAAATTTTAGAATTTTATATTTCAACATGCATTTGTATTTATAATACATATTTCAATATTTTCAATATGCATACAATAAATGTAAAATATGTAGCTACATATTTGATTGCAAGATTACTTGCATCATCCGGTAAGTGTTATATCTTTCATTTTCAAGAAAAATGAAAATTAGAAAAATGGGATTTCGTAAGAATACGAAGTTTATCGGGAATCTGAACAAAAAAAAAATCTGCATTTATATTAATTGTATTTCATAGGAATTGCACAATCAGTGGCATCAAACACTCATTGAATAAACATAATAAAATAAAAAAAATATATATTTAGTTATATGTTGCAAGAATACTAAGATTCATCTGGAATAAATATTACATATTTTAACATAAATGCATAAAATGGAAAGATATGATGCAAATTTATGCATCGGTTGCAAAACTGACTTCATCATTGACCAAATGTGTAGCTTCTGAAAATTGAGACAGCACACACACAAATTAATGGACTAAAAAATATGAATTCGAAAGAATGATATCATTCTGAGAACAAATGCACTGCACATTTCAATTTGAACACAATAAAATCAAAAGATCTGACTTACATATCCAATCTCAAAAGTATCAACTTCGTGTTCAGTGGGGTACTTATAAAAAATATGTTACATATTTCAATTACTTTTTTTAAATGCAATAAAACTCAAGGATGTGAACTTACAAATCAAGTCAAATAGTATACATTTATTCTGAATATTGCAAATTTCAATTGAAAATAATCTAATATCACAGATTTTAGTTTTAAAAAAAATATTTTTCATTTTCTGTTTGTTGTCTTATATCTCATGAGATCTAGCTAACTGCACCGAGTCCACGAAACCATGGATATCCAAACAATCATAGGCTTAAAGAGGATTGAGTTTATTTTATTAATAAATTAAAATAATAATGTTACCTACCTGTAAATAGATTATTCTTACACACTTTACACATAAATCATAAATAACAGGTTACTAATAAATACCCCATTCAAATTCAAGCTTATATATGTGCTCTTTCACTACTGCAGTTGCATATTATTTATTACTTGTTACATGATGTCGACTAAAAATAACACAGATTATTTTCCGGTATTTTTCCCTTAGCAAGTTAACAATGCTAAAGGGAAATTTCCCTAATTTCGTGTGGAGTACTACTTGAAATGCACATTATTCGAGAGTTGAGATGTTTCTAAACAATAAGTTTTATTGTTTCTTATCTTCAAGGAGTGTCTTTAATTCAAATTGTTTTGTTTGGTTCCAAATTCCACATTTGATATTAATAAAAAAAAACAATGAGTAACTTATTCAAGTACTTCCCATAATGATTAGAATTCTTATCCAATTATGGAAACACTTTTCTTTTAAGAAAAGAATTTCGATTTTGCTCTTAAGTAAAAAAGGTTGTATAATTATTTTTAACGTGATTACGTAATTTTCTATTTTGAAAAATGAATTAATAATTTTAAATTGATGGTTTTTTAAAATTTATTTTCGAATTTTTTTTTCAAAAATGCAAATTTATTATATCATTATAAATCTGTATTTTAAATTTTCGAATCAGAGTAACCAAATTCAATGAATTTTTATATCTGTAATTTTACCTTATGATTTTCTGTATGGAAAACTGAAATGTTAATTCTGTATCGGATTTCCTTTTATTTATTTCAAGTTTCTTTTCCAAAACCATGCTTCTTAAATTATTATCAATACGTAATTCCTATAGCTGTAAGAAAACAACCGCATTCAGCAAACTTTGCACATTTTTAAGTTTTACCGTAGGATTTTCGACATCGAAATCTGAAATAAAAAATTTTTCTGGGTGTGTGAGTCTCCAACTCTTATGTTATCCACTTGTCAGTGTTAATAGGGAAAAATTTCCCTGTCATAATGGCATTGGAAAGATACCGAGTTCGAATCTAGCTACAACTAAGCGATTGCTAATGGATGTTACTCTTCAGCCTTCTTCATGAACATCTATACACATGGTTACTGTGGGAAATTTCTCTGAAATATTGTTTCGGAGGATCTTATAATCAAAATTGAAATGTGCCATTTCTGAAGATTTCAGGACAGAAATAAAGATTAAAGTTATGAAAAATTAGGATTCTGTATATTTGTTAATAAAACTGCAACTTCATATCTGGAGTTACTTGTGTGTGTGTGTGTGTGTGTGTGTGTGTGTGTGGGTGTGTGCGTGTGTGAGTGTGTGCGTGTGTGCGTGTGTGCGTGTGTGTGTGTGTGTGTGTGTGTGTGTGGCTAATTTCTGTAATAGTTCTATTACTTCTTCAAGCCAGTCAACATTTAAGCTGATTGTTTTTATTTTAGTACTCCATTGTGTTCCGGATTCATTTTCAATAGTTTTAGTTAAATAAATTTTAATAATTCTCCTCACATAACGATGAATGTCAGAAAAAGACATACAGTAGACGCTGCTTCTACTAACCAGTGATTAACGAACACTCACAATTTCACGAACTAGTGACTTGTCTCTTAACATGGTCCCATAGATTCAATGATAATTTTAATTATGATTTGTGAATTAAAATTTAAAAACTTTCTTTCTGGCGAATTTCTTTTAATGCAACTTGTTCTTCCATTTCTTTTTATCTGTTTGTTCTTACGTGTGAGAAACTTAGATAGTTGTGTTTTTATTTGAGAATTGTAAATAACTAACAACAATACTGATGCTGAGATTTCGGTTTTTCATAACCAATTTGTATATAGACTTTCTTCATCCTAATCTAACTCTCATCTTATAATCCACGCATCAGATTGTAATAAATATATTCAAATGCAAATATCACGTGGCATTTTTGCATGGAACGATCATTACTTGGAACCGCATTATCAGATCGATGTTCTTGTGTAATCCGCCTGCCTATCTATGCTTGGAATGATATTCTTTCCAAGAGTAATGCACTTGTCTATACATTTTTGGAATGATGTTCCTTCGAAGTGTAATGTACTTATTTACCAATACTTCGAATGCTTTTCCTTCGAGGTGGAAAGCACTTGTCTATCCATCCTTCGAATGATGCTTCTTGGAAGTGTATTGCACTTGTCTATTCATGCTTGGAATGTTATCAGCGTATAATCAATAATTCAAAATGAAAATATTTTCAGGCATTTTTAAATGGAATGATCATGTGCTGTAGCCGCCCTATGAAATCTATTTTTTAGATGTCAGGCATTTGCCTATCTATGCTACGAATGATGTTTCTTTGAGGTGTAATGCATTTGTCTATCTATATTTCGAATGATATTCCTTCGAGGTTTAATATACTTGTTTATCCATCCTTCGAATGATGTTATTTGAAAGTGTATAACATTTTCTATTCATATTTTGGATATTATCAGAGTATAATCAGTAACTTCAAATGAAAATATTTTAAAGCATTTTTGGGAACATTCTTATGGAATCTATTTTTTAAGTGTAAGGTACTTGGCTATTCATTCTTGGAATGATATTCCTTTGATGTGTAATAAATTTGTCTATCCATGCTTGGAATGATGTTCTTCCATGGTATATAATATACTGGTCTAGGTACATTCTTGATGTTATAAACTTATGTATCCATGCTTGGAATATTATCAGAATATAAGTTATTGATTCTGATGCGTAGTTACCAAATAACCCAATTGCATTATATTTATACAGAAGGATTAGTTTGACAAAAAATAGTTTTAAGATCTGAAGCTTACTTTTTCTTTTACGAAATTTCGAGTTTAAGTACTATTTCACCTATCTCTAGATACGTACAAGTAAAAACAAGCGTCTATTGTATGTGTTTTCAGTTATTCCAAAACATGTTACAGTGATTGGATATTGATTAGCAGCTGTAACTCTTATTTCAACTTAAAATGAATGATAATGTAACCAATATATAATGGTTTATTATTTTGTACTCAATTATTCAATGAAGAACAAGTATGTGGCCTAATAAAACTGAATCATTATCATAAATTTGTAATCTACAGTTTATAAAGGAAATCTGATTGCAATTTAATTTTCCTAAAATAGTATTTACAACTGAAAGTTTAACATGTATGTCAATAAATCCCAAATAAAGGAAAAATATCCTCGTACGTTGTGATTGAAAAACATTTCACGTATTCTGCATTTTACCTTAAAGTATATTTTACAAAATACTATTATATTACACAAATCCATAAACCTTAATTATTGACAGGACAAATTAATTAAATTATTTTTGTGATTGGTCTTCCTACTATAAATGTTCTGTACCCCTCTAATTTAGAATTATCTAATTTAATTTTACCTAACGTTAATTAAATTGTTTTACTTATCACAAATTAAACAGTGCATTTTATTTAAATTTTTGTTTCAAAAATAATGCTACGAAAAAAGTATTAAAACTTCGTGTGGAATTTCGAAATTAAAATAGTTTCTCAAATTATCAAAATCATTAAAATAAACCAAAATTATTTTTTTCTAAAACTTTAATAAAAAAAAATCATTTTATTATCATCGTTGCATCACGAACAAACCACGAGAGGTAAGTTTCTCTGTTTGGGAATGGCAACAGTTGAAAAACGAGAGAATGTCGATAACGGTTGTGTTTTGTAAATATATGAATGTCGATAGATATAAATGTTTTAATGTTTCTGCTGTGCTGTTTGATATAAATAAATGTTGTTTCCTTCAATGTTGTCATACATAAACAAAACCTGCTCATTTTTAACGTAAATCCTAATAGGAAGTACGACATTTTTGGCGCCCCCTGGTGGGCCGTTTAGTTTTCAAATTTGATAGAAGAAGGTAAGAAAACTGAATTTCCATTTTGAAGTTATTGATACAATTATAATATATCTTGAACTTAGACATTTATTGTTGAATGTACGAATTAATTTTATAAGATAGTTAATTTTATAAGAAGATATAATTAAACGAAATAAAACAGCACAGCGCGCTTTATTTATGAAAGCGTATACTAAGTTAGAGAATGTGTTGATGAATGAGAAACCTCTGACGCAGAAGAAATAGAAATATGTTTATATTTGCTTAAGCAAAAGGCGGACTCATTAGAGTTAATACATAATTATTTAGATGCTTTAACTGAGCAAACGGAATTCAAAACTGAATTTAATATTGTCGAAGAATACAGAGAAAAGGCATTGAGAATAGAATTAAAATCTAAAAGAATATTAAGAGCAAACAAAATAAAAACGAGATTAGTAATTTTGGCGACAATTCTCACTTGACAGTCCGAGCATCCGTATAAAATGATTTCCATACGACTTCCAGAAGTTGAACTGTATAAATTTGGCGTTGAATTAAAAGACTGGTTAACCTTCTGGAATCATCTTAAAAAAATACATGAAAATATGATTTTAACTGATTGTGATAAATTTCATTATTTAATTCATGTACATGACAAAAATCAAGTCAGAAGCTAGAGAACTTGTTGAATCTTTTCCTATAACTAATGAAAATTATCCATTGGCGATAGAAAGCTTAACTGAAAGATATAGGCGAAAAGAGTTATTAATTGATTTTCATGTACGAGAATTGTTAAAACTTGTGTGTGTGTGTTTTAAATAACGCCACTAAAAAGAAACAAGATTCTTTAAGTGCTTTGTATAATAAGCTTTCTACTCAACTTCGGGCTCTCAGTAGTTTAGGTGTGACTACTGATCAATGCGGAATAATATTATATCCGTTATTTGAAAGTTCATTACCGACTCATATACTGCGATCATTTGAAAGACAAAAAAAAAGTATTGAGTCTGAACAAAGTAATATATCAGATATTGATGCTATAGTTTCGTTTCTAAAGAGCGGAGTGCAATCAGAAGAAAAAATAAAATTAAGTAGATCGGATATTTATTCCTATGCACGCGAACGCAAATACTTGGCAGAAAGCCAATTTTCGCCTCCCTCTGCTGCTGAGTTATTTATTCATGAATCAAACGAAATAAGTCTGTTTTGTTTTAAAAGATAATGCATCTCTTTTTTCTAAAAAGGCGTTTTTCATCACATTGGAAGAAAAAATTCGCAATAATAAAAAAGGAAGGTTTGTGCCGGGTCTGCTTGGCTAAAAGTCATGTTGTTTCTAAATGCCGATCTCAAATAACGTGTCAATTGTATTCGAAAAGACGTTTGAAATTCATGTGTCCAAATATGGGATGGAATAAATCTGATTCACCCAAATAAGGAATAAATGATAAAAAATAATGAATAAATGAGAAAACCGTTGATTCTTTACGTTCTCTTGCAACGAATGGAGTTTTATTACAAACTCGTATTGTAAATGTACATGGCAACAAGAAACAGCGTAAAGCTAGAGCTCTTATCGATACAGGATCTAAAAAATCATATATTTTGAAATCTACTGCTGAAGAGCTGGGTTTCAATTTGCAAAGAGAAGAGGAATTTTGTCACTCCTTATTTGGCGGAATGAAAACAAGAATGTATAAACATAACTGTTATAAAATTTACTTGAGTTGTCTTGATGGTAACTATACTTGTAAATTAGATGCTTTAGATCATGATGTCATTTGTAATAACATTTCTAGTGTAAAAAATGGCTCTTCGATGCATGAATTGAAAATTAAAAGGATATTTTCAATCGATATTCAAGAAAACGCAGGACCCATTGAAGTACTTTTGGGTGCAGACATTGCCGGTAAATTAGTTACTGCTCGACGAGAAGAATTAAGAGACTGGCATAGTGGCATTAGAAACCAAGTTAGATTGGACTTTGATGGGTAAAGTACCCCGATATACCGATGAAACAGATTCAAGAATGAATATTATTACCATGTTATCTCAAGCAGATATTCCTGTTTCTTCACTGTGGGACCTAGAACTATTTGGTATACAGGATCCCATTGAGCAAAAATCAAGTTGCCTTCCACATAGATCTGTCATCAAAGAAACATCTTCAATGAAGATAAGACCGGTTTTTGATGCCTCTGCTAAGATCCATAACCATCCGTCATTAAATGACTATTTGGAGACTGGAAATAATTTAATTGAAACAATTCCTTCTATTTTGGTGAGATTTAGATTGAAACCAATTGGTGTAATTTCATACATCAGAAAGGCTTTCCTACAAATATCCATACATGAGACAGATCGTGATTTCGTACGATTTCTTTGGTTTGACAATGAGAGTAATATCCGAACTTTTCGTCATACTCGAGTTGTCTTTGGCATCACCAGTAGCCCTTTCCTGTTAATGGCGGTTATTAATGCCAAACACTGCAAATTTAAAATATTATTAAAAATGTATTTTTTTCCAAAATTGATACCATGAAAATTATTTTTTAGGACTTTGGAGAGTTGGATATAATTTTTACCTGTACAGTCTCTGTAGACAACAGCAGACTACAAAATTCATCAGTAGTAACCGATTATAAGATGGGCATGACCCTGTTTGCAGAAGTCCAGATTATAATCTTGCAAAAATCTCATCCTTTAAAATGACCCGAGGGATCTCGAGCTGAAGAAAGACCACCCACAAGATGGTTGGATGTCTGAAGGAGACTTGAATTCTTTAAAAATCAAGAATTGGAGAGGAGTTGGTAATGGTAGGAGACCCTGTGGAGGCAGTTTGTGGTTGAGACCAAGGCCTGTAATGTGCTGCTAAGCCTGTGAGGAAGAAGAATCAGCTGCTGAAAAATCGAAACCATTACAATTTTTTATGCCTTATAAATTATTTTCCTTTAAAGTGAACGTTTCTGAGGTTTTAACTCAATATCATTTAAATTTAGATTTGCTGAGACTCTTACTATCGAGTGAAATTTATTACCTGTTTGCACTTTATTAATAATTTTTGCTTTTTTTTAACATGTTTTCCATGGTAGTTTAAGAGAGCTGATAATGTAAGAGCTCTTAAAGAAAATGATTCCAGAAGTATACCTTATTCATCTGGCAAAATTTTCTACAATAATTTTCAAATTTTTTATGGTACCTGAATGAAATTACAGAAAAAAAATATGACGTAACTCGTGTATTTATAAAATAATAGAAATTATAAAAGCAATTTATCAAGAAATGTGACATGAAATACTTAGCAAATATTCATCCATTTTATTCAAAACGAAATTTTTTATCTGTTGCATATGTTATACATATTTCCTATTGATTACTACAGATGTTAATTTTAAAGACTTCTAAAAGTAATTTTATTTGTTTTTAAATATATTCATACACATTTTTTAATAATAAAAATACTTTTTAAAATTTCCTTTTTCAGAAAAGATGCGTTTTTAATAGATGGAAAAATAATTTTTGGAAAAAATCTAAATATGAATGTAAAAAGTTGATTTTTGAGTGACATTCGAAACCCCAAGGTTTTGCTTAAGACGCTCTTCTATCAGAATTTTATAATTTTTGTCGTTTTTTTAAAAAAACTTTTTACCACTTTCACGAATGATTTCCAAGCTGTAATTCGTTTTGATTTAGCTTTCTTTCAAAAGCGGAGTCGCAAATCACTTTTTTGATTTGAAGTCCAATAAAAATGCCTTCTTTAAGCTTTACTTCACTTAATTGTGGAAAAAATCTTTTTAAATATTTAAATCACTCATCTTCTTTGTTCATAGCATTCACAAAATTTTTTCATAAGACTTAAATAAATGTGAAGTGGAGGAAGAACTTTTTCCGGTTCAATAAAGGGAGCGTATTTAATGTTGTTAGTTCCAAGCTAAAAAGATATTCAGTTGCGCGGCTATCCCTCAAACATAAAAAAAGCAAAAATATTTTGTAAACCCACCTTGAAGACCCATTAATAAAACTCTGATCCTTAAACCTTCTGTGCTCGCGTAACAAAAGTAGCTGTCATCAAAATTATTTGATGGTTTCGCCACACCATGGTGACAGCAAATGGCATAGAGCTTCAGTTGCCTTTCATCCACTGAATAAGATCCATTTTACAATTGACACAGCACACGTGAGGAGCACAACTTTTATCTTGGTCACCAACTTTGCACCCGAAATGCATAAAATAAGCCTTTTTCACTTCTTGTGATAAATGTCTGCCTTGTGATTTTAATATGAAACGTCCACAAATGTATCAAAATTTATTAGGCGTAGTTTTACAACACCTATGTTGAGAACTTGCCATTTTTGATATGAACTAATATAAAAGAACACAACTACACTTAACAAAAAATTTTACAATTCTAGGAAGCCGAAATGCCTAAGGCGGGGTTACAGTGTTGTAAGCAGGAATTCTCGCGGGTATTTGGCGTGAAATCATAAAAAATAGTGAACGATTTCATTTTGTGATATAGAAAAATGAGATATGGTGGGAATTTTTTACTTGCACTTATTTAAATAACAATGTCAATTAATTATAAAAATAATAACTTGGTTGTTGTTAGTCAACCGTTGTAGACCAGTGTTAATAGAAAACAGAAGATATTTTTTTTTTTGTTTCAGAATTATATTGTTTATTTCACTTAGCTTAATTTATGTAAGACAAAACAATCCAATAAAACGAAATGTGATTGGTTGAGTTGATTTCCAAAAATTTCCCGGTTTATTCAATACCAAAGTAAGTTTTTGGGAATTTTACAGCCTTACACTTGCAGTTCAAAATAATGATATAGTACTACAAATATCAAGCAAATTATGAAACCTAAATATTTCAAAATGTGGAAAATCTAAAAAAATATATTACATTGTGAATTTCTAAATAATAAGCAATCATTTGAACAGTGTGGTGAGATCCAGTATAATCGAAGATAAAACTATCCTCAATTTCTACTTTTCATCGGCATTTTCAATTTCTGCTTTTCATTGTGTACGTTAAACAATATTAATGCTACGAATAAAATAATTTTATTCGAAAATTTTTTATTAAAATCGTTTTAAATATAGTTACAAATGTATAAATATTTATTGTATATGTCCTAAAATATCTCAGACAAATCGGAAACACTCACATTCTGGACAAAAATTGCGGTATTTAGACGTGTTATACGTTAAAAGCGGGTTTTCTAATAATTTGGTGACTTGGCGATGTTTTGGCGAGAAAACTTGGCGAGAAATAGATATTTCTGGAAACATCCATCACCTAAGCTCTAGGACCAATATTTAGCGAGATAGCCTAGAAGCTTCCATAACCTTGGCAAAATTGGTAGATTTCCCCGCCAAGTCAGGTATAAATACTGCAGCCCGACATAACGGAATTACTAAAATTTATGAATTCAATGATTTTATTGCTGAAAATACTATAGATATATGTTTAGTCACAGAAACTCATCTTACTGCAAATAAAAACATTAATATTCCAAACTACAATATTTATAGAAGTGATCGCATGCAAGGCCTTGGTGGTGGAACTGCAATTTTTGTTAAAAATTCTCTCTCTTCAACTTTATATTCTACTTATAGTCAAAATTGCACTGAAATTACTACCATCATCTTAAGTCATCCAAATATTGATTTAAAATTTTCCAACATTTATAACTCTCCTCATGTATGTATTCCGACATATATTTTAAAACAACTGTTCCAGGATAACTATCCCACCATTATTGGAGGTGATTTCAACTCGAAAAATACCATTTGGGGCTGCAAGAATAATAATAACAATGGTTACATCCTTCACAGTCTTATTGAAGAACTTAAACTTAACATCAATGCTCCTGAATCTCCAACTTATTATCCAAATTTTAACGATAGAAAACCGGATATTTTGGACTTTTTCATTACAAACTATTATATTAACCTAGCTGTTGATGTTCTTCCAGTTCTTTCATCCGATCACGCACCTGTTATTGCTGTTGCGTGTACCGAACCTAAAGACTTTCAACGTGAAATCACTAAAACAGACTGGAATCTATTTCACAATATTCTCTTTACCTGCAAAGAAGATTATCAACAACTTAACAACCCTAATGAAATCAATAATCAGATTTTTAAGCTTACAAATAATATTATTAATGCATTTAATAACTCTTCAATTAAATCCTAATTCATTAAAAATTACATGGCTTTTCCAAAAAATATTAAGGATTTAATTAAGAAACGCAATAAAATCAGAAAATATGATCAAAATACTTTAAACCCAGCCTTTAAAATGCAAATGAATAAATTAAATAGAAAAATAAAAAAAAAAAATGTGCCATACTCAAGCAAGATAACTTGGGAAGACAAAATCAATAATTTAAGCACTCAAGATAATTCTCTCTGGTCTTTTACTAGAGTGTTAAAAAGAGATAAAATTACTGACACAGCTATTCTAGCATCGCATGGTTTTGTTTATACAGATCATGAAAAAGTTTAAATATTTGCTGATACAATGGAAAGCAATTTCGTGAAAATTCCGCTACTAATAATGATAACTTCACTACAAAAATTCTTAATGAAACCTTTGCATTTCTTCAAAACCATCAAGATGAACCTATTGCCAATACTACTGAAGATGAAGTTCGTAATATAATTTCCAAACTAAAGAAACTCTCAGCCATGAGAAAGAATGAATAATTTGGAACCCCTCGAAACCTCACCCAAAGTATGAGATACGTTTTTTCTATTGCTCTGCTGAATGATTAATCCATTCAATGCTACAAAGGGTGAAGGTGATGGTAATTTATTTATGCATAGTGGTGCAGGCGAGGATTGTACCCTTAGATTAACAGATTTGGAATACTCGCCCATTACCAAGTACCTCGTAATTCTGAACCACGGTCGTTTGATTAGGTCATACCTGACCTGGCACCTTCTTCTCTGCATTCCTACCATACCGATTGAAAGACTTCGGACGTCAAATATTAACGTTGATATGTCCCCAACCCACTGAGGGAGCGAACGTGGTCACCCTCCAAATCACTGCCCGCTTTAAATGATGCTTCACTTTGCTGGTATTAACTGGAAGCGACGAACCCCTGGAACTCATGGCAACTTATAGAGTAAGTATCTGGAACTAATGGCAACTTATATAGTAAGTACTTGGAACTCATGGCAACTTATACAGTAAGTATCTGGAACTAATGGCAACTTATACAATAAGTACCTGGAACTCATGGCAACTTATACAGTAAGTACCAGGAACTCATGGCAATTCATACAGTAAGTACCTGGAACTAATGGCAACTTATACAGTAAGTACCTGGAACTCATGGCAATTTATACAGCAAGTACGACATCTTCTCCTCGAAAATGAAAGGATAGAGAAACACGTACAAAGGAAAAAAAGGAACATCCATGCCCGAACCAGGATTCGAACCTAGGATCTACTGCTTTAAAGTTAGGATTTTTAACCACTCCACCATCGACAAGTTCGAGATATTAGTATTCTAATTAATGAACAGGATTATGAAATTGAAGTGTAGAAAAAATCATAATTATTTGCTGAGTTTTATGTTATTTGATATGTTGATTTCGAAAATCCCCTCAATTTTTTCTGTCACTTCTAGATTTTATTTTCTTGTAAACTCCATCTCAGTATATTGTTGTTAAACTTTTGTTTAAGAAAGAAATCTTTTGAACAATTTTACATGAACTATCTATCTGACAAAAGTGGATTATATCTATTTTAATATATATAAGGAAATGAATTCTTGGTGAAGTAAATAGATTGGAGTATATTCATGTATAAGCCGAAATATCATATATTTTTATATTTATAAAATCATATTGGCATGTTTGTTAAATGATTTTAGGCATTGTATTTTGTTTATATATTTATTGAAATTTAAGAAAAAGGAATTGTTAATTTGCAGAAATATACCTTTACGATATGATTATTCAGATAATCTATCAGAGACCTATACTCATGTGAGAAGTACTGAAGAGAAAAAAAAAAACAAAAAAAACAACAGAGATTGAGTAATTTATGATTAAGATTAATGCAATGATTGTTTGTATGATAGTTAGTTATTATATATATATATATATATATATATATATATATATATATATATATATATATATATATATAGAATATTTAAAGAACTCAGAAGAAAGACATAAAATTTTAAGCAAATGCCCAAAAACCCAAATTAAATTTGGTTATAAAGAAGTAAACAAAATTTTTTATTTATTTTAATGTTATACTGTCAGCCGATGGTGGTTAGCGTACTTAACTTCGAAACAGTAGGTCCCTAGTTCGAATCCTGGTTCGAGTATGGATGTTTCTTTCTCGCTTTGTGTTTGTATTTCTTTATCATTTCACTTTCGTGGCAAAGATGGCGCACACTCTGGGTGCCCCACTACAGTGGTTACCTGCATACCGTATACTTGTTACATACCACTACTTGTATGAAATGCCATCACTTCGCTCATTATTGATCGTATTAGGGGAAAAACCTAAAGGCAGCCGGGAATTAGAAAAAAAAGTAATACTGCCATTTTCACACATAATAGTTCCAACAAGGAGTTAAAATTTGTTAATTTGTGACTTAAAGCAATTTATAGAAATCTTTTCAAATAATCTACATCTTTGGTTTCTTTTACGTAAAACAATTTGGTGCTTTTACCCGAAAAAAAATGGTTGACATACGGGAAGTAGTTGTTGCATACTCTTATTGGTTTACACAAGGGTTGTAAAGGTTTTTCAAATAGAATTAATCCTTATTTTAGTAGATATTTGAGTCAGTGGCTTAGCAAGGTGAACCGAATGTGGTATGCATTCGGTTCACCTTTCTATGTTTATATTAAGTTTGAATATAGGGCAAAAATAATTACATATTTTTGTTATTGACAAGTCAAATAATTTGCATTCTTTTTATTAGGTAATTGTTGCAGACTACGGTGTTGCTGTAAATCACAGAACAACAATAAGGAAAGAATACTGTATTTTTTTCTGTAAACACATCTATTGTCCCAAGTGTTTGGAATTCGAATGTTTTTAAGTACGTAAATACCAATCATTATTCAATAAATTAATAAATAACCGGGAACGCAGTTACTATATTGATGTTCAAGAATCTATAAAGTTTTTTGAACGTCATTAGTTAAATGTTAACTAACTAACTTTTAGGTGTAAAATATTAACAACGATATATTAAAGCAAAATTGATGATGCTTTTTGTATGAGAAATTAATTTCCAAATGTCCCAACAAATCCATAATTTACATATTTTGCACTGTGAACAAATTCTTTCACTTTACTGTTGTTGCATGCCTCCGAGGTTAGCAGTGCTAGACCAGGTCCATGAGCACGCACACCTTTAAAAAGTCCAGTACCATAAGTGGATTCTCCAACATAACTCTTCCGGAGAGACCAAGGCATTGAAGCATATGCTCAGGAGAGGCCTGTTCATTTAAGCACTTGGAGCAAATTTCGAATTTCTTTGTACTCTCGACGAATTTCAAGTGACTGAGATGGCTCCTTCTGAAATGGGCAATAGCCGTTTGATCTTGTCTATTAAGACCAGTAGCCAAGGAAGCACCTGGACGCGTGCAGTGGTACCAATAATTCTCAGAAGGGACAATCCAAGTGGTTTTATTCTCGTGTTTAATCTTTGAATGAATCTCCTGAAATGTGAGAGGTGCTGACGGCACATCATCCTCAGACACACCAGCTTTTGTCAAAGTGTCCGCAATCTCATTCCCCTCGAAATACACGTATGAAGGAATCCATTGTAGGTGAATATGATGGATAATGACATCCGTTTTAACATTTGAAGTATTGAAACCCCAGTCCTGTCTCTCACTTGTTGCCATTTGGCCAAAGGCTGTATTGCACTTTTACTATCAGACAAAACCCAAATCTCAGCTCCATGTGGAAGTGAATTCAGGAAGTCCAGAGCTACCTCTTTGGATATAAGCTTACAACAGAACACCAAGCAATAATCGGGATTTCTCTTTTTCAGCCTTAAGACACTGTATTGTTGTTTGATGTAAATTTCGCTGTCAGTACGATTGAATTCATCTTTACTGCCATCTGTATAAACCTGTATGGCATCGCTCGGTATTTCTCCAATTCTCTCAAGGGTCCCCTGCCTCAGATAGTCGGGAATATCAGATCATTTATTTACATGAACCGGTAAATCCGGAGGGAAAATGACACCATCTAAATCATCTTACGGGTCAAGATATTGTTTCAGGTGATGTGATTACCCGGCATCTTTAGCTATGTTCAGATTGGCTATTTGGCTAAAGAGGCTATTTTTCTTGAGTCTCTGACTATTACACCAACCCCTAAAATAGGTTGAGTTGCGATTATGAGAACCCAGAGCACAAAGTTTATTGTAATATTTGGTTAGATATGCACGTCTTCTAAGGCTAAGCGGCTAAAGACCTTCCTCAAAAAGTACTATATCTCTGGGACAGGAATTTCTTAAACGGGTGATGATCCAAGCTGCGCTGAGCTCAACCTTTTCTAGTTTCTGAAGGTTAGTATCGGAGGCATAACAACAAATTGGAATGGCGTATTCCAGAACTGGCCTAATTACTGACATAAGTGTTTCGTAAAGTATCAGCGTCCGATCCCCAGTTTCGACCGGAGATGTACCTCAAAATGTTAATATACGCTTTCTTGCCCTTAGCACGAGGTGATCAATATGTTTGTTGCTCAAAATTTCGGAGTCGAACACAAATCCCAAGTATTTAGAGTGTTTATCCACTGTCAGAGCATGATCATTCATAAAGATGTTGGGTTGGAAATTAGACAGTTTCTATTTGTGGTAAAAAAGCCTACCGTAGACTTAGTTGGTTTAAAACACAGTTTATGGTTCTCTGCAAAATCCCAAATGTCTTCAAGGACTTTATTAGTGTCTCTCTCCAATCTCCTCAAATCAGTATCGGACTTCCAAAGGACAATATCATCCGCAAAGGCGCCAATTTCACAATTTAACTTGGTGATTTTCTCGATGCCTGATAGATAAAGAGAAAACAGAGTTGGATTTAGGACAGAGCCCTGAGGAACACCATGAAAGATCCTGAAACTCTCAGAGGGAGAATTGTTAAATTTTACCCTGATACATCTATTTCTCAGAAAATCATATATCCAAGGAATGGCCCTTCCATCGATGCCAAAGTCCTTAAAAAGTTTTACAGTAAGTAAATTATTCCACACCCTGTCGAATGTTTTAGACAAGTCCAGAAAGACCGCAACTGTGTGCTTAATGGGTTTCCTATTGTGAGCATCTTCTGACAGAAGTAAAGCAGTTGATCAATACTGCTAAGTCCTTCTCTGAAGCCGTACTGTTTATCCGGGAGAAGGCTGTGTGATTGTAGATGATAAGTGATTCTTCTGAGAACCATTTTTTCCATAATTTTACACGTTATACTGCTTAATGCAATTGGTCTAAAGCTCTCTGGAGTACCACCTGATTTACCAGGTTTCCTAAACGGTATAACGATCGCTCTCCTCCTGTCTTGAGGAAGATTTCCTCTGCTCCAAGAGATATTTATAATATCAAGTAATCTTTGGAGCAAAGTATGTCAACCATTAAACCATATACTCCATCTGGTCCTGAAGATTTATTTAAATTAGTATCTTTCACTGCAGTCTCGAGTTCACTCGCTCTAAATAACTAACTCAGTGATTCTCAACCTGTGGGTCGCGCTCCCTAGGGGGGCGCGAGCATATCCAAATGAAAATGTTATTTAAAAAAATTGATTAAGTGACGGAAAGAAAAGAACACACACATACAAAATAAAATACATTTCGACATATTTAATAATTAACTTATTAAATTAAAACAACTTACTAAATTAAAAACTAATTTAATAATTATTAGTGACTTCCTTGGGCCTGCCTTTCAGAACAAAGCTTTTCGAAGGAGGATATTAGAAATAAGCACTCTCAGTTCTTTTTCTATATTTAACTGAGATCTATATTTTGTCTTCAAAGAAGCCTCCACAGAAAATCCAGTTTCCCAAAGGTAAGATGTTGAAAACGGTAGTAGAATGCAAAATGCCCTTGCTTTTACTGCAGAAAACTCATCATCCACTCCTGCCCAAAATTCAAAGAGTGGTTTATTACTCAATTGTCTTTAGGATTCGCTGCTTGCCATGAAGTCTACGAAGGTTTTTTCCTCTTCAATTGAGAGTCCTTCGGGAGTATTTTGAAATGGATCCCTCATCCATTTATAACTTGATATTAGTTTGTCGTCAGCAAGAAAGTACTTTTTAAAATTTTTTGCTAGCATTGCTAAATGATTTTCAATGGTTACAAAAACAACTTTTACATGTTGTTGTTCTTCAGCCTTGTAAGTTTTAATACAATCATTCAAATTTGCAAACATTGTTAAGTTGTTTACTACGGTTACAACCGTAGTTAGCATAATATTCAAACCAGGACTCATTTCTTTGGAAGCAAAAGCTTCTCTAGATCATGCAATGTGTCCCGACGCACTGTGGCGATTTTTGTTTCACAAGTGCTTGAATACTTTAGAATCTTCCGGACATTGAACAAGCACCATCGGTGCGTATTCCGACGCAATTTTTCCACTCTATGTTTGCCTCGTTCATAAAATCATTTAAGATAGCAAATAATGCGAGTGCTGTTGCTTTGATTTCTATTGGTTTACAGAAAAGTAATTCTTCTACTACTGACAAATCATCACAAAATCTAACATAGGCAATGAAATGAGTATCTTTATTACTATCTGTTGCCTCATCGAGTTGTATTGAAAACAATTTATCACTCAACTTCAACAAAAGCTGACACTCTACATCTTCAGCTATATCAGCAATTCGACGGGCAGCAGTATCTTTTGAAAGAGATATAGACTGCATTGTTTTGCAAAATTATCGCCAAACATAATTTCTACAATCTCAATTGTGGGCTGGCAAAATAAGTTCTTCACCAATGGTGCGTGACTTTTACATCTGGCTATTTTGTGAAACTTCGTAAGAGGCAATTAAAGTTCTTTTATTCACAGACAAAGTTTTTTTAAACTATGATTTTTGCTTTTCATATGATTTTAATTTTAATTCGAAGAATTCTCTGGGTTTGTTTACGTACTCACTATGAAGCGTTTCCAAATGTCGTTTAAATTTATTAGGTTTCATGCTGTTTGCCGCCCACATTTTTGAGCAAAAGATACACAGGGGCCTTTCTTCTTCATTTACTTCAGTCTAGTGAACCCAAAATTTAAGTATTCTTGAGAATATTTTCTTGATTTTATTTTCAAAACCACGCTCGTCTGTGTACTTGTTGATGCTTGTCTATCGTCTAATGCTCCCTTACGCCTGCTTAAAAATTTATCCATGATTCTGCATAATTCTGCTGCTTTGAATATTTAATACGGTGAATCGAAATTACACGAAAAAATATATAACATACACATTCAGAATAGATTCAATAGCGATAGAAGGATCGACTCGAATGAGATTGTCTGAAATTGAAATTGGCGTCATAGAACTTTTTCATTCTCCCTATGAGAAACCATTTGTTCACATCTGCTCACGCTCCTAACTTAACTTTTAAGCTGACCAGACAAATCGAAACTTCTCGCGAAACCGTGAGAATGCCCGACATGGCGGGAAGCAAGAGCAATAAAAAGGCATAGGATTCATGTTTTTTTAATGCTAAGTATCGGTGTTGCAAAATGTCAATAAATTTCTGTATTCTTGGCAATTTGTAAAGCTTAAAATTAAGGTTGTAGTGGAGGTCATTTTATTGTATGTGGTGGAGAGGGGTGGGAGCAATGAAAATTATGATTGAAAATTGGGCCGTGAATACTAAAAGGTTGAGAAACACTGGACTAATTAAAAATATTTTCGCTTTAAATATGACTACGACAACCATGGACCAAATTACTAGCCCTGATTTTGACCTTTCTATCGGCAGCAGTAAAATCTAGTTCATTGATTTCCTGGTAATGCTGTCCTAATAGATAGGCCGCTTCCTTGTCATTTTCGGCAAATCCACCATCTTCTCTTTGGATGGTGTTACTTTGTTCCACCTGGGATTGTTCGTTGCTAATACCTTTAACCAATTTCCAAAGTTTGCTATTAGAAGATCTTGAGTCAAGGCAAGAGCAAAGCTCGTTCCATTTGTCCTGTTTGATTTATGTTTATATCTTAATGTTTGCAATAAATTTATTTAATTCACACACACAACTTTTGAAAAATCACCCTTGCCTGTATCTTTGGTTTCAAAGATTCTTTTTCTCTCTTCCAGTAGAGGCTGTAGTAATGGTGATTTACTAGTTAAGTAAAGTTTCCTTTTCCTCAGTTATCCTCTTGGAATAGATTTTCTGGTTGCCATTAAAATCATGTTTTTAAAAGAATTCCAGTTCATTTCAATACAGTCACCCAGAGGTTTTCCCTCAATTTTTTTATCGACTGTCTCCGTGAATAACCACCAGTCCACTTTCTTGAAAATCCATTGCCTGTCCTTACTGGTGGGACTAATTGTCTCTTTTTTAATTCGATTAAAACAGGAAGATGGTCACTCCCCAAGTTTTCCAGGATCGTCCATCTACAGCCAGGCCCTAGATCAGAGTACGTCCAGAGCTTCTTTTGTAGTATAACTATATGAAAAATTAGTGGGGGTGCCATCGTTAAGTATGGCAAAACTCTTATCGTCTATCATGTCTAATAATACATTTCCCTTCGGGTTTGCTGTTGAACAGCCCCAAATGGGGTGTTTAGCATTCAAGTCTCCCAAGCAGATAGCACCTGCAATGAACAGGTCTTGAAAGTCATTTGTAGACAATTGGGGTCAGGGGGTGATACATATTAGAAATATTAAGTAGCTTCCCTCTCCAAGTAATTCTGATAATACCCTGGACTTCAAGACTAGGTCCGTCAGTTATTGTTCTGTTGATATTTATGCTCTGATATTTAATATCTCTGATAAGGAAAGCAATACCACCTCCACTCCCACTATGTCTATCTAACCTAAAAAATGTTGTAACCCCTGATTTTAAGGGTAGAATTTGTCTTCAGCTTTGTCTCCTGCAAATCAATAATTTGTACTCCCTTACTCATTGCCAGATCAAGTATCTGGTTATGTTTAATCCTATTTGCTCTTGTTGTGATTCCGTTTACATTGAATTGCAGTATCTTTAAGGCTTTAGGAGACTATCGTTCACTTTTCGAATCCGGCCCTCTACCTAAGCATGGATCGCAGTCTTTTTTAATCTGCGCGTCGGCCGATGCAGCATCCGTAAGAAAAGATGTACTATTTATGAATAAGGAATGGTTGCAGCCTCCGTTAGTCCATAAGATTGGAGTGCCCAAAAGAGGAGGACTGACTAAGCTCTGTAGCCCCAGGCTTTAACTGAGCAAATTGGAGTGGCCTTCACGCCTTGGGTGACCCTATCAGGTGAAGAATCGCCCAGCGTATTTCGCCCACTCCGATCAGGAACACTTCCTCGCCGGCATCTAATGCACACTCTGAGGTAGCCTGTGGGACTTGATGGAGGTAGCACTTTACTTGAAGTAACATGAAGCTTTTTCAGAATTTCATCATACTAAGGTAATTCATCAACAAAAAATATTGTCAAGGTAAATAAACCATGAAAATTTAACTTTTAGAAAATGAAATAGTATTGTAAATAAAATAATGATTGTAAGTGTGTGTGTGGCATACCAGATATCTGTTTTCTAAATCAATATATATTTTACAACCGGCTTCTGGCAACAATCCAAATTAGAGAGAAATGGGTAAAATAAAAATAACAATGGCGTTTTACATTAGTAGGAGTGTTGTTTACAACAATTATGATAATAAGATCAATTGATAGTAGTGTGAACAATGTGGACTCCTACTAAGAATAAAAAACTTGGAGTGTGTAAGTAAATAATCTAAGCTAGAAGTGACATACATAACTTCATAATGATTCAGCTATTTCATCAATAATATAAATTTGACAGGTCGATGAAAAACTATTAGTAAACACTGCAAAAGAGATCTTTGGGCTAGTTTTTATTTTTTTACAAAACTTCTAATTCATGACTTATACTTAACTACCCCTAAAAATATTAATTCGTGTTCCACAATTTTATAATAAAAACTTAAATCAGATTTTTGTTTTAATATTTGTTATATTTTCAGCCACTATTCTATTTTCATTATGAAAATATATTTTATTCCGATATTCATTACAAAAAATTAATCTGAAGGATCATTATGTACCTTAGTTTTTTAACTTGGAGAAATCAAAAAGATATATTATGCTCAACATTATATGAATTTTACCTTAAATCATTTGAGTTTAACTTTGATTCACAATAATTGTGACATCAAATTGATATCTTCAACTAATCTTGTTGTAAAAAATCATATCACAGGAGGAATTAATTAACAAATTTAAGGTTGACAAGTATACTAGAATTGTTGATAAACATGTTTTGAAGTCTGATGATATTTGATGGAATCAAAAAACCAGTCTTGAAACGATAATAATAATAAATAACTAAAATTAGTAGGGATTGATCATAAAAGGTAGAAAAAACTTTATTTGGGAAAAAGACACTGATTAATTTGTCTTATGGTAAAGTGATATTTAAGTGTTAAATCAATTGCAGAGATTTCAAATCTAAATCCTGTTTAGAAATATACAGATGTTTAGGCTTTTCTAAACTGGCATGCAATAAGATGCTAATACTATCTAGTAATGATTCATCACTAGAAAATCTGATGAGCCTGCAAAACCTTTTTAATGGATCCTTGCATTAGAATAATAATGATTTTGATGTACCCTTCTTCGTTATATAAATGTGTATTAAAAATATGAATGTAGTTTAGATAATTTTTTAAAATATTTTTGTCAATATTAATTTAAAACTGAAGCTATCCATATTACTTATAACATTATGTGGAATGTTTTCTTATCTAGAGCAATTGATGGTATTTATTGTGTTAAAAAAAGAAAGCTATTCTATGTGTTCCATTTTGGTGATAAAATTTACTTGATATAGAAATACAATACTTTCTTTGATGCATGATATTAATTTTAATTTGTCTCCCTATTATTTCTTGTGGAAGTTTCATTTTGTGAATTGAAATTAGTCTTGCACTTGTGCACTAAATTAAATATCTGTGAATGAATTTCTCCCGTTTTATACAGAATTATTAGTTTTGTATATTTAAAGACTAGTATTGTCTTGCTGTGTAGGCAATTATCTTAATATAGTTTAAGTACAATTAATAGTTATGTCTTCATTTGTCCCATCAATCCATCAATATGGTAGAAAGATTATATTTAAAGTAAGGTGGTTCCAAAAAAACCTAGCAGTGCGGCAATTGGTCTATTGTACTGTTATATATAATATGGTAGAAAACTTCATTGAAGATGATGATATATAATGAGTATTAATTATTTGTCAGTAATTAAAAACTAAATTTTCTACTGCAAATAAAATCTTTACAAAATTTTAAAGTTAATGTATTGATTAAAAAATTATAAAAAGCATTAATTATGAAATTTTTTAGAAGTTATATTAAATATAGAAACTAATTCAGTGAAGCTAATTTATAAAATCTTCTGAAGTTAATTTATTAATATATATCATCAGATATTTGTGGGAAAACTTTTAGATGTGTTGATTAAATCATTATAAAATGTGTTGATTGAATTCTTATTAAAATTATAAATATTATAAAAATATAAGATAATTGTAATTTGAGACTTGCTTAGGAAAACCAGCTTTGTTGAAAATGAAAATTAAATCAGTTATTTGTAAGTGGTTTTAATATTTGTTGGAGATTAATAAAGATTTTTAATGAAGAACTTTTCTTAATTTTTTAAGTTAAAAAAGATGGACATTTTTTTTTTATAAATGTGTGATTTTGGATGTAAAGAGTGATTAATTGCAGATTTGTAATAAATACTCTCTTACATTAAAAATAAGCCATATAAATTATTAAGAATGTAGCTGAAATAGAGATGTGATTTTTTTCTAGACAAAAATAAAATGCTACAAAACAGGATACTATTAAATATTTATAATTTACTTGTTGTAAATAATAGTTTAAATAGATTCATAACAAACACTATATTGTGTGAAATTGCATTATGTGGGCAATCAATGCAAATATTAAAATTCAATTTTGAAACTTATTGAAAAAAAAATTTTCTATTCCACAGAAGTGGCTTGATTTTTATCAAAACTTTAAATACATATATAATAAAAGTAAATAAAAATATTTTCTTTTAATGTTATCATAGTTTAATACATTTCTTCCTCATTATCTTCAAGTATAACCAAACTAGAGTATTAGTTTAGTTCTATGACAAATCTTCATATGAAGGAAATTTTTTCCACCTTTCTAACCTTTCTATAACATTAATAATTTTCATTTTTTTGCAGGACCCAACTTAACCTAATTGGGGCTTAGGACAAAAACTTTGTGTGTGTATGGGGGGGAAGGGTGATTATTTTTGTTTCACAACTACAATTTTTCTATTTGATTGACAACATAGAATAAACTTCCTATTCAGTTTGGATACCTGGGACATCTGCCCCATATGTTCCTCCCTTTATTAGGCTTGCAGCTTTCTTTTGAGTTTCAACATCTTTCAAGAGAAGAGAATTCATGAAAAATGGTTCTAGATTTTCAACTAAATTTATTCTAATTTCTTTAATGCCTAATTATGAACATTGCAATTTTCCTTCACATTATCGTCTGCAAAATGTACCCAATTTGTTTTAATGGGGAATTATGAATTTAGAGCAATTTTCCTCCTTACCATTGTCTTTAAGCTTTGTATGATTTTTATATTTAAATATAACTTCCTTAAAATTCTCTCTCCTGTGCATGGTGAATGCACTTTATCACAAAACACCTTATTCCTTATGATGTTATCCTGACATCTTATTTAACTCTTCTTTCAATGAAGTTCTTTAGTTATTGCTTAATTGGTTGATTCGTGTTCTTTATTTCATTTTTTTTTGTATTTATTTATTAAAGTATTAAATCAAACACTGTAATGTCTTTTTTCATAAACTAGTCTAGAAGCTTATAAATGAGTAATTTATTATATTTTTATGTAAAGTGTAAGAATGTGTTCATTATTTTATCTTATTATTTTTAAAGTAATTTAGAAGTACAGTAATGCATTAAAGTTTTCTTATCATACCAGATTATAGAAATGATGATATACCTAAGATTCTGTATTAAAGCTTTTTATCGTATTATACTAAAGCAAAATTATATTATGTTGTTGTTACTAATGGCACTTGGACAAATCAAGTTCGCTGTGCCTTGGCTATGCAAATTTAAGTTAATAGGGTACTTCTTTCGTTTAATCAGAGCACCACAAAGGTGAAAGTGTGACTTTGCTCTTCAAATCCTCCCATAAATGGCAGCACCAGAGGATCTACTCCGTAAATTTTGGCATTAATCTGAAGGGAGAGTAATTTTCTCCAGACCATTGAGACATGGTAACTGCTCAACGACCAACCACAGAAGTTTCGATTTTGCAGATTTAACAAGCACATATACCGCATGAAATTGGTGGGTTTTTTGTGGCATTGGGAATCGAACCCTACCCTTCTGGATAGAAGCCTAAATTATATTTTGCTATATTTAATAAAGTTGCCAGTAATCTATTTCTAACTCTATTATACTTTTTAAATTTATTTTTTTTTAGTTATAAAATTATATATATAAAATATGCATATATTAAAAACTAATTAAAACTATGAGTTTTTATTACTGATTTAAAAAAAACTTATAGCGTAGCATCAATTTCATTCATAATAAAGCCACATAATACTGATTGAATGTAGCATACAACTTCTAACAATGCTTATATATTTTTGTAATTTAGGTATATACAACTATGATGGTAATACTAAATATGGATTGGCATTAGAAATTGGAGAAACAGTACAAATATTAGAAGAATGTGGAGGTATTTTATATTCAGAATTGTAAATTAGTGCTCATTAATTATATTTATAATATTTCAATCTTATTATAAATCACAAATTTATTTTTTTCAGGATGGTTTAGAGGATTTTCTGTGAGAAACAAAAGTTTAAAAGTAAGATTTGACTTTTGATTCAAATTATTTTGATTTTACTACATATTTTAAGTATGTTAAACATGATATTTTTATTACTGCTACTATTTGAATTTTTTTATTAATTTCAAATAATTTTTTATTAATTTAAAATAATAATTAAAACACAATTTAGATAAATTTTAATTAATCCATTTAGATTAGTTTTTGATGATTTTAAGAGTAACCTTAAATGTTTAAAAGTAAATTTCAATAGTTTTATTATTTATTCAAAAAAGGTGAATCTCTATTTATAATCCACACTATGTAATAAAAAGTTATATCTTTATTATTTGTTTCATTTGATTTTACTATTAAGAATATTAATTCATAGTAAAACCAAAAATTTTTTAAAGAAAAATTAAAAATATTTTTGCATGATAAAAATTGATTTTGCAGTGCCAAAATTTTTATAATTTTGATTACTTAAGATATTTATTTTTGGGACATCATATTGTTGCAAACATAATAAACTGTAACAAAACATACTATGGACTATATCCATGTATGACAAAATCCATTTAAGAGATTTGCAATAAACGGTAGCATTGAACTTGTCAGTTAAAACAAATTTAAGGAATAAGATTTTGTTTCTTGAAGTTTCATTAATAAAAATTAAAAGCTTATTATTAAACCAAATTCTATTATTAAATGAAAAAAAATATTCCAAAATTTGTCATTGGTATAACAGCAAAATCAAAAATTAAGAACTACAACAAAACAAAAAATTATATTACTCAGGGAAAATATTTTTTTCTTTAAATGCTGAGGAAATAATTTCTAAAGTTAGTGGAGAAAATTAATAAATCCAGTAATCTGGAAAATCATTAAGATGAATTATTATTTTGTTGTGATATATTTCTTCAATTAAAAATTATCAATATTTTTAATTATTTCTACATTGAAAGTAAATAAATATGGAGAAGTTAATATAATAATAATAAGTTAAATATTTGTTAAATTGTTAATAAGTTGCATACTTATACATTGATGTGACAATTAATAAAAAATTAATTCTTAATTTTTCTTATTAATTAAATTTATTAAAATTAATGTTAATTGTTAGTTACATAAAATTATATTATTTAAATAATTATAGTAACTTGTAAACAAATTTGATCTTATCTCATTGGGGATAGAAATGATTTGCAATATGTTTATAATCTATTTATATATTAAATGGTCTGGTTAAATCATTTTTAATAAAAAGAGATTAAAGTCTAATAAAAAGAATGTTAATTTTCCCCCTAAAACATTGATAATAAATCTTCTGGTGATTTGGACAATATTCTTCCATTGATTTACTATCTTTTTTATACCTTCTTCAACATCTAGAAACTATGTTAAAAATAGATATTTTCCTTTGTATTCTTCATATTCCCACAAAAGTAATCTTTTCATTTCAAATATATAATTGTATCTAAATGTATGATACAGTGATCTAATGTGAAATGCTTTGATAATTTTCACAATATTAGGTTCATCATATATTTTATTGATTTTTGTGATCGTATGAAAAATTCTCAAAGAATCATTTTATTTTATCAATCCAATTTCCACCGCATACCTACGGGTGGGTCGGTGTTCATTGGTTATGTTATCAACCCAATGGTTTTCCTCTAGATTTTTTTAATTGCATTTTATTTTTCCAGTTTTTTAATTTCATATTTTATTATTTTTATTTTATTATGTATTATTATCTTTCTGTTCAGTTAAGCAAAGTCAAACTAATTCAATGATAATCTGCTTAATCTATCAATACTGCTTTCTTATGTGTTTGAAATTCGATATTTAAATATGAATATATTGTTTATATTCTAAGACTTTCTTAGTTAAAATTTAAAATATACATCCAATTAAAAAAAACCACACATTTTCTTTGTAATTATTTTTCTTAAAAATACATTTTATATCACTTATTAGTTTCATTGATTAGTGAAAAAAAAGTAAATTTATAAAATGTTTGCTAAACATTATACATTATTATTCATTCACTAAATTTCATGTTTCAATGTCAGTAAGTTTGTATTTTGAAAAGAATTGTTAATTTTTTTTAAATATAGGGCATCTTTCCTGCATCATATATTCATCTCAAAGCTTTTCATATTTACAATGAAGGGTATGTTGATTTTAAATATTATCATTCTCTTTTAGATTATGATATTGTCTTAATCTTACTTATATATTTAAAAAAATTCTATTGTCTTATAGCTTGTATGAAACAGTAGCTCCTGTGGAGGACTCTACAGTTAGAGAAGTTGCTTGTGTTCTTAGAGAATGGCATATAATATGGAAACGGTTATATGTGGTAAGAATATTAGCATAATATTGTCCAATAGAGAAATTCATATTTGCAGTGCATTCAAAAATATGGAAAATTTTAGATTTTGGTTTTTAAAAGTTTGGATCTCTGATCATCAAAATACATTCTTTAAATTTTACTATTAAATGATTAGAAAATTAAATTGTTAAGTAAAGTGTACCATTGTTGAAGAGTGAGATCATTATTTAAAAATTGAAAAGTTTATGGTTCTTAATTATGTATTGATAAACAACTTGAATTGTATGTTAATAAGACTGTAAACCATAAAAATTTAGACAGCAGTTTAGAAGAGTGCAATTGACTGCATGCCTTGACCTGAATATAATTTAAACTATGATCTTGTTTGAAGGCACTGTAATAAACACTGATGTTTGATTGTTTTGTGTGACTGGTATTTCAGTGACTACCTCTGAAAAACTAGTCATTTTGTACATTTGGTTGATTTAAAGATTTATTTGTACTATATGTGATCTGAAAATATTGAAGATTTTATTATATTGTATTCTATCTATACAGTATTTTCATCTTGCATTAGAGGTGTAACAAGGTTCTAGAATCATCATTTTATTTATGAATTTTCCTTCATAAATGTTTCTTTTAATTCAAAATTTCAAATTTTATCTGTAATACCAGCAAATATAATTATTATATCATATTATTTCAATTTTATTGCTGAACTATATACAATATGTTAAAATTAATTTTGCAATATTTGTTATCAATTTAAAAATATGAAATATTAAACTTTTAATAATGACATTGGGGATTCTCCTTTTTCATCTTGTTTGAGCTTTTCCTCTTATTTAACAATTTAAGCGATGAAGCAATTCCTGACAAAATCCATAATCACCAGAAAGCTTTTTTTACAACGTTATCCATTATTTTAGATTTTTCATGTTTCTGGATGTAATGGTTGAAATTATTAAAAATTATCATGTATCAAAAATTACTTGGTTTTAAAATAAAAATTTCTTTTTGAAGATATTTGTCTCACATTCGTTTTAAAAATAAAATAAAACATATGAAAAGGCCTGTTTTCGTTAATGATTTTGATTATGTTACTAAATTTAAGTGAAGTAAAATTGTAAATTATTGATACTGAAGTATTATATACTTTAAAAGAAATGATAAGAAGAACGCTATTATGTTTGACATCTGTATACAGTGGGCACATGCTTGTAATACGTACATATTTTATTATATTTTTATTATTACCATGCACATTACATTTTCACTTTGAATAGTATGTGATAAAATTTTTCAAAATGTGGTTGTCTGAATTGTTTTTCTTATATAAACAGAGAAGAGAAGTCTCTCTTTTTCAAAGGCTGCTGACTGTGATGAGAGACCTGATAGAATGGAGAAGGCAGCTGATTACTGGTACATTGACCCAGGACCAGATTAGGGAGTTAAAATGCCAAATTACGGGGAAAATTGACTGGGGGAACAGGTGAGCGACTTATAGTATATAATTAGCCTTTATTGTGAATAAATGTGAAACCTTTGTTAAAAATTAACTTAAAGTATCTTTTTTTTAATGACATAAATACAACTTCTGTTGTGTACAGTTGTTGAATTTTATTTCTTTTTCCCAAATTATTAATAAATTTAATTTTGTGATAATTTTTTAATGAAATTTACCACTTCCTTCTAAATTAATGAAACTCTGATTTTGTATGCTTTTAACCAAAATCCATTTTATCTTTTTGCTTAAGTGGTTAAATTACTAGTGTTTAAAATTTCTTAAAAGGACACTTTTAAATTCTAATAAGTTACATATTATGTAGAAGTTTCTATTAATCAAACCCAAGATTATTGTTTAATTGTTGAATGCTATTTGATATTTGAATATAATGATTGTTACTGGTATTCTCATAATTATGAAATCACTTGTGTTCTTTCAATTTTAATTATAGAATGTAAAATATAAAATCAAATATTAACTGAAAATTGGGGCATTTTAATCTCCTGTTTACATATTTTATCTATTTTAATGTAACACACCACATAATTTATTTTGATTGGTTTGATAAATGTGTGTTTTAAGGTGAATTTTGGGCAAAATTTTTTATAATTTAATTCAAAATTGGTCAGTTAAATGCGTACTGAAGACTCAATAATTAAAAACAATTATAGAATTAATTATTTCTTTCAGATATCCTGAAAAAGTGTTCTTTCCCTTATCATAAAAAATACATTGAAAATCTATTAAGATTTGTCATTTATATTTTACTGTGTATTATTAAAAAAAATTATTTTAAATATTATGGAAAGATAATTGATCTATTCTCTAAGTAAATAAAATATATTTCAATGTATTTACTACTGTGCACAGGAATAAATTCTTTTTTCAATTAAGATTAGCTCAAAAGATACTTTTTACATGTTTTATTATATTGTTTCAAATTTAAATAGTTATATGTTTTATTTTATTAAAATTATTGCTATTTTTTAGTAATGGTAAAATTATGTTAAGCCTTTTCATGTAAAGGAATACAATTAATTAACTTACTTTAAAATTATTTTTTTGAATAATCTATCATTACAATTTAGAAGTGGAAATTTTCATTATTTAATATATAGCTGTTTCTCTGGAGAGTGAGTAAATATTAGAAGACAGCCAGTTTATATTTACTAATTTAAATTAACGCTCTTATTTTGGAAATATATTTTATTTTATGAAAAAGTTTAAATTCTTTTAAATGATATATTTTAGTTGTTTTCAATAAAAAGATCCAGTTTTCATTTAAATGAATATTTTATGCTTCCATTCTGTAAGAGTTTTTGCAACATGAAATTCACTTTGCTCATCATTATACATGAAAATATTGGTATTTACACTTCACGTAAAGAATTTAAATTATGTCTTTGATTTTAAATTTAGAAAAATGAAAACTTAAATGCTTATCAAATAAAAATTAATCCATTTTCTAATCGATATTATCTAGGTTGAACACATTGTTTCTTTTATGTGAAAAAGTTTATTTTATTAATTTTCCTTTCTTTCCATAAAATAAATGTTTCATTTGGTAAAATATATTCAGATTTCATTAACTATTTCTTATGTAATTTTTATTTTATTGTTATTTTAAAATTTATGCATAATACAGCAATAACTATCCTGATGTAACACACCACATAAACTATCTATCCTGATATAATGCAGATTTATTTAAATTGAATTTTCATAAATTTGTTTTATTAGGCAGCTGGGTTTAGACCTTGTACCTCGATTAAATAATGAAGTTGTTGATCCAGATTCTCTTAGTCCTATTGAATTGCACCAAGTGGTATGTTGTCATCAATTAGATTATATATTATCCAAAATTACAAAATAATGCACTGCTCGTAATTAGTTTCTTTCATGATTTTTTTTTAAAAATTATTATTTAGGTATTCATAATAAATTCTACATTTATGTATACTGTTAGATTTGTACATATTTAAATTCCTGCTATCCAAAGACTTCTTTCACCTTTAATTAAATTCTTTTTAAAATAATAATTAAAAGAATCTATTTTGTAGATCAAGGTTAATAGAATGCAATTGTTTTGTGTTTAATTTTGGAAGAAAAAATAATCACAAATGCTAGTTAAAATGTTTGAAATTAGTACTTTTTTTATACACAGTATAAGATAAAAACCTTTGTATTAATATCTTTTTCTCTAATAAATTTTGCTTTATTGTCCTGATTTATTTATTGCTTGTAACTTTCATAAATTAATCTTTGTTCATTTTTTTAGCATGTTCGTAGTGCTGAGAATGTTGCTGGCTTGGTAAGTTTATGATTGTATTACTTTTATCTGTATTAACTTTTTCATATTTAACTATAAAAATATTGTTGTGTTCAAAATTGATTTATGCTTTTGCAATATATTTAATGTGCCTTCTTTATTATTTCTATTTTAAATAACATTATTTATGTGTAATTGGCTTGCTCTGTGTAGAGCTAGCTAGGGGATGATTGTACAGCAAGCTGCATAATAGATTTTTTTTTATTCTACATATATTTGTATTTTTCCTTTCCAAATTGAAAAGGTATTTAAGCTTTTCATTGTTTATTTATTCAGTTTCAAATATTTTTGTATGAATTTAACATTTGAAATTTATTTTACTACATGCTGGGACATTGTTAAAAAATAACCCTTGTCAGTGTCAATTTTTTTTTTTTTTGAAACCAAGATAGTCTAAAAGAAAGGACACTAAATAAAAATTCAAGATAAAACTTTTGTTTTATCTGAACAGTATCTATCTTTTTAACTGAAACAACAGTATTAGAACAAGAAAAAATTTATTATTTTATTATTTAATTAAATCTTTTTTTATTTCAAATCTTTTTTTTTTCATAAATATTGCTTTATAAGCTTATATAGTAAAGTTGCAGTAAATTATCATTTAAATGTTTTAATTTTAGAAAAGTATTGTAATTTTGTGTTTGATAGATTGAATTGCTTTGTTTTTGAAATTTAATTTTTATGGTATTTGTGTTGTATTATTTCTATCTTATGATGGAAATTTTATGGTCCTTTAAGTTAATTGAAACTTATAATTTGTTTTTTCTAGTGTTATTATAATAAGTAAAAAAAATCAACAAGCAGAAAACGTTATTAGTGTCATTTTTGCTCTTGGAATATCATTTTATTACGTGTTGTACTTTAAATTATGTAAGCAAAAGGAAACTTTATTTTTAAAATAAATATTTTTCAGAAAATAAATAGCAGTTTTGTCTTATATTTAAATACTCCCAATATAATTGAAAAACTTCTTTTTTTTTAGAGTTATTATCTAAAGGTATACAATTTTTTTTTAAACTTGTGAAAATTTAATTTTCATTAAATTCAGATAAGTAAATAATTTTCTATAAATTTATTCAAACTAGTTATTTATTTTATATTTTGAATAGTTTAAACTCTGAATATTAATGAATTTTACAAATTTAATTACAAAATAGACTCCATTTATAAAAAGAACAAAGTCGAATTTTGAAATATAAGTTTTTATTTATGCATGTAATTTCTAATATCAATTTATGTGGTACCATGCATTTTGTTAAGCATTTTTTTATTGTAAGTTAAAAGATTATTTTGTTGCAAAATGTATTTTTATGAATAATTTATCATTTAACATTATTGAAAAATTACATTTAAAAAATAAAGAGCTCATCAAGTTATAGAAACACGTTTTTTTTTTTTTTTTTCAAATGTTAAATTTGTTTAGTAATTGTTTTAGAGTGTTTAAAATTTAACTAAAGATATTATTTTATAAGATTCTTCTATTGATATTTTATTATTAAAATATTCATAAATAAATACATTGAAACTATGAAACAAAATATCTTTCAGATTATTTAAATTGGTTAAAATAGTAACTGGATTCCTTTATTTACGATGTAAAAATTGATTTAATACTCTAGTTATAAAACATTACATTTTCACGCATTAAATACAATTATAATTGTATAACTTAGGTGTGATATAAAAATTATTTTGTTTGTATTAAAAAGCAGTTTTTTATAATTGTATATATAAAAAGAAATAACTTCAATTTGCAACTCTTTGGTTTAAATAGAAAAATTTCTGTTATTTTAAATGTAACATAGAATTTTTTAGAATTATTAAGATTGAAAAATGAAATGATACATAAAAATGCCCTTTTTTACATTATAGATTTGTCATACCATTATATTTAGGTTTTCAATTTTTAAAAATTGTATGTTTTGCATATTTACCTACTTACTATTGTCATCTGAAATTTGAGTGTGCTTACATTTTATTTACATTATTTTTTTATTAAGATTTGTATTTTTATTGTATATAATATGTGTATTTTAGTTTGCTTATATTTTTTTATAAACAGTTTAAAATTTATTATCTAGCTTTTATTTTACAAATATTATGTTAAATCATATTTTAACATTAAATATTTAATAAAATATTTTTTAATAAAATGAAATAAAAGCACAGTTGCTGGCAAGTATATAAGAATGAAGCAAAATAACTCAATCAGTAGCAATATCATGACTTTGTAACTAAAAATTAATCTTAGAAATCCAAAAACAAAACTATTAAATATTCTATTTTGGGAATACTTTAGGTGTTAAATAATTATCTTAAGCTATTATTACTTATATAAAATGTACCAATTTAGTTGAATCAAATAATAAAGTAAAGCATCTAAATATGTAATTCAGCTTTCAGTCTCAAAATATAATATTTTAAGTTATTATTAAAATATATTTTACTAAGCAGTTATATTTAAAGTAGGTTAAAAATGCTTGAACTCATTAAAGTCTATATTATATATTAAAATATATGTTTTATAACTACCTTATTAATGATTTTTAATTCAAATTTACATATTTTTAAATCTTTTGGCTTTCAAATTTTTAAATCTTTTGGCTTAAACATCTCAAATTCTCTTGTGGTGAGGATTAATAAAATAACTTTCTAGTTTAAATATTTTATTTCTGCGCTATATTATTTCAGGGTCGTGGAACTACTAAAAGACGAGAGGTCAAAAGATCTCCAAATTATCATCTTTATCTTTCTATGAGAGATTTCAGCTGTAGTCTCGGAGAAGACATGGAGATATTTTTTTCTCTTTATGATGCTCAGCAGGCTGAGATGATTAGGTATGGAAAAAATATATATCGTGAAAGAATATATATATTTCAAGAGCATAATTTCTGAGCTTTATTTATTGGTTGACTGTCAAATAATCAGTGTCCAAAATTTGTATTATAGCTTATATCATCTTTCTTAGCCTTTTTAAACTTGTATTATCTTGCTGTAATTGTCAATGATATGAGCTATAGTTTAATAATTTAACAAAAATGATGTATTAACTCATTAATTTAAATGAGTTAACTGTTTAGGAACAATTTCATTTGTGTTTAACTTTTAAGTAAATAAAATTTGTAACAGTATAGATAGCTTGTGTATTATTCTAACTGATTGATAGTTGTTGTTGTGTTGCCTGTCATATATATGATAAGTATTATCAATTTCCCTGATCGTTTAAGCCTGCCTTTTGGGTTCAATAGTTCAAGGGTTTGAATCCTTCTTGGCATAAATATTGTAGTGGTTTGGAATGCTCTTTAAATTGTAGGTCCAGGTCTAAATAGCTCTTGTATGCACAAAATGTATTTGAGCCACAAATCAACCAAACTATTGGTTAAAATCTTTGACCTTTCTTTGTTTTTTCTTCCTATAAAGAAAAAAGATCTTTTGATTTTAATTTTTGTAGAAATTTTTGGACTTATGTAGTTAATTTGATTAATACATGCCAACTAGGGATTAGAAACAACAACAACAAAAAATGCAATTGTTACAGTTGACAGGCTTTGTTAGTGTAAAACATGCTGTCCACTTGCTATATTACAAATTGTACTTATTTGATTATAATGTTAATTTCACTACTAATGTTAGATATCTTATTGTTATGAATTGTAGTCTAGTAATGAAAATGATGTTTGTGCTGGTACTTTTTTATTTTCAACATTTCTCTGAAAGGATGATTGATCCTTCAAATTTATGATAACCCGTGTCTCTATAAAATAGTTTCTAATTTAGTTGGATATTATGAAATTATTTGTTTTATGATTGAACTTTGCATCCTTGAGTTACAAGTACTGTAATAAAAAAAAGTACATTGATATGAAATTGTATTTACTCATGTGGCATTCAGACAAATCGGTTAACTTTGTTGTAGTAAATTTTGTCTTATTGCTTATTAAATAGTATATATATATTTAATGTTTACATATTATTCCTAAAAACTATAAAAATACTTATTATATTGACCCATAGTTAAAGAAAATTGCAATCTTTTCAATATTTATTTTATAGAAAATAAAAGAATCATATTGTGCATTTGCTTATTACATAATTTGTTATTTTTTTCAGTGAGCGATTTCTAGTCAGATTTGCAAAATATGGAATGTCACATTTTGTAGAAAAACTTAATAATTCTTGTACTATATTTACGGTAAGAATAATTTTCTACCAACTACAATAAAGCCATATTTATTTTGTTAACAATATTTTATTTTCAGTGCATTGAGAAAAGAAACATTGTATGTAAAATAATAAATATTTTAAATGTAATACTATAAATAATAATTTTATTTCATCTTACATTGTTTATTTAGCTATAGTTTCCATAAATTATGTCATTCAGTACTAAGGTTAATGGCTGAAGGATTTGAAAGAATGTTTTGAAAATCCACTGTATAATATATTTTTGTGGAAAAACTTAGCCATAGGGGAAAAAACAGAGAGAGATTTTTTATTTATTTATTTATTTTATGAAATTATTACAATGCTATTTAAGTTTTTAAACTGTTAATAAGAATAAAATAATCAAGTTATTATTGATCTAAAAAGTATTCTATTTTGTATCAATTCTTGAAACACAGAAGTAATTTAATAGAAATTGAAAACTTTTATGTAGTTGCATGTTTATACAAAAAAAAATCTTAATGATTTATTAATCTATGGATTAATATTTTAAAATTATTTTTCTAAAATGCTTTCGGATTTTTTTGTTGCATGCATTCTAATTTTAAATTGAATTCTTTTTAATTATCTATTTTGTGAAAGGATATTAAGATACTATGTTATGGATCCAATTTTAATGAAAAAGTTAATTAAATTTTTTGTACTTTTGAATGTGATAAGATTACTGTGAATTTTATTGCATAGGATAAAATTTATTAGATAAATTACAAAACTAAGGAGACTTGTTATTGACAAATTGTTTTAAGTTTATTTAAAAATTATAGATTAAAATTCATTATATTTATTGAGTTTATTAAAATCAAATTTTATATTGTATGTTCATTTTAAGAAAATTTGATATATATAAAAAAGAGAAAAATATATTATAAGAAAATATATACATTTTTTTTTTTTGCTGATGACTAAATCTATTAACTTCATATAATTTCTTAACCATTTTTTTGTTAATACGAAAAAATAATTATTTTAATAATTATATTTATTTTTTCTTAGGATTTAGGTGTTGCTGACTTAAATAGAGAATTGTATCTTGTTGCACACATTATAAGAAGTGGTAAGCTATTTATTTACACTTTGTTTTACACCATATTTTTCTCTAGTAACATGAGTGGAAAATGAGAAGCACACGTTATTGACCTTAAGAGTAAAAGAGAGAGAAATGAAGATTTATTAACTATAATGTATATGAAATATTATTTAGAATTCATATTAATTGTTATTCTAGTTATTGATTATTCTATATTGATTTTTTACTTATTGTAGGAGAATTGAAATAATATTTTATTTTATAATGAAGCTTTTGTGTCAATTACCCTTTTTTGTAAAAAATATTTTTACTCTATTAATTATAATATTCCTCTTTTAGTACACACTTTTAGTAAAATTAATACTTTTATGATTGTTATTAACTTTATTAAAAAATAACTTAACTTAAAAGTCAATTATTATTAGTTAACTAAGAGAATTATTTCAAATTAATTTCCATATAATAGTTTAAAGTATTTAACATATTCATAAAATAAATTTAGGATTTCATATGTGGTATGGAATTACAGATAGGTTGGTATTTATTAATACAAATGGAATGTGCACTTATAGTTTAGGTTGCTTATGAAATTATTTAATAACGTAATAAAATTAAAATTCAGTCAAATTTTCATAAGTAATTCATAGTTAAAATTCAGTCATAAAGATTTCATAATATTAATTACTTTGAGGTTTAACTGCTAATGACTTCCTATTTTTCTGTATTGCTAGCAATTAAACATTTGAATATAATAATTAATTTTTGTAAATAAAACCTACATTAAATAAATTTATTACAGGTCGAATGCTAAATGATTCTAGAAAATCAGCTTTACATTCTTATAGGAGGCCTTATGGCTGTTCAGGTATTTTTTTAAACAAATTATTTATTTTAAACAATTTTATTGTTTTCATGTATTTATAAATTTTTAAGTGAATTTAAATTTGCATGTTACTTTTGTACTTTTTAATTTCATTTATGTTCTGGCTTTAGTGTTGAACATCAGTGATATTTTGTCTGAAAAAAGTGAAAGTGAAGAGGAAAGGGAATTTACTACCAAAGTATATACGTAAGAAAATTACACTTATAAAATTTTAATTTTTATAAATTTAAAATAGATAATTTTTAACTCATAAAAAATTATTGTAGTTGTAATTTTTTTAAACTGATAACTTGATAACTTTCAGATTATTGTTTTATGTAAAGTCGTGATGTATAGTATTACAAATATTTTAATTATATTATGTGAAATTGTAAAATTTTTAAAGAAATGTTAGTTTTCAAGAACAAAGTAAGTAAAAAATTATTGATAAGCATTTTTATATATTTTTTTTATAGAAATTCACTGTAATTTAATTTTAATGCTAGTTTTTATAAAGATAAAATATAATAAATGTGCTGATATTTTTCATTTTGTTAAAATTTATTTATAGAAAGCTTATTTGTCTTATTTATTTTTATGTGATAGTTAAAATACTTTTTTTAGAGGATGTACATTTATCTTAATATTGTGAGCTTATTTCAAATTATATTTCAAACATAATTTTTTTTTATATCCTAGTTAACGTTTATATTTAAGAAAATTTCTCAAAAATTATCTTGTTCTATAATTTTTATGTATCAATTTAAAATATTAAATAAGTTTATTATAAATATTATGAAATTAGGAATAATTCTTGCAGTTTTAAGTAATTACTAAATGACTTTGATGGAATTATTATATGCATCATTTTTAAAAATCGTTTCATTTAAAAAAGCAGCTAACAAATAATTTTTAATTTCATTTTTTAAGACATTTTAAGATTTATATGATTTTAATATAAACCAGAAATGTTATGTATTCAGTTTAATTATTTATACATTTTAATATTTTATATTGTGCTGTTTTACTACATTTAAAACTGTGCATCTAAGAAATACAAATATTTCTTTAAAATTTGAAGTTACTTCATAACTTTGTTCTTCATTTAAAACTTAACATTTAATCGTTCTTTTATTATTATAGTGCTATAAAATTAATTCGAATTTATAATATTGGATCTTTCTATTTTGATAATTTAATCTGTAGTTATAAAGTGTTTTTATTTTGTATTTATTAATTTTGTGTAAATATTAAATACATTTATTTTCTTTTTACAGATGTAGTGAAAGTGATTTTAGTCAATTACATGAATTCATAATTAAAAAACTAAGCAATAAATTCAATGTTGTTTCTGGGCAGCAAAATTATGGTGAGTTTTAAAAAAGAATGATATTACATTAACAGGAAATTATTGGAGAAATGAAAATAAAAATTTTTCTTTATAATGCTTATGCATTTTTTTAATGTGCAATTTAATTTAAAAAGAAAGAAAAATCCTTGAAATGTTTTTAATGCTATCAAAAGCAAATTTAATTATGTGAGCTTTTAAAGTAATTCATTGATAGTTTTACATTTTTTTGCAAATATTCATCATTTCATTTTAAGTATTAATTAACTATTGACTAAAAATTTCCTTTTTATCTAATATACTTAATCTTAAAGGCATGTGCTTTTCTTTAAAGAAAAGTAAAAGCTTAGATTTAAATAATTTTTATATTTATTTCAAATTTGAGGAACTTATTACTGATTTGGATGTAAATACTATTTAAATGTTATAAAACATTATAAAAATTATATTTCATATTCTTTTATTTTTGTTTCATATTTATCTACTTTGCCTAGTATTTTTTATTAAATTCTTGTTTAAAAAATTAGTTATATATTTATTTAAAAAATTTTTTTATGTAAATATTTCAGTGATCATTTTTCTTTTGCAGGTATAGTTTTATCTTTAAGGCTTTTCAATGGAGAAATTTCTCAGTTACAACAAGAAATACCCTTACTTTTTAAAAATTTAACTATTACGCACAAACTTGGTTTCTCAGATGTAATCATGCCTGGTATGTGTATTTATAGTTTTTAGTTTTCTTTTATTTGTCTTTATTGAATGACATTCACACACTTAAAATCACTAATTTCTAAATTTTTATTTAGTATGTTATTGTATTAAAAGTATAAATATTTTTAATATAATAAAACTATTTAATGTACATGATTAAAATACTTTTTGATTGTGTTAGAACACGTAACAGTTTGTATTACAAAATTCTAAAAATCTCATTTAAACTTGTTATTTTTTACAACATATAATTGTCATTTTAAAATTTTAATTCAGTCAGTAATGTACGTGATATTAATTTGGTGGAATTTTCTAAGGTAAAATTTGAAAATGAATGTAAAGGAAATTTTCATTTATAAGTGTAAAATATTAAGTTAATGCTTACAATTTTATTTTGCTGATTTATTAATTAAAAATGTTCAGTTTTTGTTTTATAATTTTAATTAAATTTTTAAGAAATGTTTCTTTTGTTTCTTTCATTTTAGGAAAGATTACTTTTAATAGATCTTGGCTAGTTGGTTTCTATGACTATTGAAATTTCCTTTTAACTCTTAAAAAATAATGCTTGGTATAAATGTTTTAAGTTTCATTTTTCGTCAATTACAATTTTTATGCATAGCTTTCTAGAAATAAGATTAAATTTGTGGCTTTAAAGTTTAAATTTTCTTAATTTCTCAATTTGCATTTAACAAGTCGACAATTTTTTTAATTTAAATTGAGTATTACAGGTTTTTATTGAAATTTTCATAAACAATGATAATTATAGATAATGCTGGGGTTGGCCTAGTTTTCTGCATTCCTTATTTTATAATTTGAAGTAATCAAATTTTTAAAATAATTGTAATATCAAATCAAATAATTTAATTTAATTTTATTACAAATTTAGATTTTGAAATTTTCTTAAAATTTTTATCTTCTCAGCAATTTTTAAGTTATTAAGGCTTCCTTGAATTCATTTTTTGTCATAATTTCAAAAATTACCCCTAGAACTAAATAACATTATTCTGGAAAAATCACATTATGTATCTTGTAAAGTATAAGAAACATTTCAAGGGTTAATTATAAAAATGAGACTTTTATTTATCTTAGACGGTATGAGACTTTTATTTCTTCTAATTGAATAATTTTCCTATTTTGGTATGGTTTAGTAGCCCTTATGAGCATTCATGAGCAGTCATGTTAATAAAAATAAAATTTCATATCTTGTCAATGCAAAATAACTAGAAAAAGTTTTAAAAATTACAATTTAAGTTTGAATTAATAAATAGTTCTTTTTAAATTATTTATTTATTTTTAATCTGTTAATTTTTAAACTTTTTTTCTTATTTGGTTTCTTTTATGCTAGCAGTTAAGAAGTTATTACTTTTAAAAAAGTCTTTGAATCCAAATTTTTGTGTGTTATAAATGAAAATTTTTTTTGAAAATAAAATTGTATTCAATGGTTTATGATTTTCAAGTATCTTTTTAACATAATGTTACTTATTGAATGACTACCTATATTTTAAATTATTCTATTATAAAAAAATTTTACTGGTTATCTTTTTAATCTTAATCATTCAAAAATCATATTCATTGTTTTTAGGTGATGTAAGAAATGATCTTTATTTAACATTGGAAAAGGGAGATTTTGAAAAGGGGGGAAAATCCACTGGCAAAAATATAGAAGCTACTGTTTTCTTAGTCAACTCAGATGGCCTTATTCTTGAAGTAAGCATTAATGTTGATTTTTTTTGTTTTGAATTATTTTCTTGCTAATCTTAAGTTTTTTTTTTTAATTATTTTTTAACTTAGCATTTTATGAAATCTTGATTCTTCTAAATTAAATTATTATTGAGGAACTAGGATTATATAGATTTAGGAAATTAAAAATATTGCATATGTAATGTATGTACTATATAAAAAAGCATAATATTAATGCATTCATATTTTTTATGCAAACACATAAATTATAGTGAACCTAAGGAAATTTGTCGTATTATTGTAAAAGAATATTTTCTGATAATTTTGGGATGAAAATATTTAAAGAAGTCATAGCTCTAAGTTTGACATTGAATCAAATAATGAACCAAATTATTAATTAACTAAAATGAGCAATAACAATATTTAAGTGCTGGTGTCTAAAAAATTATTTAAATTTTGTTTATCAATAAATTTTTTTTATCTAAAGCAATAATTTATCTATTATAAAATTGAAATAGTTAAGGAATTTGTAAATAAATAGGTAAAGAGTTTGTTTTTCTATTATTATGAATGAAATATTTATTCAATAAAAAGAGTAAACTAACTCTTAAATTTATTTGGAACAAATGTTATATATTTAATTGTTGTTGATTAGATTTAGTCTTTTTACTCATGTGCATTTGTTAAATATTCTTAATAAATTTTTTTGCAGATAATTTCCTATTCATTTCCAGAATTCTTACTTCTTTCTTAACAAACAAGTCATTTTAGAAATCACATGTAGAATTAGTTTTTGTTTATAAAATTATTTATAACAGCTAATAGGATAAATATGTTAGCTTCAATTTTTTTATAATATTAAATGTATGATACCTGAAATCATTGTTTTGATACTTAATTTAGTTTTAATGTATATTACTTTTTGTATTTCAGCGATGTATAAATTCTGGTTCTGGTCAAGAAAATGTTTCCAAGTATCATTCAGTTGTACTGTACCATAATAATACACCTCGTTGGGCAGAAATGATTAAAGTAAGACTTATTTCCATTGCATTTATGATATTAATAAGAAACATTTCTCATGATATTAATTTTTTTCATAAATTATGATTAAAAACTTATTGGGTTAATTGCAATGAAAAAAATTACGGTAAATTAGTGAGTAATAAAAGAATTGTATTACCTAAAATTAAATTAATATATGGGGAAAGAAGTGTTCAGTGTTATTTTTCCAGTATTTTTTTAAAAACTGTATTACTAATTTGTTATTTTGAACCAGTAAAAGCATTAATGTAGTAAAATATTTAATTAGTGTAAAATATGATTTTCTATTGATAATTTTGAAGGTTATTAAATTAAATTTTTGTATTTATAATGTAAAATATAATCTTTTTTTTTTCTTATAGCTTGCTGTTCCAATTGAAAGGTTTGATGGTGCTCATGTAAGAATTGAATATAGACATTGCTCAAGTAAGAATTAATAGAATTCAAATATTTATTATTGTTTTGTCTTAGAAAGTTTACTTCAAAAACTACTGCCAATATATTTGGCAGTTTATTTAATAATTATAAAGGTACAGAGAGTGATTTAAAAGATGTAAAAAAAAAAATTATGTGCCTATTATTAGTTTGTTCTTTATTCCTTATATACTCTGTTTGCAGAAGGTCATTTTATTTTAAAAATGTTTTAAAAATCAAATACTTTTTGCCGAAAAATATCATTCATATGTTATTAAACATTATCATTCTGATTAAAAACAAAAAAATTAAGAGCAATTTTTAATAAAAAGCAAAAAGCCAGTGTTTAGCACAGACTTTGAGTACATAGTAGTCCCATTTTATTTTTTTAAAAAAAATTAGGTATTGAAATTATTGTGATTTGATTGTAAAACTGTAAAATTCTGTTCTCTGTTTGTGTTTAATAATTCTAATGTTTTAGGTTATGAAAGTGGAACTCAAATTTTTGTATAACATTAGTGCTTAACAGTTTTTAGTTTAATCATAGTATTTACTTAAAGCGATTTAATTTCTTTTTACAGCTAGAGATAAAGAAAAGAAGCTTTTAGGATTTTCTTTCATATTATTGATGGATGATAAAGGAACTATATTAAAAAATGGTTGCCATGAGCTTTATGTATATAAAGTAAGTATATCTCGTTGCTTTGCCTGTCAAGAATAAATAAGGAATTTAGTGACTTATGATACTGTGTCATATTCATACTTTATGTTTAACTTAATGCGTATGATAGACTAAATATTGTTTTTGTAAACTCAAACTAAGAGATAAAGTTTTTCATTTGCTCTTTTCATTTCCATTTTACAATAAGAGGACTCCATTTTCCATGCAGTTTATTTTACTTTGGCATATGCTGTAGTAATTCATTTTATTAAATTAATATTTGATTTTAAATAATTATGATTTTTAAATCTCTATTAGTCGTATAAGAATATTTGCTATGAAGTCGAAATTTAGTGACATTTGTCTTGTGGATTTTGTAGTGTGAAGATGGGCCTAAATTACAAGATCCTAGAGTTTACTTAAGTCTTCCTAGTGGTCCTAAAGATGGAGGTGGAACAACTCCAAATAGCATCAGCAACAGCGCACCAGTACCTCCCTCTCCTCCTCCATTTCCTAATCCAGCTTCAGGGCAGTTTTTCTCACGCAGCTCTCGGGAAACCGTGCATATAAAAACATTGTTATGTTCCACAAAACTCACACAAAATGGTAGGTATATTTTAATCCCTTTTTTATCTGTAAACAATTATCATTATATTATACCTAATTGAAATAGATTTAATCATTTTTACATCTATTCCTTATTTAAGTTAAGAGAAAAGGAACTTTTTTCCTGTTATGAAATATATCACTGTTATCTGATAGACAATATTGAAACTGAAAGTATTTATTTAGGTTTCTAAAATTATTACACATCTGTAAATATATGTAATGCAAGTATATATTTTTTGAAGTCTCTGGTGCTTGATTATAAAAATGTTTAAAATATATAGAATCATAGAATTTTATTGAATTCATTTCCACTTTTCCTGCTGAAGTGGTGAAAAGAAAGGCAGCATTTCATTTGCATTCACTCAGTAATATGTCTAAAAATGAATCTGTTTAGGGGTGATTCCCCAGTTCAGATCTCAAGTTTTGATCATTCTGTCAAGCTAGCAATGTTATGTTTAAATATGCAACAGAAGTAATGGTGATCAAACTACCTCATTTTTGTTTCCTTTACTTATTTTCAGTTTTGCTTGAATATACCTTCAATGCAAATGAACTTGTGAAGTTTGACATCATGATACTTATTATATTTAATTATCATGCTATTCTGAAACATAATTTATGAAAGTTCATATTTGCTGATGAGATATGGTCACTATACCATTATAACATATGATGGCTATGTATAACTTATGGTTATGTGGTATTCCCTATAAAATCCTACAAATTATCTGTCTGTATTACAACACAAATCAATCCAGTTGTGACAACAAGCCAAACCATTGTATATAGTCATAAATCACCATTATCCTATCTCATAAATGTTTAAAAGTGAGTATCGATAGCACAGTCTTGGATTCTTTGCCATTTCATTGCCATGAGAATTATTTAGAATCGAATTATTATTTTCAGTATTCCTGATAAAGGAAATATTAAGTAATTACAAAATTAGCTATCAGATCTATTGAAATGATATAATGATACGTCATAGTAGAATAATCTTTATGATTTGTCATTGTTATGTGAAGAAAACTATATTTTTATTTTACAAGATCTACTGATTAAATTATGATAATATTTTTTTCACTTGCTACATTTAAATTTTTCTGCGTGCTTCTCCTGGGTGCATTTATTCCATGTTAGTAAGAATATTTTTCGCTAAAATTCTATTGCCACTTACATATATAATATACTTATATCTCCTAAGATTTAAAATGTTTTTACTGATTTTGTACAATTTGCAGCTTACTGCATATAGTACAGCATCTGTCAAAAAATTTTTTAAGGAGTCGTAAAAATATATTTTTATTTGATCAGTTCCAAATGAATGGATAAAATATTTTAGACAGTATAGCCATTATTCTTTATTATCGTGAAGTTTTTTATACCAATTTTTAATGAAAAAGAAATTTCACAGGTTTAGTCATTTTTAATGATTTACAGATTTGAAAAAGAAGTTTTGATTAATCTAAAATAAAGATGCTTTAATATTGTAATTATTTTAAAAAGGAAATCAATCAATTATTGTGTTATTTAATTATTCTTTCTCTATAGGTGATCTTTTATCTCTATTGAAATGGAAAGCTCATCCTGAAAGAATCCAGGATACTTTGCATAAAGTTATGAAATTAAATGGGGAAGAGACAGTTAAGGTACAATACTGTGTCTTTTTGTGTTATTTGAATATAAGAATGTTTTAAACCACTTTATGATAAAAATTATATTACTCCAATTGCTTTGCAATAGATATGTTTAAATAACTATTTGTGCTTAAATATTTTTAAATGTATTAAGAAATTTTTTCTTTTAATTTATTAAAATTTTGGTGTATTCAGACAAAAAAATTTAATAAGAATTTTTAGATGTATAAATTAATACATTATATTCCTTTTGTTTTTTTTAAACTGGTAAATACTTCAATAATTTTATTATTTATCATTAATCTTTCATAAAGGGCAAAATGGTTTTGCTTATGGTTACTACAATAATGAATTCATTTTATTTATAACTTGAAATATGAACTGAAAAACAATCTGTCATCAAAAATTAAAAAATAGATTAAAACATCTATCAGTACAAAATCAAGTATTGAAAATTAATCAAGTAGTTTTATCTTAAAATGTATTTGAAAATTTAAAAATAGTGGAAATTCTTTTTGAGTTCTACTTTTAGATATATATCAAACTAAATCAGTTTCATTTTCTATATTTTGATGAAATGCAAAACATATGTGATTAGTCCTCAAGTACAAAATCGCAGCCATAGAATGACAAACAGCAAAATGCATGTTTATCTGTCAATTACAAGACTTACTCTCAAACTACAAATAATAATTTGTGATTTTTCCAGTTGGCTTTTGCTAAAGCTTTTACTTCAGTAGTAGTGTTATCAATTGAATAATAAAGAGAGTTTTCAAAGTATTAATACAAAACTAGTTTTTAAATCTTCTAAGTATTAGTATGCACCAGATTTTTAAGATCTTCATGTAAATTTAACTGATAACTATTAAATTCATATTTTTGATGCTTTTTTTAAGTTGTTGTTTTTTTAAGTTTTATTAAGTTGGTGTTATCAATTGAATAATAAAGAGAGTTTTCAAAGTATTAATACAAAACTAGTTTTTAAATCTTCTAAGTATTAGTATGCACCAGGTTTTTAAGATCTTCATGTAAATTTAACTGATAACTATTAAATTCATATATTTGATGTTTTTTTTATTAATCTAATTTTAATTCTAAATATAATAATTTCTCTTTACACCAAAGTTTATTGCTATTTTTTTCAAAGTGTTACCAAATAATTTTATGTTTGTTGTCTGAAGAAACAATATGCTTATTATTAATTATCATTATAATGGAGGATATTGTTGTGGTTTAAAATAAAAATGCAAGTCGTTTTTCAAGAAGATATATAAAGTTATATAAGTTTCCATAGAAAATTTGAAGCTATTTTTTAAAGATCATTATGATTCCATCTCGTTGTATTTATACTGTCTAATGGTAAAATGTTGTACATTCCCCCTTCAAATTCTTCTGAGATGAAATATTCAAACCTTGCTTTTCTATTTTCTGCAATAACTTTCATATCTATTTTTCCCCTTAATTCGAACTGGTTACAAAACAGATAGATATTGTCTACAAGATAACAAAGTAAATAGCTCTGGAATCGATATTTAAAAAAAATAATTTGTAGTGAATTATTTTGGGAAATAATTTTTTTTTTTAAATTTTTTGTGAAACATTATAACTTTTTTAAAAGAAAATGAAAATTGTATTATATTGCCATTAAATTTCTCTGGATACACAAAACAATTTATGCAGAATAGCATTCTGGCAATAGCTATAATGTTATTGTATATGGATAGTTTTAGTTAGCTTTGAGTGTCAGTATTAGTTTCAGTGATGAAAAATCTCTCAACATTCATCATTATTGTAGAAAAATAGATGACTAAAAATATAATGTATCTAAAAAAGTTATTGTAAATTTGTAAAAACTAGCTAAAATTAACAATGATAAATCGGAGATGAATTTTGATTTTCATAAGTCAGATAGTTGATTATGATTTTTTTAGAATTTATTTAACATCTTAAAATGAATTAAAAGTTCTAATAATACCTTATAATTTAATATTATAATATGTATGAATTTTTTCATTATTTATTTTTTAATATATGTTTTGTTAAAATATATTTTTATATGTTTGTTATCATTTCCTCAGTTCCTGCAAGATATTTTAGACGCTCTTTTTTCTATGTTTTCAACCGGTGATGGAAATTCGACTTCAAATTCTGGTCTTGTGTTCAAAGTTTTAGTAAGTTAAATACTGTCTTTATTGTAATGTAAATCATGATTATTTTATATATTTTCACGATTTTTAAGTTACTGAATTTTTTTACATCTATCATTATGACTTGTAATTATTTAGTGCTAATCATATATGTTTGTAGTTAAATAAAATAAAAATTTTTTTAGACGCTTTGATATTGATATTCTCTTCTATTTTTTATCCTGTTAAAGAGCTTTATGAAAATGATGTTTTAATTGAGAAAAAGTTTGGTTCAATATTGTATGGGAAGCACATCCAGTTCTCTCATATTTAATCAGAGTTGAGTTATTAAGAATATTCTTTAGGTAAAAAAAAGAAATATTTTCTGATGGAAATAGTTTCTCAAAGTACAATTTTATTTGCTTTAAATCCAGTGTTTTAATTTGTTAGTTCATGATTTTTGTATTAAATAAAATATAAGATCAAAAAATCTTTTCTAAATACGATGTTGTCATAACATTGCTGAGGATCTTGAGGTATTTTTTGAAAAATTCTACTTGTTAGCAGGGGTTGTATACAACTTCTTTAAACCCTAGTAAATTTTTTATTTTTTCCTAACTCTGGAAACTCTAGAATTTTGAGTAGAAAAATGCAAAATTATGATTGATCTTGAGAATTTTTTTAAATTTCTTTGTTTTTTGTTTGAGAATAACAATTCCATGGATTTTCTTTTTAAGTGAATAAGCCAAGAATATATTTCAATATTTTTATTTACAAAAAAAAAATAATAATAATAATAAATGGTGTTGATATCTTTGATTTCAAAAATCCATTCCATTCATTTTTAATTTTGTTTGATTCTGTCTATGATGACTTTTAACAATCAATTTACGTTAACAGAATGATGAAGTTATTTAAAATTAGTATATCTTTTTTAAAATGTGATGATTGTTGCAAGAGTTAGAAACTCAGTCAACATTCATTCCATTTCATTTCCTGAAATTTCATTTTTTAGAAATATTACTTTATAAAAATTATTAAATCGAAGTTTTCAAGTTGAATATTCATAAAAGAAATTGATGCACGTTGTGATTGAAAGCACTTTCATTTGAAAACAAAATTTGCTTGTTAATGGTGGAAAATCTTTGATATGCATGTGTTGTTGTAGCTATTGAACTTTTATAATTAGCTGTATAGTTTTGTAACTGAAAACAGTATGTATCTTGGAAAAACCTTTGCAAAGTTCTTCTCTTGTATGGAGTTTAATAATAGAAAAAAGCTATTAATATTTTAAGCAATGTGTTAAATTTAAAATTATATTAAAAATTATTTTGATACTTTTATAGATAGAGTATATTTTATTTTAATTTAGTACTAAATGTGCACAGTTTTTATTTCTGGAAAGTAATTAATTTGATATTGATATTCTCTCCTAATTAAGCATGTGTTGAATATTGGTTTTGTGTGAACACAATTTTGATAAAAGAAAATTTAAAGAATCAATCAATCATTGTTAAGCATGACATTAGTATTACTTCTGAAAAAAGTATTATGGTAATTAGTAAAGACTACTTAATTCTATCACTTACATTTATCACTATTATTGCTAATATTAAAAAACAGCATACAATAGTGGAAATACACATACTTCTGCTTAATAAAATTAATGAATTTAAGAAAGAAAGTAAAGAAGTATGTAAAGAAGATATAAATGAACTTGAAGAATCTAGATTTATTGTAGAAAACACTAAAAGAACTGACAATTCATTATTATGATGGAAAAAGCATGGAGTTTCAGAAAAACCAAAGTCAGTATTAATAAGGCATTAAAACATAAGTCTGTTGTTTAAATAACTTTTATAAATCTGGTTTATTCAATAATTGATTACATATATCATATACATTGATTACATACATATATTTTAGTTTGAAAACAAATAGAGGAAAAGTCTATGCTTTTTTCTTAATCAAATAACAATAGTAAAAATAAATAAATAAAACCATTTAAATTGATACTTTACATTACTAATACTTGTATTAGTTTGATTTTCAATGTTTATGATTTTAATTTTGCTTTTTTTTAAATATTTTAATCTCAACAAAAATTCTTTTTATATAGCTTTTAAGTTTACAATATATTTGTACAATAGTTAAAAGAAATTAGATTACTTAAGTGAAATCGTTTCCATTGCAGCTGTTGACTCATTTAATGCTTTTAAAATTATTGATAAAAAATATTATTAGTGTTTACAAATATTTATTGCTATTCTCATTCAAAAATATTGGTCAAAGTGACTATCTCTTTAAAATTTAAGTTTAATTGCTGGATTGTATTTTTTGATAATTCTATAAATTTTATATCAACATGCTTATGGTGTATTCATACTTTAATTATGTTTAAAGCAAAAAAGTTACAATTACAAATGATTTTTGTAAAATTAATTTGTGGTTGTAAAAATTATTATTTTAAAATATGTCAAATTACATAAAGGAACATAAATTTTAAAGTAAGAAAGAGGAAAATAATGGCTCATTATTTTTTAAATTTTAGTTGAGCAGTAAATTATGTAATTTGTATTTATATTTTGTTAAATATGTTTAAGCTGTTATCAAAATTGTTTACTGGAATATTTGTTGTATGTTTTTTTTCTTACAAATTTCTTTAGTGAAATATGTAAGTAATTGGTATAGAAACAAATATACTTTTTCTTGCCTATTAAGTTTTTATCAAAAAACACACTTAATTGTTTCCATTTTTTATTTTTATTGAAAAGTAAATAAAAAATTTTGATTGTTTGTATAAACTGTTTGCCCTTTCTATATAATATTTATTGTGTAAAGAAATAACTTTTTTTAAGGTTCATATTTTAAGCTTATTAGAAGACAATAAATTTGAACATTTTAAACCCGTGATGGATGCATACATAACTGGGCATTTTGCTGCTGCTTTAGTGTATAAGTATGTTTTTATTGAATAATTTTTCCATTGTATTTGTGTAAACATAATGAATTTGAATTCTATGAGAATACTTATATATTTTTTATTAAATCCTATATTTCTTATTTTGAATGATTTTATATTATGCTTAGTATATTAATGTATTCATTTAAAATATGTCTCTATTTACTTTATAAATGAGAAATTTTTTAAAAGCACAAAGGAGGATTTTGAAAATATTTGATACTAATCATGTTATGGTTTAACTCTCTTATAGAGAACTTTGAAACTCCAAATTTGACATCTAAAATGTATAACTCTATTAAGCTTATGTTACTTTTTTAAGCTTTGTCTGAATATAAATGATTCTTTGTTTATTATATCCCTTTTATAATTATCAATAAGAAGAAACAGTATATTGTAAGAGAAATCAAATTAATCCTTTATATTTTTTAACCTAAATATTAGAAAAATTAATATACCTACCAAATACCATGTATGTAGCAGAAGTACTGCAACGCAACTTTAAATGAACTCAACTAGTGTCCAAAGTATCTTACACCATGAATCACACCAAGTCAATTTACACCATGAATCTTGCTAAAAAGTTTGTAAATCCATTACGATGTGAGTTGGTAGAGATCCTTTCTGAATGCCATGTTGCAAGCTGTACCAGATCAAAGATAGTCCTGTCTGCAACATATATGTGTTCCAGGAAAGAATGTAAAATTGTAAGAGCGATCCGGAAATCATTTCCAATGTGTGGGATATCATATTTTCCTGTAGAAATTTTGATATACCAATTTATTGATTGTGATAATTCTAGTCAGTGTCAAATTTGCATTGTATCGAATTATCCTAATGTATCAGAATACGTATGAAGGTGTGTAGATGATTAGATAGGATGCTTATATATTTGTCACTGGTTGAGCTCCAGTGGCTCAGTCACTTGACAGTGCTTTCCGTTAAGATCAGCAAAGTGAAACATCATTTGTCAGGGCAGTGATTAGGAAGGCAACCATGCATTTTTCTGTCCTTAGATTGCTGGATCTCTGTGGGTTACGGACGTGTCCACATTAATGTGTGATGTTCTAAGTCTTGTGGCATGGATGTGGAGAGGAGGGTGTGAGCTCAGGGGTGACCTCGTCAGCTGGCTGTGGTTCAAAATTATTTGGAACTTGATCATTCCAAACCCGTTTACCTTAAGGTACAGTCTGGAGCTTTGTACACTGGTATCTATGTATGTATATTTGTCAATGGTTACATTCGTCTCTTGATGTTTTTGAGATTCCATATTGTACTTACTGCATGCATCCTATGCCACCTTAGAGGTTAACTTACAGGGTTCATAGAGTCATATTTTCTCCGAATTCTTATATATATGTATCTGCTCTTTAAAATAAAAGAGACTTTTCAGGTTAGTACATGTGTTTCCAATCATTAGTAGTATATTAGTGTTGATGTTCATTGTTGAAGTAAGAAATTTTGTTGAAGTTTATATCTCTTAAGGCCCATATTAATTTAGGTAGCTATTGCGGCTTGCCTGGTAATGAAAAAGCAGACAATCTCGCGAAAGAGGCTTCTTTTTTAAACCCTCCAGATACTCCTACTGGCTTGAGAAATGTCAAACTCCTTCTAAAACAGGTCATGCATCACCAGCGAAAAATTTATTACAAAGAGAAAGCAGTTGATGCCTCTTGGAGGACCCTGCTGACCTCATGTATCCCCAGAGATCTACCTAGATCTATTGGGGTCTCCTGCTTCAGGTTATTAACTGGGCATGATTTTCTCCGGAAACATCTAGATCACATAGGGCTTGTGGATTCACCCAACTGCATTTTATGTAGGGAACATGTTGACATGGATGGCGAGCATCTTTGGAAATGTTCTGCTCTACTGGAAGCCCGCTCTTCTTCACATTTCAAGACGCTCTCCACTCCTGGAGATATTTCTTTTCTTTATTGGACTGCGAGACTTATTATGCTCAAAAGAGCCAACATAAGGACGTAACTTTAAAAAAAAAAAGAATTAATGTAGGTAGACTGAACAATTTGTACTGCTGATACTATCTGTAGATCAATTTATTATATAATAAGTCTCATTTTTATTCTTTTTTATTGTCTTATTTAACGATTCTTTTTAATTGCCGTCAAGAATCCCTTTTTTAAATTATTTTTCTGGGTTATATCTTGTCTCTGGTTTTGCAAGATAAAAAATTGAAATTCATGAGGAATTCGCTTAGTGATCATAGGTGAAAATATCTTATTTTATCATTACCTCAGATATTGGTTATATGTTATCTCTTATGCCCTTCTATAATGTGTCATTCAAAATTATTTGAATCTTGATAATCTGATACCATAGGAGCACTGATTGATTTTTTCCAATAATTCTGCCAGATGGTTTTATTAAAGACTGGTGTCAAGCATGTGAAAATGATAAAAGCTTCCACTTTTAGCCGTGTATGTTGTAAGCAACTTAGTGTTGCAAACATGTAATTTTCTCAAGTTTTGATAAATGCTAGTTCATTTAAGCATAAAAAAATGAATGAAAGGAAAGTTAAATCAAACTTTATGAATGCAAAAATATGATCGACAAAATCGCTGCTTGTATCATCTTGCAAGCATTGGATACTGTTTAAGTTTTAAAATCTGAAGCAATAATTTTACAGCTGTAAAATGCAACTGTTTTCTTCAATAAATGAAGTTTTCAATATTTCTTCCATTGTATTTGATGGTTCCAAAATCGTTAAACTTGTTAAATTTAATGAAGCCAAAGCATGATATCTGACAAAATTCAGACTTACTCCTTACTTTCGAAATCAAAATTGTGATGATATTTCATCTGGATCTTACTTCATTTTAAATTTCAATGAAACTACTATCAGGTATGTAAAAACAACAACTGGATATTTGTTTTTATCTTATTGGCCAGAAAAAGAATGCAGTTAGTTAATAAGTATTATGATTCCTTAAAAAAAAAAAAAAAAAAATCCAGAATCTTGTAAAATTTTAGAAATAATGTTGAATTTTATTTCAAAAGATGGTTTAAATATTGAAAATTTGCTTCAATATTCCATACAATTTGTCATTTCATAAAAAGTTAAATGCTCATTTAAATTCTTTGTGAATTTTGAATTTGATTGATAAAGGTACATGTTTTTTACATGTTATCAATGAGGCCAGGAAAAAAAGATATATCGAATCTAAGTTGTGACTCAAATAGTTTAATTTGTCAGCAAGAAGAGGAGATTATAACAGTGTTCAGATTTTATTAATAATCGATGCTGTTACTGACCATTTGTTCAAAAAACACATAAGAGTCACAATGGTGTACTCGAGGACCCACATATGAATGAATAATTGAATAGTATCCAGGCTTTAAGGAATATTTTTTAACTATATTGCTCCCAAAAAGCATCTTTATATACTATTTGTTTAGTGAGTAAAATGAAATGGTAAGAAGTATGTATAAATTTTTGAAATCTGATGTTGACAAAAAAGAAGGAATGCCTGCATGCAATGTAAATTGCAAAGAAGCCAAACTGTTGTTATCACTTAAAAATTTGGATGTTGGTTCAGCAGCTAGCAAATTCCTTGCTTATTCTGAAAGCACTAACATGATAACTTGCGGTCATTTGCAGAAAAAAGTACCACTTTCAATTTTTTTTTTTTTTTTTTTTGTGCATGATGTACAGTACATCTATTTATCAAGAAAGTATGATAAGCATTTTAAAGAGGCTTTTATTTGACTTGCGAATCACATGCTAAAAGTGGCAAAGAATTTATGCATTTTCTGATAATGTGAAAGCAGAAATTGAAATGAAAGTTTGTGAAGACCTTAAATAAACAATAGAAAATTTCCTGCTGAAAAATATTTGCTATTTCTGGAAGGAAATTTCTAAATTAAAAGATGCTTCAAAAAATGAAATATTATTTTCTAACAAAATTAGTTAAATCATGCCTAATATCACATGGAAATGATATTCCAGATCATGGGTTTTCTGTTAATAACAATATATTAACAACTCAAGAAAGGTGCCAATTATCAGGCCTTGGTATTCACTCATTAAGAATGTGTAAGGATTTTATGAATAGAAATCTATTGTCAATTTTGTTACAAAATTCATGATACAGTATGTAAAAATGCTCTTTCTCAATATGCTTCTTACTTGAAACAACAAAATAAAGAAAAGGACCAAAAGAGGAAGAGAAAATGTTGAACTGAACATGAAGAAAGCAGAAAAAGATATTTTTGACTTTCTAATTGCAGAAGAAAAAACCTTATTAAATGATGAAGCAACAGCTCTCCAGTTGATCAATAGCTCATCAGAAAAAATAAGAAATGCTGTGAAAATCGATCATTTTAAAGAAATGCTTAAGATAAGAAGATGCTTAAGAAGCGGCTTAAGATAATGTTGGATGCTGCCAATTATAAAATTAAAAATGCTTCTGAAACTTCTATTTTCATGATTGCATGTATTATTTTTAAAAACCAAAACTACATCTTCTTTCTTGATAATGTTAGTTTATTAGTGGATAATGAAATAGTTCTGTGTATATTTAATGTATATTCAATTAGTTACATTACTGTTTTTTGTCTAATAAAATTATTCTAATGAATTTTTAGAGGTCTGATTAGCTGTGTTAAACATTGTGCTGATTTAGTACGAGATGCAGATAAGCAAGATGCCATTCAAAAATGTTTTCGTTCCTTAGAATATATTTTTAAATTTATTATACAGTCGAGAATCCTGTTTGCTAGGTAAATTACTTGTATTTATTAAAAAAGAACATAGGAATTAGTTTATATATTTGTTTGATGCATTTTGTTTTTACAATCATCTTTCTATTGTTAAAACTGAAAATTTTTTATAGTTATTTAAACTTATGTACAATTTTATTAAAAATTTAGAAGAGAAAAAAAAGCATCTGTTATGGACTAAATTAATTAATAATTGCATCATTTATGTCCGGCACTTTTATTTCTAATTTATGCATATTATTGAGTATTCTTTTTTATATCTACTATTATTAAACATCAATTTACTTGTTTATAAAAGAATTAAATTATATGATAATAACGTATGAAAACTTTATAGATTTTTTGTATTTTTAATTTTACAGTTTTTATGCATTCTAATTTGAATATGCATGTTTTACAATAATTATAATCCATAATATTCAATGTTTCTATATTTAATTAAAAAATTGTATGATTATTAATACTCTTTGATCTTGATGTTTGTCATTAATGTAATTATATTTTATTTATTTCTAAATAAACTTATTCTTCATTATGGTATCCAATGAATTTGCTAGGCAATATTTTCATTTGTAATATATTTATGAAATTTTTGTTAGAGAATTTAGTTATTCTGCTACACTTGTGTCACTGAGAATTTATAGTGGAAAAAAATTGCATCATGTTGAACCCTTAAAATTTATAAAGATAAGAAAATTCAAATTTTGTTATTCAAGAAAATTTTTGAGATATATTACTAATCTTTTATTATCACATTATTTACAACAATTTAAAATATTTCTATATGAGTACTTTTATTTATTTCTATCTAATTGACAATACTGAATTAATATAAAAATTTTAGTAAATATTGTATTCAATGATACTTTGATTTATGAATCAAAGTTGACATATAAATACATTCAGTAATGATATGGAAACTGGATCTAAGGTATGTAGACTTCTATTCAATATTAATGTATTCATCAAATTTCTAAGGTTATACTAATTATTACTTTGCAATGATTGGAACAATAAATTTTTCTCTTTTATCTATAAACTGAGTCACCATCAAATCTTTGCATATTATTATTTCGTAAATAAAAAATATTTCATTATTATATTTCTAGATGCATCATGTGAAAATGTGATGTAAAATAATGTTTAAGAAAGTTTTATGAAAGATGGAAAAAAGAAAATACTAAAAATTAACATTTATGTGGATTGCAGGAGATAAATTAAAACTTTTGTCTTCATAAAATAGCATGATAGTTTGTTAATTTATCTTACAATTATTCTTTTTTTACAGGGCAACTGGTGATCAGAGTGAAGATGCTTTCAAAGCTGATCTCTACTCATTATTTAATTCCTTCAATCGCATGTTGGCCATCAATCATGATCTCATTATTCTTCCTACCCAGGTAATATTTTTTCTCATTCATTTGAATTTTATATGCTTTAAACCAATAAATTCAAATCCATTTAATTTAACCATTTCTTTCAATCATAAATTATACTCATTCATTTAGTTGTTAGGTATTGACTTATTTTAATTCACTATATCAATAAAGCGTAAGGAAATGATGCTGACTGGTAGCCGAGCTGGCAGTTGAATGGTTAGCGCTCTTGCCTTTGGTTCAACAGTTCGTGAGTTCGAATCCCACCTTAGGCATGGGTGTTTGTAGTAGTATGGAATCCACTTTTAACCGTAGGTCCCGGTCTAATTAGCCTTCGTGAGCAAAAAATGACTGTTAAGCGACAAACAAGAACAAGATACTGATTGGTAATGATTAGTTCTTAAAAAAGTGCTATATGATTAAAATTGGATAAAATTATTGCTAATTTTCAGTTAGGTGACCATTTATGTGTGATAGGAATTAAGAAAAGGAAATTTAATATTATCTAAATTATTCTAAATCTAAAAATTAGGAATTCAAATTCATCACATTAACTCTGCAGTATTCATGAAAACGGTGACTTTTTGGTAGATCAAATAACATTCCGATTCACTAATCATGATTCTATGGAAATGATATGGACAATTACTTGTTTTCAGTGTACAACTGACTTCAACTTCTTTTCATAGTCGATTGTATATGAATGACATTGAAAAAATAAAACGAATCTTTCAGGGAAGGAAGAAATGTGGCTCAGCTGCAGTATTTTGATTTTCTTGTACACATCTTCAAATAATTAAGTATCCTTAACTAGTACTTTGAAGTTAGGGATATACTTAAAGGTGGCAAAATTTCAGATACTGTTTTATTCTTATAAAACCTTGAACTATGGGGAAAACATCATTTGAGCTGGTTTTTTCAAATAATTTGGATACTTGAAACAAGACATTGCAACAACAAACAATATATTAAGTTGTTTCAGATTTGAGAAGTGAAATGCTTCTAAGAGTTCAAAAAGATTACTGTAAAGTCTGTGAAGTCAAATATTAATAAAGTGTTTTCTATTTGTTTATTAAACATGTTAATTGCTAAGGCAATAAAATTGTTTATAGGCAGTAAACAAGTAAGAAGAAGATGGTGCTGTAATGGAGATGGAATTGAGTGGTTTTTTTTTTTTTTTTTTGAAATGATGTTTATGTAAAATCATCCTCAAACACTGAAAAAGTTGGGTTTCTTATTCTTAAAGAAAAATATCTAATTTTAATTCTGGTTTATCAAAAAGTTAAAGCAATGTTCAGTTTGACATATTCATGTGAAATTTCTTTTTCCACTCACTCTTGTATTAAAATGAATGCCATTACCTACTCTCCCAACATTAAAAAACTTATTGATGACAAGAAAATAGTTCCATTCTTCACATTAACATTTACGAATCTGATAAATAAAAGCTGTCATTAAATTTATTATTTATTGCTACACTCCAATTCTGTCTTATGTACAGTGCAACCTCATTTTGCTTTACACAATTAAATGAAAGCATTTTCATGTTTATAGGAAATATAAGTAATAAATATAATGCAATAACATGTATAAGTCTTTAAAAATAAAAGTAAATGGTAATTTTTGATTGGTATCTCACAGTAGGATATAAAAACATAGTTACTTAGAAACTAAATAAGTTTGACAACTACTATAAGAAGAATGGAATAAAATTTAAAAAATATCGATCTTAAATTGATTATGGATTTCAGAAATATATCTGTATTAAAGAATTGATAATTTCTAAAACAATTATATTTATAAGTATACCATTTTATTTACTTGAGCTCTGTGAGAGAAACTGATTTTATGAAAAATTTCTTGTAAATGTCTAAAATTGGTAAATATGATTCAGTTTACTAATTCAGTTTACAATTTTCTTTCTGATTTAAACATTTAAATTTTTTATTTTCTGATATTAATTCGTAAACTAAATGAATAATTCCTTATGATTTGTAATTGAATAAATTTTGTCTTTTTTTGTACTTTAATTTGTCTTAGATACCTCAAAATATTATGTATTGTGAAGTTATGGTATATCAATTAAAATTTTACTTAAGCATGAAAGTGTACTATAAGAACAATATTATAATAATTAATAAATAAATTTGGTTATTACTTTTCAGTGAAATATTTTATATTCTTCATTTAATTAGTTTCAATGTTCAATATTTTTTAAATTATTTTTAATCTTTTGAAGTTTTTCATTTCCAGCTAAAAAGTAGGTCTCTTTTATGCAGTGTAAAAAAGGAAAGTTTATTATAACTTCTGGCATTAATTAAAGGCTCACTTATAATCAAATGTTTTTTTTTTTATTTTCTAACATTTAAAAAATAATTTAATTTTTTGGGGAAAGTACTATATTAGTTCATATTGATTTATTTTGATAAATAGTAATATTTCTAACTAAACAATTATCTAAAATTCATTTTCCAATTATTATTGCATTTTTTATTCATTTACATTGAATTTTAATAATTTCAGATAGCTTTAGTGTCTAGTTTTGGCCAAATTTATGTCCAGCTTTTGAATGTATTACCGGTTCAAGAAGTAGCTAAAATTGTCAAATTGACAATAGATTGTTTGCCTCCAGAGCCAAATGTTGCTCTTGTTCAAGCAAAACTTCGTTGCATACATGATACTGTAAAAAGTGAAATATTCCAGAATATTGGTAAGTAATATATGCCAAAACAAATATTTGGTACATGTTTTCTCTTCTTGTGCCTGCTTTTTTATTAGAAACACTTTTTGTATTCAATATATTTTCATGCTATTGAAATTTAGGATTCAGGTAGTTGAATATTTAATTAATAATGGCAGTTTATATTATTTCTTATTCAATGCTTGCTGGAGATTTGCCGCTGAATATATTGAGATGTAACCATCTCGGGGGGGGGGGGGCTATAATCTTGGGGAAACTTTTTTCACACCTCAGTGAAGCTTTTTTTTTTTTTTTTAATTTGTTTCATAAATTTATTTTAACTTTTTTCTCTGAAAGACATTTAACTTATAAAATCATATACATTCAACTTTGTATTGAACAATTAAGTGTCAAATTATATTTCACTGTCCTTCAAAAGCATCCCATAATAATAACGACCAATTAAATCTTTAACACATTTCTTTTTGGAATGCTTAAAAAAATAATTAAAGTTAAATTATTAGCTGTCAAAAATATTCTAAAAGATTTTCATATTTTAAAATTCTACAAAAACAATTTTTTTTTCTATGCCCATTACTTGGCATGTTTGCCATTAATATATGAGCAGCCCAATAAAAAGATGAACAAGTATAAAAACAAGAATAAAGTCCTTTAGGAGCCTCAAAAGAATTGTCAGTCATAAACTTTAAAACTTTAAGGCAGTTCTTGATGTGAGCAGCATCCATATCACCATGACTGCACAATGGACAACAAGCAGAGTCCATTATACCTGTCCAATGCAGATGCCCCTGCTGATAGTCATGTCCAGTTGTCACCTGGAAAACAAGATATACCAACAGCTTGTGGTAACAAAAACAAATATAAAAATAAGTAAGCAAAATTTAAGGAAATATATAAATTAAAGCATGTTCTTGAAAATGAGTTTTGATGTGCAAATTTAAGTAAAAAAAAATCAACAGCCATTTTTCAATTTTAATAAAAATTGCAAAAATTAAACAAATTTATATTTATAAGGACAAAAGATTTGATTTTTCCCATGACTTCATCATGAGCTTATGATTTAGTTTTGTTAACTTAAAAAGTAAACAATTCTAAATTTATGGCATTATCTATTAAAAAGCATTAACTAAGGTTATATAAATTTTGTTGCAAACTGAAAAATGCACAAAAAGCATGCTATTTCTATTAATTATTATCAATCAACACTGTGTCTACAAAATGGCAGTAATATATATAAAGAAACTGAGGAATCTTGCATTAATTCATTATACATTATTGGGAGTTAAGTATGCTTGTGCATGCATATCTCTGAATACTGATTGATTCCACACTTTTGCCTTGAAATATTCTTAAAAACAGTAAATATTTGCAATTTTAAAGTCCCAAATGTGTCTTAAAATTTTCCTAATGATCAAAGAACCTAAATATACAAAGTTGTTTATGATATTCAATAAAAAGATGTTTATGATATTCATCTATACAGAGATAATTTGCTCTTGATGTATTCGTTTACACACGCACACACACACTATATATATATATATATATATATATACAATCATAAATACAAAATGCATGTTTTGAATTCATTTTATGGAGCCTTAAATAATCATTAATGGCATATGAGTACATATTTCCTAGACCTAAATACCATATGAAAATTTAGTAAATGAACATTTTAGATAAAAGGAATAGTGAATTTTTTCATCGATTTTAATCTAGTCAAATTTTGTTAATTATTCTATTAAACTTCTATCTCATTAAATGTCATTAGTGAAAGGTCTTCACTAAAATTATTTGATTATAAAATTTTATTATGTTACCTTAGCAATGCTGAATTTTCTGTCAGCATTGTTTATTGATTTTTAGTTTTAATATTTATTTATTATTATTATTTTTATTTATTTATTTATTTTATTTTATTTTATTTTTTTTGCTATTCAATTATTTTTATCATTATTATTCTACTTCGCAATGGTATTTTAATTTATTTTTATTTTAAAATAAAATAATGTAAGTAATGAAATTTTTTCATTAATTTTATGCTAAATTAAAAAAGGTTTGATACATAAGCTCATTTTAGTTTCTTTAAGAAAAAATACGAACCTTTTCTACGTTTTTTTCTCGGTTTTATTAATATAATATACTAAATACACAATGATAATAAATCTTCATTTATATATATAAAAAATTTATTAACTATTTTCCTATTTTTTAAGTCTGTTCTTGTATGAGAAAAATATAAACTTGTGTATTATAGATTCTAGAGTGGAATTATTTGAAGTTTTCACTCGTCATCTAAAGAAGCATCTGATTCATCAACAAGAGCTAACAATGTGTGCAAATATATTGGGAGACATGCTGACCTATTTGCACCATGAGCATTCCAAAAGCTCTCAAAAGCATCATTCGTCTAGTCATGTAGTGAGCCGCGAAGTTGAAATATTGGTGCTAGTCTTGTTAGAAACATTAATCTATACTGTCAAAGATCTTGATCGCTCTGCACCTGTTGCAGTGAGTAAACTTATATTTTATTTTATTTTTTCTTGTTGCAGAGTTTCTGAGTTTAGGTATTAAATGTCATCAAAAAGAATTAATTCAAGAGTAAGTTGAATTAAATATTAGAAATGATTTTGATGGTACCCTTTTATTATTGAAGGGAATTCAGAGTTTTTTTTTAATAACTTGTTATACTATATTGAATTTTTATTCATAATTCTTGTAAGATTCACAGTTTTTTAATATTTCTTAATTTATGTTTTTCATTGTGACCAGATATAATGCGCAATTGTCATAATTAGAATTTTTGCCTTAATTATTTTTTTGTCATTTAAGATTTGCATGTCAAAAGTCTGTTATTTATATATATATAAATATATAATATATATATATACACACACAGGGAGTGTGTCAAATGGCTAGTAAGCAAAACACAGTTTTAATATATGGACACACCTTAATTCTGCAATTATTGGGCAAACACAAGAACATTTAAAACGGACAAAGTGCTATTTTACTATAGTGCCTACTCACACTGGTAACAATATCATATCAAACAGTTATCGGCGAGCATCTACTCGCGTCCGCAATAGAAAAATAAGTCCTTCTTACTCCCTGCAATATTTACTCTTTTTTGTCAGGAAGCATAATTAAGCTACAATTTAAAAGTTCTTTCTAAAATATGTTCTGTTTACATTTTATATGAAAGTGTTTATATTTGAATGTAAACATATTTCTGTATAAATTCTAAATGTACAGGAATAAATTTCTTGGTCCCTTAAAACATTTTAGTGGAGGATTCCAAATTTTCTCAAAATTTTGGTCTTCAATTGCTATTTAAAGTATTTCTTTATTATAGATAGCACTTCTATGATTGTCTATAAAGTAATATTCATGAATGATTATGATTTGTCATTTTTAATGTAGATTGCTTATTACTAAATGTTTCAGCTAAGATTGTTTTCAATCAATTATATACAAATAAAAAAATTTAAAAAATTTTTCAAATAATGAATATTAAAATAATCTGGAGAACAGTTCTATTTTGATATTCATTATTAAAGAAGCATTTAAATATTAAAGAAAAAGGAGGCAAAGCTGTGTATCAGATTTAGTGTTACCCTGGGTGCACCACAAGGAGGCCTGTCCTTTTACACCCCTGTGGATTCCTGGAACTGCTGACTATTTGGCGAAAAAAGGTGAGGGTCCTTCAGAGACCTTTGAAAAGCCTTTTTTTTTCTATTTTAATGAAACTATTGATTAAGAGAATTCAGCGCCTATCCAACTGGAGTGTTGTTGGAGATGAGACTAGCCTGGATATTTTAAATTAGTTTGGAAGACTTTCATCCTGTTATATGATATATTTTTAGTGGATTCCTTCACATGTTGCAGTGAGGGAATGGAAAAGCCGACTACTTGGCTGAATTCGCTATTTGGGAGGACTTCAGTCATTGTAAGATACTCACCTTCAAAATTTCTTCCTTGTCTGAAATAAAATTAAATAAGTTTTTGAAAACCCTTCTCAACCACTCTTGGTATTTTGAAAAATATCCAGGAGGATCTTTCCAGCTTAGATCAAGATCTCGCCAAACTGCTTTTTCATATTTCTTGAATGGCCAAACAAGTGTCCTCATTTTTAAGCAGGATCAAAAAATATACTTGGGCTGCCATTGGTGCACAGCTGACTTGGCTTCCTCTGCTCATATATTGGTGTATCTAAATTTTAGCCAAATGAGGTTCTGCGAGACCATCTTTTTTAAAACATTTTGGATTTCAGATTTCTGAAGATTGTCTAGCTATGCTAGATAGTCCCAAGATTAGCAACAATAACTGATTAAGAGAAGATATACTGTTAGAGTAAAGCAGAAGACATTGTGTGATTCTTCCAGTAAACCTTGGGATTTCTTGATTAAAGGGTCAGTTGCCATTCCTGATTTTCCTCGAAGTGCATGTGAGGCACTTTTTCATCTTTCTGCAGGCCATGTCTGTTTGTTGACATATTTCTATCTGCTTAAATTTTGGAGTTCTTCCTTGTATTTTTTATATAAACAAGATCAAATTTTTTATCCTAACCATCTTGATTCATGCAATGCACTTGTGTTTTTAATATGTACTTTTCCAAGATATTGGAAGCCCTGAAAACTAATAGTGTCATAGACAATTTTCTGGGTATTTGTAATAAATAAATTATGAATGTTTGTAAATTTAACTTAAAATGTATCAAACATGGTTTATTTTAATATTATTAATAAATGATAATCCAATATGTAAGAAATTATGTGTATTTTTATGAACATTATCTCAGTAATTAGATTTAAATTAATAATGGGACTTATAATATTTTATTTTATAATGTGAAATAATTGTTGAAACATTGTTAAAACACAATTAATTGAGACTAATTATGCATACATTAATTATTTTTAAGTTTTATGTTTTTCCAATATAATTTTTCTAAGTCTACTCTTGTTTATTTAGAAAGTAATTTCTGATAATCTTTTTAATGTTACTGTAAACATTTTTTCTTTTTATATTTATCTTTAGGGTCCTTTAGTGGCTTCTTTAGTTGCCCTCTTACGGTTAATGGAAGAGCAACACTATAACCACTTATGGGAGAAATTTGGAAATGTGAGGCAGCGGCGGGACCGACGACAGTTGAAAGATTTTCTACTGAGTGTTTTCTGTGTCTTCCATGACTTTGTGAAACAAGATGTTTTTCCCAGTGATTGGATTATAATGCGCATGCTCACAAACCAGTAATTTATTCTCATTATTATTACAACTATACCAAAACAGTTCTTAATGTACTAAATTTACTGTTTTTAAATTCTAACTATTTTCAGAGATTAAACATGGAGGACTTAACTTAAAAATCAATAATTTTATTAAAATAAATTAGCACGAGGTGTTGCTCTTAAATATTTACTAAAAAAAACATATCCTTAATTTATTTTCTGATTTTTTTTTTTAAGTTGTGTTTGATAAATGAAGTAGCAATTTTAAATTTTAGAACTAGTTATACTATAGGAACTATTGAATGCAATTTTCAAAATTTAAAAATTCTTTCAATTCCTTTGATGAATTTTTTAAATATTTATTTTACACTACTGTTTAAGCATATTAAATTCTCAGTGTATTATAATCTTATTAACTGATTCTGGAAATAATAAAGAAAAAGAGAGACATTTATGATAGTTAATTTATTAACAGAAAATTGTATCTTCATTTCTTTTGCAGTGTTATACTTTGTGCTCTTCAGGAATTTTCTCAGCCGTTAACAGTAGATTTTTTAGATGGTCTGGATTTTGATGAGCAAGTAAATAGTTATATCTACTTTTATTTTGTTATAATCATGTATATTAATATTTTCTGTTAATTTTGTAACTATTATAAAATTATGATTATTTAAATTAAACTAAATCTGTATTTCAGAATGACAAATTACTTTTGCGTGATAAATTTTTGAAATTAAAACATTTCATTAAAAGTTCAATATATCATTTAAAAAAAAATCTTAAATTTCAAATGCATTATAATTTATGTGCTTTGTATTTGATTTTTTAAATGGATTGCCTTTTTTTCCAGTAACATCCTTGGGTAACCCAAAAATCTTATTTAACTAAGACTTAAGTAAATAATTATGAATACAAAATTTTTTATGCTTTACTGAATTTATGTAAAAATATTCAAGCATTGTTCATGGTGAAAATAAAAGAAAGTACTTTAATTTACTTATGAAATGCATTTCTTAGTATCATATTAATGTTTTGCTGCACTGTTAATGCTTAAGAAGTAAATTTGATTACAGTATTAGTGATGTGTCACTATTCTTGTAAAAAAAAATAAAATCCCTCTGTTACAGTATAGTATAATATTTCCAGATAATGTGGAATCAATAAATGTCTTTTACCAAATATTTCTTTGATTTGACACGTATTAATTACTTGTAATTATTTTGCAGTTATTTTATTTTGCATTTTAAGAACATGATTAACTTTAATCACTTTCTAACTGTATGGTGATGAGTGTGTATTTTTTAAACTAGAAAACATTTCCTTTTTCTTTCTTTCTATTTATTTTTTTAATTTTTTTTATTTATAAAAATATGATTTTCCTATCTTCTAAATTAGTGGTTTCCATTATTTGGTACAAAGTCTATGTGATGAATAGATCAGTACCTCACCACCATTAAATTTTTATATTCATGTTGTTAAACCTGTGGTTTATATATTTATTATTTTGAAAATACATATTGTTATTTAATGCTGTTTTAAAGATTTTAAGGCAAGTTATTTATTTAATGGAATCTTTTCTTTTATTTGAAATATATCCTGGTAATTATTAATTTGAAGTTGAAAACGAAAACTTGTAAGTTATACTCAGATACCTAAATAAATAATACTCCTTAAATATATACAGAATAAATTTTCATTTGATTGAGTACTATGGAAGTAATAATTTTTAAACTAGTTACATGTTAATCAAATATTTTAGAAATGCTCTAAATATTTATGAATATTTAATTAGCATTGTTATATGAATTATTTATATTGAATTATAATATTATTTTTAAAAGGTTTTAGTTTTGAAATTATAAATTTTGCAGTAGTTATTATTTTACATTATCATGAATTAAGATTTTTATATTCATTTTCTTATGGATTTGTAATATTTAAACTAAAATGAGTGTAATTTTTTTTAATAATTTATTTAAGTAATTTATATTTTTCAGTTATGGAGCAGCTATTTTTCTCTTGCTGTATCTTTTTTAACACAACCTGCCTTACAATTAGAAACCTTTTCTGATGTTAAAAAAGAGAAAATAATTGAAAAGTAAGTAACTTGAAGTTTAATGAAGTTTTCAAATATGTTTCTCATACCTCTTGAAATAAATAACATCAATTTGATTTTTAAGTATAGTTTTTATTTTAGTAATAGTTAATTTCCAGACTATTGAAAATGTTTTCAAAAATGTTTCTTTTCTTTCATAAGTTAATCAAGTAGATTTTTTCTTTTTTATAGGATAATAATAATCTGATGATTAAATAATCTATAATTAAATATTAATACATCAAAATGTTTGCAAGAGTCTCATCTACAAGATTCAATTTGGTTCAAGAAATCTCTAGTAGCCTAAAATAACCTAATCATCACCCCCTTTTAAAGAATTCAAATTTTCAGTCTTTTTGGTTGGATATTAGAAAATTGAGGAGTGTGATGACTCCAACCATGGGTTATTAAATATTAATGCATCCAAATGTTCGCAAGAGTCTCCTCTACAAGATTCAGTTTGAAAGTTCATTTAAAATTCATTTAAAAGTTCCTTTTTGTATATTATTTATGAATAAATCATTAACTTTAATATATGGGACAATGTGAAAATTTTAAGTTAATAACAAAATTTAGAGTAAATTAAAAAACTTGGGTAAATTAGTCATGTAGTTCTAAAAGTTTTTAAAATTTTAAATGATTGTTTAAAGCTTAAAAAAAGTTTTTATTACCAATGAAATTAAAAAGAAAAATGTTTTTGATAATGTGTATAATATTGAACGTAATTGGCATAAATAGCTAAAAAAATAAAAAATTTTTTAAAAACTATTGTTGAATATTTTAAAATTAACATATTTTATGTATTTTAAAAATTTATGTTTTAAAATGTAAAGAAACATTTTTATATTTAGTTAAAGTATTGTTTTTTCTGCGTAAAAATTCATTTATATATACTTTTAATTTTATCAAAAATATATTCAAGGATTATTTCATCTTCAAGTAAATGCTAAAGTTGCCACTTATCTAAAATTCTTTATTTTTATATTATACAAATTGTTTTTTCAGCAATGAAACTCTAATTTTTTTGTAGATGAATTTTTTATACAGTATTTTATCTATAATGAAAAAAGTTATGTTTTGCATGAATTTATAATTCTTTTTTTCAGGTATGGAGATATGAGAGTTTTAATGGGATTTCAAATATTATCCATGTGGGATAAATTGGGTAAAGTATATCTTTTGCTTGCACCTGATATTTATTTTAATTTAACAAATTTTCAAATGGGAGTGTTATAATGTAAAACTCCCTTTATATTGAATATCAATTTAAAATGCTTATTAATAAAATAAGTTTTAAAAAAGTGAAGTGGGGAAGGTTTTATTTTTTATTTATATGTTTTTGAATTAGTCTTTGGTGTAATAAGCAACAGACTAATTAAAAATAAGGGTGGAATAAACCATGTTATGGTTACTAGAACAATCTGATGCATATTTAAAGATTACCATTCCCAAAAAGGAAAAAGATAAAATATTAATATTTAAAGAAATGTAGTCAGTAGTGATACATATGCAAAAATTGATACATTCATTTAAAAGTTCCTTTTTGTATATTATTTATGAATAAATCATTAACTTTAAATGGGACAATATGAAAATTTTAAGTTTAAATAATGAAAATATGAATGACATAACTTTAAAAAAAAAAATCACAAAAATCCTAAACAATTTTTCGTATAATCTTTTAATGAAGTTTTTTCTACTTTCTGTATATAGTATTTTTGTTTGACAAAACATTTTACCTTTTGTTTATGTAATATTAAATAATAATCAGATATTTGTTACAACTTTAAGTCTTGTTACTAACTTTAAGACTTTCAACATATAAATGAAATCATATGTTGAAATCTTATCTTAATCTTACTTGAAATCTTATTCTTGAAATCAATTATAATTCATTTAGTAACAGGCATGAATTATATAAATTTTTAGTAAGTTCATTGTAAAATAAAGGAAAAAGATAAAATATTAATATTTAAAGAAATGTAGTCAGTAGTGATACATATGCAAAAATTGATACATTCATTTAAAAGTTCCTTTTTGTATATTATTTATGAATAAATCATTAACTTTAAATGGGACAATATGAAAATTTTAAGTTAATAACAAAATTCAGAGTAAATTAAAAAACTTGGGTAAATTCAAACTTTTAACTACAATCTGTTCATTGTGCGTGGCTATTTGGAAAATCCATTATCTTCTAACTGCACATATGCAAGGATTAATTATAAATAGGATATACCCCTGCTGTGTTTCACATCTTGGCAAAAAGTCAATATAAGATGAAGTGATTCTTTTTCTTTAGATTTAAATTACTCTTTGATATTATGATTGAGCATAATATTGTGTTATATAAACACATGGAAAAGGTAAAAAGGAAGTTGATAATAATTTCAGAAATTATATGTGAACATCTTTTACCAAAAATAAGTTAAAGGAACAGTGCTAAAATTTTTGATTATCCCTGCTGCAGATTAAGATCTACAGTTTAAAGACACTGTTTTAGTGTAAAAATTTTAAATGAGTTTTTCTCCCTCAAAGTTTGTAAAAAAATGTGAGAAAAAAATTACATTTATTCAAAATATTTTGAATAAATAGATAATTTAAATGTAGAATATAATTGATTAAGTTTTAATATTATGTGTAAAGTAACTTTTTAAGCATTTGGATGTTAAAAAAATTGATGTTATGAATTTGCAGACATTGTGATTTCACTATTATACTGATTTGTGGCATATATTTACTTGTAATCCTTATCTTTCATAAGCTAAAAGCATTGCATTAGAATTGAGGAAATCGTTTTTTTAAATCCATTTATTTTTATCTAGATATTTATATTCTCATTTGTTCATTTAAATGCATAAATTGAGAAAATATCAAAATCTTGATTTTCATTTAAGTTTTATTTTCTGCTTCTTTTTTAAGTGTTTAGAATACTTAAAAAGATTTTATGAAAAAGAATAATATATGGATGTCTGAATAATTTTTCATAGGTGATCATAAAATTTTCTTCATTCCTGCAATGGTAGGACCATTCTTAGAAGTTACTTTAGTGCCTGAAGTTGACTTGCGTAAAGCAACTTTGCCTATATTTTTTGATATGATGGATTGTGAACAGAAAGTTCGAGGTAGCTTTAAACAGGTAATAAAATTATATGTACTTATTTTTAAGAAACTATTCTAAATTTCCTTGTAAACGTTTTCTGTAACTATCTTAAAACTATAACAAAGTAACAGTTAAATGATATAAAATGCAAATAAATATTGTAAAAGCAAGATCAGTTATTGTCATTTCACATTATAATTCATATTTTTGTTTGGGAATCAAATTCAACAGGTTTTTTATGAAACCATCATAATTTTACAATGTAGAAAACTGATTTGCATAGTTAAGTTTTTGCCACAAACAAGTGCCAATATCTGATTTAAACTGTCAAAAACTTAAGTGTAGTTTTAATTCATTTAACTCAAACTAATTTACTCAATAATTGAAAATCATAGATATTGTTAAGTAAGGTAAATTTTCTTACAAGTGTGAGGCAAATTGTAATTTAATTCATTGTTTTTCGTGCTCTCATTTATTTATATTTAAACATTGTAAAATTACCTTCACCTTAACATTTTTAAACAATTTTATCATGATTTATGTATGTAATAAAAAGTATGTGTCTTGGTATATTATTTAGTTATAAAAATAAATTCATTTTAATAAAAAATAATCAAATATTAACATTGTTTAGTTTATTTTTTTAATAATTTTGTGCATTTTAAACAATGTGAAAATGGTTTTTGAAGTTTATTGAATTTATATTGAAATTTCAGTCTTTTGATTTGATAGTTCAAATAAGCAAAAATTTATTTATATAAAACTACTAAATTTAGTATCCCTGTTTGTAGACTTTCAATATAGTTTTGTATAAATGACTCTTTCCTTCTAATATTATTTTATGTAATTTTTTTAAAGGTTGAATCGGAATTAATTGATAAACTAGATATTCTAGTCAGTGACAATAAAGGAGATGAAGAATATCGCCAGCTGTTCAATACTATGTAGGCACTACCACTTTTCTCATTAATTTTAAATGTAAATTTTTTGTATATTAAAAACAATTTGCTGTGGATTTAATTAAGTTTTGATATTAAATTTAATCACATAACAATTATGTAATTTTTTGTTAATATTTTCTGCTTCAGAATGTTAAATAATAATATTAATCTCATTGTTAATTATCTCATTTCAAATAATCCTTACTCATGTCTTACTTAATCTCATTTCTAATAATCCTAATCTCATTAATGTTAAATAATAATCATCAGCAGCATAAAAAATGAAGTAATTTTAATTTTATTTTTTATGTTTAGAAATATTTAAGAATATTGACAATTACTTGCATCTAATTTTATTTCTTTTTTTTTTTCATGGTCACTCAGGGAGCACTTAAGTGCTGTGTAAGTATATTGAATTTTTTTCTCTTACTATCTTTGTGACTGTGAAATGAATTATCCTTAAAATTACATGATGTTTGATTGCTTTGATTAATTTTTTTATATAAAGTTTATTATATTTTAATAAATATGCAAATTTTTTACTGTTATATAAACCAATCTGTTTACGTTATCTCCATCATAGAATCCTGAACAGTTTTTGTCTTCAAATATATGAGAATGCAGGGAGTCATTTGTCATGAGTAAAAAAAGTTTGCTTATGAATAAATAATTTTAGTAAAAATATTAAATACAAATCTTGCACTGTTTTTGGAATAAGAATTCATTTTGCGTACATTTATTCCTTAAGTATTTTGATTAAATAAGCAACTTTTTCATTACCTTTGAATGTTTTGGTTAATTCTAAACGATTTTGTACTTATAGATATATTCAGTTTTTATAGTAATGCTAGAGTTTTTAATTTAGATTATTTGTTGGAATGTGTGTCACATTTTTTTAATCCCTTATTATGAGAAATCTTATTTTAAAATGAAAACTTTTTTTTCCCATTAGAGTATGCATTAAATGAATTTGAGAAATGTGAGTTTTTTTCACTTTTTTTTTTTTTACATTTTAATTACAATTTTTTTTTATAAATAAAACTTAACTAAAATTAAATATTGCTAATTTTTAAAAATTAATATTAATCGATAAGTTATATTAATAAGGTATAAATTATGTAGTGATCTTATCTGTGTCATAAATAATCATTACATTGAATATATTGCATCAAATAATTACTTTTTGTTTGAAAACAGATAATATTTCTTGAAGATATTTTTCTTATTAATATTTTTGCGAAAAGTTGAAGAGTTCTTATTGTTACAAATTGATTATTTATAAGGTCAGATTTATAAAAATAAGGTCATAGGAACATAAATGTCCTAAAGATAAAATGCAAATAAATAAATAAATAATCTTTAAATTTGCCAAATTGTATTCTTGGTTTTGTATATTTATTAATAAAATGGAGATACTTTTTATATACTTTTTTAGTGTAAAACTATAGAATATACTAAACATGTATCTCAATAATTTTGAAGTATTGTTTTTGATTCATTAGTAGGTCTCAGCAACTTTTGAAAGGTTTCAAAATTAGAACTTTCTAATGTTGTTAATTTAATTAATTTTAGAAACATTATGAATAATGTAAACTAACTGTTGAGAGAAAAAGTATATTTTTATTTAATCTGATTCAGTTTCTTGAATTCTTATTTCTCCCATTTAGTTACAAAGTCATTTAGAGGCGTGGAGGAATATTTCAGGATTTATTTCCTTAAACATGAAAAGAAAAAAAAAAAAAAGATTTAAGTAAATGCGAAATATTGCCAATTTACTTTAAGTGTCATTAAAACTAATATTGATGCACATAACAGGTCTTCCTGCCTGAACTGTCATAAAAAAATTTCTTTACAAAATAGTCTATTTCAAATTATTGTCTGTTTGGTAAATATATCAACTTCATTCCATTGTAAATTTGAAAATATTGTTTTCCATTTTTTTGTTAGCCTTTATTCTAAATATGTAAACATGTTACGAATGTCAAATTAATTGCATATGAAGATTAAAATTAACATTGAATTTGAAGAAAAATATTGATAGATATTAAAATCTTTCAACTGATTCATAATATTTTGTGTGTAGAAACACTATTTGCTTTTACATTTTATACAAATTTTTATCAAAAATATTCATCTATCAATATCTATTTGACTATTGCTGCATATGTTTTGAAGAAATCTTATACTACTTATATATGCATGCAGCTGTGTTTATACATACTTAGGGCAGCAGAAAATACTTGAATGAATAATATATTTTCAATCGTCTAATATGCAAATGTATTTTTACCACTTGAAAAACACTTTGATTGATTTTTTTTAATTATTCGTGATAAAAAATTTTTATTTTTATTGTAAAAAAGGAAGAATTTTAATTTTTAATCTTATGTTTTTAGATTATTAGAGAAAGTTCGTACTAGTGATCCAATTTGGAAGGAACATGGAGTAGCTTTTATAAATTCAATAACAAGACTTCTAGAAAGGCTACTTGATTACAGGTGATTTAATTTTTAATAAATTTTCTGATTATTGTTTAAATAATAATTTATTTATGATTGCATTTAGGAAAAAGAAAAACTTAATATAAATTATTAAGTTTTTCTTTTTCCTAAATGCATGTTTGGATCAGTTAGTTTAAATACCTATTTTATACTTCAATTAAAAAGAATTATTTTCTAGGGCAACAAATATTGAGAAAAATTCCCCTCTGTACTTATTATTTCAAAAATAATTTACATTAAATTCTTTAATGATAATTTAAAATTAAGAAAAATAGCTATATTTATTTTATTTTTTAAAGATGATTCTGTTGTTAATATTTTCTTCAAATGATTTCTGTAATTATTGTAATAGCTCCTTACAAGTAACTCATTCCTTTTCATTATGACTAATTAAAACAAAATTCATTTGTTTGAAAATACGTTATCAAACATTTATGAATAAATAATGACTGAAGAGTTTATCTTTATATGGTTATTTTTTGTAGGAATGTTATGGATGGTGAAGAAAATAGAGACAAAAGAATGAGCTGCACTGTTAATCTATTAGTAAGTGAAATTCTTCCAATTCATGAAAATATGAATATTTCTGTAGAATCAAATTAATTGATTGGTTTTATTTTTTAGAATTTTTATAAAAATGAAATTAACAGGAAAGAGATGTATATTCGCTATATATACAAACTATGTGAGCTTCACTTGCCAGCTGAAAACTACACTGAGGCAGCTTTCACATTAAAGCTTCATGCTGACCTGCTCAGCTTCTCTAATAATACTCTTCCTGCTGATCATCGCTACAGTCAACAACCCGAGTGGCAGCGAAGAGAAGCTCTTTATCACCGAATTATAGATTATTTCGACAAAGGAAAAGTAAGCTTAACAAGAATTCAAAAATATTCTTGTTCCTTTTTGTATAATAAATATATTTTATCTATCTAATGAATCACTGTTAATTGTCCAATTAGCATCTGAATTAGTACTTTAACTTTCAGTTCATTGGTTTCTGGGTTCAATTTTCACAGTATATTAGTATTTATTATAGTTTATGTTAATATTTATTATGGTTTAGAATACACTTTAAATTCAAGGTCCTGGTTTTGATTAATTATTAATATTTAGAAAAAAGTGACCATTATGCTATAAACCATATTGATATTGCTAATTACATAGATTAAGTGTTGATTTTTTTAAATTGTTATGTTATGTCTTTCATTTTTATAAAAATTTCTCTGTCTTTTGTTTTCTACTTTTTCCTATTTCTTTTCAAGATGAGGAGTTTCACATGAAGAGTTACTAATTCATTTACTTCTTTTGAACTGTTAAATTTTTGTCTTTCAGTTTTTATATATAAATATGTATGAATTTAAAGTTTTCAATTTTCGAATATCAAGTTTGTTTTATCATAGTTTGTAAATATATTTGGATTTTGCAAGCATGTATTATTATGATTGCATGTAATTTCATAGATTTAATTAATGCTTTCAAAACTAGTTTATTTTTAAAATTAAGTTGCTTCAAATTTCTAATGTAAAGTTGCTTTAATTGTGAAGGAAATTCTTAATATTGTAATCTGATATTAAGTTTCATTGTTTTGTCATTTAAAGAAGCTGAAACTATTCCAAATTTATATTTGACATTCAAATGAAATTCAGTTTTAAAATTAATTTTTCCTATTGCATGCATTTGCCTAGTTTTTGTATTTACATGGACCCATTTCTGGAAAGACATGCAATGCTTGTAATTATGTTAGAAAGAATTATTACTTATGAATAATAATTCTTAATATGTTTATTATCTTCAGAGAAAAAGGAACAAAATACATTATAAAATTTTACTTTTTATAGCCTTTACATACATAATTTGTGTCAAATGTTTCATGCTTGGCTCTGTTTAAACCTTCTCATTTTCAAAGCTTACCCATTCATTGTTGCAAGTTATTGCTCTGATGCTATCTTTCTCTTATGCGTAATTAGTTTTCCTCTAAGACAGGAAAATCAATAAGTTGTGATAACACACTATTTTTTTGCTAATTGATTGAAATGAGTTTGCAAAAAACATTTAAGTGTTCTGATTAAATTTTTTAATACAGAATGAGTCATGTAAAACCACCCATTCATAATAGAATATTGCATTTTTTACAATTTTTTTCCTATTCGTTTATTATGTTCTTGGCAACAAAACCTATGTGTGTGAAGCCCATATTCTTTTTCATGGCAATGAATAGCAAATTTGATTAAGGAATGTTTGAGGAGTTTTATTTAAACTTTCCAGAAGAAAAGCTTCAATTATATTACTTTTAGCAAAACAGTGCAACATATCGCCGATTATATCGTGAATATTCTGTGTGCATGAGGCGTTTACATCTGAGAGTACAATTAGCTATGGTTTGTGCTCTCCTTGGTCACTTGACCTGTTCCCTTGTGACTTTTACTTGTGGGGACTGTCACGGGAAAAAATACAAAACAAAACTACACATGATTAAAGAATTCAAGATCGGTATCTAATTAGCCCTTGTATGCAAAAAATGACCATTGAGCGACAAGCAAACCAAACCAATCAAGATTGGTATACAGGATGTCATTAAAAATAGCATCACAACTCAAAAAGTGACAAAATGTGTGTATAAGTTCCTCAAGCATGTTCCCATATGTGGTGAAGTAAGTGTCAGGCATTTTCACCAACAGTGAGAAGGGTGTAATTATATTTAATACATTACATTTAATTTTATGCACCAGTTTTACATGCCACACTTTGTGCATTGCTTTTAATTTTTATTTTGTATCATATTTGTTATTGATGAAATATTAAGAATACAAAAAGTAAAATTTTTTGCATTCCTTTTATTGGTAATACTTTTTAATAAAATATATTTTAACAATTTTTATTAGTGTTGGGAAGAAGGCATTCCTCTTTGCAAGGAATTAGCAGAACTATATGAAAAAAAGTTACTTGATTATGCAAAGCTAAGCATTGTACTAGTAAGGAATTTTTTATTACTATTCAGTGAAACATTATTGCTTTAAATGTTATTTGTATTGAAGTTTTTAGCTGATCTGGATTATGTATTTATTTTTAGAAAACACAAGCTAAATTCTTTGATAATATTTTAAATCAAATTCGACCAGAACCAGAATATTTCAGAGTGGGATTTTATGGATGTGGATTTCCTTTATTTTTAAGGGTATGTTTGGTGCTAATTTTTTAATTTTACTAGTACTCTAAGAAATTACGATATTATCTTTTTTCTTCTTGTAATAATTTTGCTCAACAAAGAAATATCTATGAATTATTTAATTTTTCAAAATTACTTAAATTTACTAATCTCTGAGGTACTGAGAAATAATTACTGCCAGTATTTATACTGTACCAGTACTTTGTTCATCAATGACCATAGTATAAATACTAATCAAAATTTGTAAAGAAATTATTTAAATATTAAAAAAGAAGGTAAATACTAGGTTGAAAAATCAGTATTAATATTGAAGTATTTTGTTTAAAAAATAAGGTACTTTAATAATTAGTTTTACCTCTATAAATAATTTACATATAAAATCCTATTTTTTAATTATTGAATAAAATAAAACTCAGGAACTATTTATATAAGAATATTTTCAAAACTTAATGCCTTGCTTTGTCCTTATAGGAAACATCTTACATCAACTGAAATGTGAAAATGATTTTTTAAAAAATGCTGATCAATTATAGTTGTGATCATAACATTATTTTGAAGCCTATAATATGAGGTTTTTATTTCTAGTCATATGTTATTTATGCATATTTTCTTTTGATTTTAGAATAAAGTATTTGTGTATCGAGGATTGGAGTATGAAAGGATTGGTGCATTCACTCAACGATTGCAAACTGAGTTTCCTCAAGCACAGATTTTAATGAAGAGTACTACACCTGATGACAGTATTTTAAATTCTGACGGCCAATGTATCCTTTTATGGTCAGAATAATTTCTTCTTAAATGTCAAGTAAAAAATGTAGAAAATTCAAGCAAAATAAAAGCAGTCTTAGTTATGAAAACTATTTTAATTAATTAAATATCTGATTTTACAAAGAATTTAGTTATAACATACATGGTTTCAAATTTGGTAATGTGTTTTTTTAAAAATATTCAAAATGTTTCATTCCATAAAATATATAACTGGTCTTTCCATTGCTTGAGTCCTCAAATGCTTATTTTATCAAAACAAGCATTTTGTTATAATGGGAATTACCTTGAAGATTATTAATAATTTAATAATGCATTAATATGCATCAAAAATTTAATATTGACCTTTCAGGATCTCATTCCTAAAAATGTTTAGTGATCCTTACAGTGAATCACTGCTTGTTTATTGAAGATTTTTTTTTTTTTTTTTTTTTTTTTTTGTATTCCTATCTTATATATTCATTAGTAATTTTTTTCTATATTTTAAAATGTGCTTATTATTTTATTTATATATTATAATTTATTAAATATAAATAAAATATTATGTTTTATATATTTTATTTTATTTTGTATTATATTTTATTTATGTATTAAATATATAAATAAAATAATAAGCACATTTTAAAATATAGTAATTTTTTTCTATATTTTAAAATGTGTTTATTATTTCATTTATATTTAACTTTTTGTCTGATTTTTTTTTCCTGTAAAAATTTCCTATACACTATAGATATTCAAATCTGTAATGTAAAACCTATTCCTAAAGTGAGACCTGAATTTGAAAATCGGGATATTCCTGAGAAAATAATTAGCTATTACTTGGTTAATGATGTTTCTTCATTTCAGTTTGATCGACCTGTTCAGAAAGGCCAAATAGATAAAGATAATGAATTTAAGGTATCTAATTTTTCCAAGTTATATGTAATATTTTTGAATTTATAAGAATTAAATTCTGCATTTATATCTATGAAAGGAATATTTGTTACCGAATAAATAACTGTATACATTCTATACCAGATTTCAAAGGTTGTATTCAAGCTGTTTCTCAAATTAAAAAATATCATTTCTATTGTAAAAAATACATAGCTTTCAATTAATCATGTTGTTTTATTAAATATAAACAGTAGTTTTATGATCTATTGAAATGTTCGTTATATATGGAATTGCATATTATCGAGATGAAGGAATTCAACTTTTTTATATTAATCTTTTGATAAAATTAAATGAAATTACAAAATACTTTTTGCTGATTATAAATTGAAATATTCCTTCAAATTATTTTCAACTATCTGTTTAATATTAGGTTAAGCTAAAAGTAAAATTATTAATATTTATATTTTAAATTTTGTTGGATATTTGTGAGAATGTTTCAAATTTCATAATGAGAAAGCAATGTATCCACATAGTTGAAAAATATCTCAAGTGGGATCTAAGAATATCATTTAAATTTTTGTTGTAGAACTGCTGAAATGAATATGGTAAAAGAGTATATTTCTATTCTATAATAAAATACTGTTATATTTTTGCATTTTATATTCAATTAACATAGAAATGTCATTACCTTCAATTGTTTAGGTTTTCTTGAAATATTCCAAATTTTCATTGTGTTCTAACAATTTGAAGTGATGTAAAAAGTTTTTTTAATAAATTAATTTTGTTAATCATGATAATTTATGAGGAAGGCAAACTTTCTTTCTGTTGTATTGAGATTATTTGATTTTGTTAGTATTCCACATGTATAACAGTATTTTTTTTTCTAAGTAGGTATAAAATAAAATATTATTCATGAGTTTTAAATTATTCATTTGTTTCAGTGACATTAAAAAATAGTTTTATGTTATTAATTTTGTGAAGTGTTTCCTTTAAAAAATAATAAATTCTAAAGTTTATTATTAATACATTTTCACATTTTTATAGAAAATTGATAAATTTTTCTGTGTTTCATTAATTGCATTTAGCTGAATTGAATCATCTGTAAAATAAATTGGATGTCTGTAAAAAAAATATATATATATATAAATAAAATTTTAATTTTATTGACAAAAAGAAATAACCAAAAAGTAACTAGTTTTAAGAATATTGTTAACTTTTTTATTAGTTTTTAATACAGTTTTCAATAAATCAAATGATGATAATGAAACTTAAAAAAAAAATTTCAATTAATTTGACATAAAATTATATATATATATATATATATATATATATATATATAATTTCTATGTCAAATTAAATTAGATTGTTACAATACTTAATTTTTTATCTTTATCTTAATAAGTATTTTTATATTATTGAGTTTACAGTTATAAAATATTTTATTTGTAATTACAATAAATAGTAAATATTTTTCTAGAGCTTGTGGATAGAACGAACAACGTTAACAATAGCATCTCAGTTGCCAGGAATATTGAGGTGGTTTGAAGTTATCAGTTGGCATGTCGTTGAATTATCACCTATCACACATGCTTGTGAAACTGTTGAGCATATGAACAAAGAACTTCGTAAATTAATAGCACAATATACAGCTGAACCAAGGCGTTCTATAAGTCCCCTCAGTATGCGATTGCAAGGTGTTATTGAAGCTGCAGTGAATGGTGGCATCGCTAAGTATCAGGAAGCCTTTTTCACACTGGAATTCAGCTTACAGAATCCTGAAGAAACACATAAGATTATCAAACTCAAGTCTCTTATTTTAGAAAAGGTAAATTTTTTTTCTACACATAACTATTAAATATTTGTATGTTTTGATTACAATTAATTACCTGATTTCAGTAAAAATTTTGCCATCATTCCTTTTTTTTTATTTTGAATTTTTAAAGTTTATTTTCTGTCAATGCATTTATGTTTTTTAAACTTTAAGTTGAATCAGCCTTGTGTTTAAAAAGTGACTGCATGGTGATAAATAAACTAAACCAAACCAATGCTTTTATATAAATTTCTGATTTGAGACCTTTAAATGATATGAATAAAGCTATGTAGAATAACAGCAATATGGCTGAGAAAATTCCAAATTCTAGATTCTTAAAAATGAAAGCTAATAAAAATACTAACTTAATATTTTTCATGAAACTATACATTAAAAATGTAATAATGGAGTGTGATGAAATATCTCAAAATCATCTAATTATTAATTAGATTTTCTTGTTCCAGTAACTAGATACTGTATTTGGAATTGAACATTATACTTTATTAATTGTTGTTGTCATGTCCATAAAGGTGCAAAGTGCAAATGAATTTTATATTCCTCCATAAGTCCTGGTGACAAGGTCTGCCAGCTCTGGGGCCAGGAGCCCTTGGAGGATCTCGATTGGTGGTGCTCCTAGAAGGAAGAGGGAGCGGATTATGGCTTGACAGTTAAAAACATGTTCCAGCGTCAGTTGGGATTGAGGACAGTGCTTGCAGTGGGAATAGAATTTAATACAAGTTGGTGATATTTTCGTGCCCTTAAAATGACCAGTATGTAGCTGAGTGATTGTAGAGGAGAGGTTTCTTGGGCATTCTAGGTCAGGGATCATTGCCTTGTCAAAATGCAACAATCCCTGACCTAGATTTTATTCATGACCTACTCAGATCAATTCACAGTAATTTAACTTAATTTTTCAAAATAAAGATATAAATGAATTTTATGACTCATCTATCTTTTGAACATTTTTCTTTAATGAAAATTATCTTTTTGAATATTGGGTTGTGTTATGTGGAATTGTTTGGAAAAAAAAGCTGAACTGCCAGTTTTTTAACTAATTATTTATTCAACTGTTTGCAGATTCAATTATTCCCCCTTGGATGTTTATAGTAGCCTTTAATATATTTTAGATTGCCTGGTCTTAGTCTAATTATCACCTGATAAAAAAAATAAATAAGATTAGAATGTTTTATAGTTAGAAAATGTACCTTAGTTTTAGCATGGAAGAAAGCTCGATGGCATACATAGTTAATTTATATTAATCATTAAAATAACGATATCAGAGCTGCCAACTCTACTGATTGTATCTGGGAACTCCTGATTTCCTGATATGTATGAAAATCTATTTATTTTTGGCAACTTTAGTGAAAAACTTAAAAACAACCAAAATTTTGTCGAAAAAAATGTATTGAGTTGTTTTATTAGCTTAAATCGTCAACAGATGTCACACTTATGGAGTTTAATAGGATGTGATGATGTGTGTTCATCAGACAGAGATCCTGTGTGTGCGCAGAATGCACATATCTCCAGTATAAATTTAAACTAAGTCTAAATCTGTGAGTCTAAGTATGTTTTTAATTAATAATAAATATATTATTTAATTTTTAACTCAAGACAAAAATTAATCGCATAATAAATTAATATTTTAAATATTGGAACATAAATGTTGATGTTTATTTTTGTACATGTAGTATAATCTTTTATTTTTCATAGTTGATGAATACTTTATTAAAATATTAAGATTAACACAAAATATGCTTAACATAAATCATTCTCAAAATTTATAATCAAAAGGATAAAACTATCTTTTTGCTGTATTACCATTTTAAATATTCTGTTTCAAGTAGAATTGTCTCTAGTACTGATTCCTGATTTTTTTTCCGCCGAGCTGGCAGCCGAATGGTTAGCGCTTTTGCCTTTGGTTCAACAGTTTGTGGGTTCGAGTCCCACCTTGGGCATAGATGTTTGTTGTGGTTCGGAATCCACTTTAAAGGTGGTCCCGATCTAATTAGCCCTTGTGTACAAAAAAATGACTGTTGAGCGACAAACAAACCAAACCAAACCTGATTATTTTTTCCCTCAAAATTAGTGGAATCTACTGTTTTTAATTTTTTTCCAAAGTTGGCATGTATGTAATATCCACATTATTTTATTTTTACAGTATTTTCAATTTTTGTTTTATTTTTATTTCATCTAATCTTTTTAATTTAATTATTCAAGTTGATTTAATGTCTTAACTGCCAATCTTTATGTTCAAGAAATTATTCTTGAAACTTGTAAAAATAATGATGTAATGCAGTCTCATTAGTAAATTTGTGATGAATGATTAGTGACAATGTTTAATTTTAGATTATTATTGTAAGATATGCAATCAATGAGTGTAAAATTATGGAGAGTATTATAAAATCTCAGTGAAATGTTGTTTCTGCATATTTATACATAACATCTATTGTGTATTTGTAAGTGTAGAGATTATGTGTATTTGAATAGAATTCTGGCTCTATTTATGTGATTATGAGAATAAAAAGAAATATTCTGACAGATTTAAGTTTCTTAATTCAAAGTTTTGATTTTCTTGCTTCTATTTAACTACTTAGCAGTGAAGAAATGTTGGGCAACTTGATTGACTTTGAATTATGAGTTATATCTCCATATTTTAAATTATTTGAAATTTTATTTCTATTTAAAGATTCATTTTTAAGAAATTTAAATTTTTAAAAAGCTTATACCCAAAGTTGTATTTGTTGTGTTATGATTTTGTAAATATAAAATACTGTAATTGATTATTAATGCTTTGCTTGTTTTCATTATCTTTATCTTCCTTTCTTTACATGTTTGCTGATTTTCTCCATTTTTGCATAAAATTCAGTGGTATTTTCATATTATATTGGTCGAAAATTAACATTATCTCAAAATTATTTCAAATCTATCATCAGAATTTGATATTTTGATTTATTTATCAAAATTTTTACTACTCAGCTGTGAAAAAATTTCATTAGATGTTAAGCATTAATTTTTTAATTGTGGCCTAAATTAATTTGAATTTTTATAGTGTATTTTAGATCAGTGGTATGATTTAAAGTTTTAAAATTCGTTAAAGTAAGAAATTTTAAAAAATCAAAATCTTGTTATGTTTAAATTGGTTTTTACATGATGAATGATAGTTATTTCATATAATTTCTGCTATATGACATTCAAATTAAAATTTTTACAATAAAATTTGGCTAACTTGCTTTTAAATGTCCATCGAAAGTAGCTAATGATTAAATATAGATATACAATTTAAGGACATATATTGATAATTATTTATTATCATAAATTTATTTTAACCATAATGAATATGTTTCAAAAGGGAAATTTAAGTTTCATTTCCATAAATTCTTTTAATTATTACAATCTCCTACTGGAATTTTTATGATAGTGAATTTCATTTATAAAATTCAGTGCCATAAATTATTATTGAGTAATAAAAATGGTATTGACATTTTTCAAATGCAGTTTATAAATTACACACACAACTGTATTAATTTTAGAAATTCCATTTTTTAAAAGTAAGTTTTTAAACTATTGCACATAATTTAAAAACTCCTCCACCCAGTTTGATGGAACTTCTTATGTACCATTGGATTCAGAAGGGCAGCTTCTATCTCTTTAATTATCTTTTTTTTCTCATGCAGCTATCTAGAGTACAGAGCAAGATATAATTGTTTGTAGGAATGTTTGAAAAATAAAGAGAAAACACAGAAAAATATTCCCATTCTAAATGACAATATTATTCTAAACTACATTTGAGATAAGTATTCAAAAGAACCACACACCAAACGCTTTTTCTAAATTATTAGAACTGATTATTTCTGAAGAATCTTACACACATTAAAATTGTATGCTGGCAGTAATTAATATAACTATGAATTTTCATTTGAAATCTATAATTGTTTGAGTGATAGTAATCTACAGGTATCCGTGAAAAGTTATTCCTTTTATTCCGATATAAGGTTGTGGTAAGATGTTTTTCAGAGTAATGTTTTGGATTTATGGCTGGAGAGATTAATATCAGCATATCATGATTTCAGTTTTTAGTAATTTTGGTGAAAGAATTACATAGAAATCGCTCTTAAATCTGCATGTACAGTAGATCCTTAAAAAGTTGAAATCATTAAGTTCTTTACTACTAGAAGAAATAGTATTTGATTGACTAAGTTAAGTTTTTGATTGATTTAGGTTCAAATCCTTGAAGGAGGTCTTTCTTTACATGGCAGACTGGCTCCTGCTGAAGTCATTCCTTTGCATCGACGGTTAGTTGACCGTTTTTCAGTCATGAAACAATCAATTAGAGAAGTAGATTCTCCGAGCTTAGCTACAAGATTTACAATCAATCGTAAGGGTGATCTTCCTCCTACACCATCAACTGAAAATGTGGATTATAGGAGACCTTCAATTGTAAAGTAAGATATTTTTTAACTATTAAAAGTGGAATCTTTCATTTTTTTACATCTTTGTACTCCTTTTTTATTATTTCTTTTAGTTATGCATATTTTTTGTCTGAATGTGAAATATCATTTTATTGTGCTAAAATTTGTAAGAAAATAAATGAAATGACGTTTAGTGTTTTGAATTTTAAAAATGGTTTAGTTTTACACTAAGCTGAATTATTTCTTCATTAAAAAGTTATTGTTGAAATTCTTTTATTTTTAAGACTTTACTTGATTTATAAATTGATAATTACTAACATACCAGTTTTAGCTTAACTTTATAATTAATTCTTTTATTAACATTTAAGCTACAGTTAATTGCCAATATAAAATATTATATCATTTTATTATTTAGATATAATATTTCAATATAATTCATTCAAATTATTATTTTAAAAAATTATAATATCTTTTGTAGCCCGGTGGCTTAGTGGTAGTATTTCATGCTCCCAAGGCACAGGTCTGAGGTTTGATCCTCGGGCTTGGATAAGTTGAATCATACTTTCATTCCTTCAGTGGATCATGCTTGGGAATGTAACGCTGGGGGTTTTGCATTAGGTTGACCACCTAATCAAGACATATGCATTGAACCCCTGAACCTCTTGATCTAGTAAACAGAGGTGGGCACTGTAGGCCTTGGCCCACGATGGCTGTTGTGCCACATAGTTTAGCTTTAGTAATATTTTTGTATTACAATATGCATTTCTGGACTTAGCACCAAGAAACTCAACCAACCAATCAACTTTTCTATTACAGTACTTAAAATTTATAACCATATTATATGTAGTATTTTTCTTAAATTATTCACACAATATTGTGACTATACTGAATTTTTTAGAAAATATTTAATTGGTTTTCTGATTAGATGACATATGGTTTAGCTGGAATGATAAAGTATGTAAAGGTTATATTTGCTAAATAAAATAAAGTGGATATTTAGAAGTAAAAATAAAAAGTTCAAGTTGATCCTTTGACAGGGGTAGGGAATGTATTTTACATGTAAATACAAGAAAAATAATCATAAAAGTTTTTTTTTTTTGTAAAAGTCTTGAAAGAGTTAAATGGAAACCTCATATTCTAAAATTATAATTTTACTATGACTGCTTTTTACCATTTTTGGCAGTTTTTCCTTAAAATATTATGTTTTTTTATGTTAATTTTTCATATTTTTGTGAAAAAGACTAAAAAAGTATTCAATAAAATGTTTAATACATTTCAAAAACGTGTGTATTTTTCCCCTTGTCTGTTATAATCTTGTCTATTTCTTAACAGCAATAACTAATTTTTTCCCATAGTTATATATTCATATCATTTTCTTTATCTTTAAATATTAGTTTATCAAAATGTAATTTCTTTAATTATAAGCATTAATTTATATTAATTTCACTTAAATTATATACAATTGGACATATTAATCATAAACGTAGTTGTTGTGAATGCTCCTTATAAAAAAATTGATTATGTATGTTTGTACAACTCTTGGTATTGTGATTTGACTCCCTAAAAATCGGGAATCACTACTGAAATTTTAACTTACAGATTTAATAAATGCATTATATAATGCATTTGTTTTGTTAGAAAATGTTATAATTTTTTGAGTTTCTTTGTTGTAATATTTTAAAATTTTCAATGAAATTGTTTGAAGATCATGTGGAGTATTAACTCTTAATGTTACCACTAGAGGGCAAAACAATTGATATTAGACTGTATGTATAACTGTTAAATAAATTAAAGATCTAGTTCAGCCACAATAGTTGCATGATCTAGTTCAGTCAGGATTGGATACAGTATTTAGATTTTTATGCGTGAAGGGAAGTGAAAAGTAATCACCAATAAGATCATCATGTCGTACAATCAGAGAGGCGATTTTAATTATTCTTTTTTCTATTTGTTTTTATATTATATAAAATTCACTGAATCTTAATATTTAAATTATGAAATCTTTGAGTTTCTATACCTTCCTTGTTGAATATATTTTCCTTCATTATTGTTATATTTTCTATACCTTCCTTGTTGAAAATTGCATATAATTTCTGTGAATAAGAATGAATATGTCTCTTTTTCAATGCAATAAAATCAGAAAAAAATTATTTAATATGCCTGGTGGAAAATGCCCTTTCAAAATTTCTTTCAATCATCTGGAAAAGCTGAACAAAGGTTGGCTTTTCCATGGTTCAGATAAAAGAATTCCATAATTTTGTAGAAGAGTTTAAATCATTACAAACAACTGTGAGATTTCAAGATTGTATTTATGAGAAATTTGAAATTGTTAAAGATTCATACATTTAACTTATCTCAAATAGAAAGAATTGTTGTTTATGTAAGGTAGTTAATTTGCTTTTACTACTTTCTCATAGTCAAGAATCTATTGAATGTGGGTTTTCTATAAACAAAATTTTGATTTTAGAAAATTAAAATAATCAATCATTATCATCAGTGATGATCATGCCCAAAACGTAGAAGGTGTCAACAATATTATGATTAGCAAAGACTTACTTAGTTTTGTTGGTGAAGCCAAGCAATAATATAAATTATATTTAGGTGAATTAAAACAGCAAAAAAGCTACTGGTTGCAAAAAGAAAAAAATAGATAAACTGAAAATCAAAATGGAGTGTGTGGAAGATGACATATATGAACTTGAAAAATCTACAATAGAAATTACTAAAGAGTCTGAGAAAGAACTGGTAAATTAACATTGATTGCAAAACCAAACAATTGTCTTTGTGTTGCTTCAGAGAAACAACAGTTATTACTTGGTATCAATAATGAATTAAAAACAAAAGCTTTAGAGATGAAAATTAGCACTTTCTAATAGCAGTATTGTGTATGTATAAATAGCTAAGAAATGTGAAAATCTATTAATTTATTAAAGAAATTGAAAAGTCTGGAATATAGATGTGAAATTTTATAGTTTTAAAAGAGCTTGAAATTAACAAAAGAAAAATTCAGAATTGTTTTTATAAAAAGTCACATCCTATATATTATATCTAATAATTGTATTTATTTTGTTTTCAGTAAGTATATTTATTTGAAAGGTGGTTGTTATATGTGTCTTGAAATAGTCAATAATTTAATTGCTAGAAATCTATTCAAGATGTTTGATGTCTCTAAAATTATCCGTTATTTTATACAATGTTTATATAATTCAGTAGGGTTAAGAAAGCTGATTACTTAAATAAAAGTATTTCTGTTATAGCTGAAAATTCATTGAAGGCTTTTGAAATTATTATTAAATATAACTCTAACTTAAATAAATGCTATTCTTATTAATTTTTGCAATAATATATTTTTATTATTCACAAATATAATTGGAGAATGCTGCATATATATAATTGCATGCATATTTGAATAAGAAAATTTTTTAAAATAAAAAAATTATGAATGTGAATACATCCTGGAAATTTTTGATTTGACTCCTGGAAAACTCATTAAAATTTCTGGAATTTGATTCTTGGAAATCTGTACAAACCCTGTTATGTATTCCCATTGTTTTACCTAAACAGACACCAGACCTCTAGTCTTGATCTTGCTTCCCTATAATTATGAACACCAAAAGTTAAAATAGGATTGTACATTCCCTAGTAAACCTCTAATCTTTGAACTGTCCAGCATTAAAGAATGTTCAGATTAAAGAATCTTTTTTTTTTCAAACGGGTGATGAACTGTATGCCACAACAAGGCAAGAAAGGGCTACTAATTTGGCGTTACCCAGCGCTCACCTGTGAACCAAATCATGGAGGCGAGTAGCATTGCCCAGGCCATACCATTACAAACGCGTTTATATGGGCCACATTCATACATCATCACAGAAGAAAGGGCAGAGAAAGACAGAAAGATCAGAGAAAAAAAAGTAACATCCATGCCTGAACCAGAATTCGAACCTGGAACCCACAGCTCAGGAATCTGGAGTGCTAACCACTCAGCCCAATCATCTCATTCTTTTAAAGAATCTTTGAATTAGAAAGATAGGCATTCAAATAATCATGCACTGTCAAAAGAAGAAATAACACTACATTGTAAATATGTGGTTTGTTTTTTAATTTAACTTTTAAAAATAACAGTTAGATTTTATCTATTTAATTTGTAACATCAAAAAACATTCTTTAAGATTTTAGTCTTTCTATACATGCGTATTCAGTAATTTAATTCTATATATTCGTTAATGGATAGGAATATGTTAATAGCTTTTAATGATAAAGATAAATTATTCTTTATCAATAATATTTAGTTCTCTTTATTTTTGATTTGAGGATGTTTTGTTAAGAAAAATTTTCTTGAATTAAACTTATTGTATATCATTGTGCATAAATTTGTAAATTGTTATTTCTCTCTGTTTAGTTTACCGTTAAGTAGGAAAGCATTGAATTAATTATATATTGATAAAAATTATATTAAAGCTGAGTAATAATATTTTTTAAAGTTTTGTTTCCTTTTTCTTGCAAGCAAATTTCATAAAAAAATTATAGAACAATAGCTAATTTATCTTAAAATACATCTAAAGTAATAAAGCTATTTAAATATAATATTCATCTTGTAATTTTTTTCTGCATTTGATTGCTTGCTTATAACATTACAATATAAATTAATTTCCTTGGACTTTGATATAATATTATATTTAAAATTAACTTACATTGGTTTTACTTTGCAGGCTCTTTCCTCTTGTTGGATATTTTTCATTTTTGTGTATCTTCTCTGTTGCTACATTCTTTACTGTTGATAAATATTTCATTTGATTGTAATTACTTGTTATATTTGCTTGTTACTCTAATTACTTTTATGTTTTTAGCACTCCCCTTCCTCCATTGCCTTGTGATTCAGCAAAGAAAATGGATCCTTGTGGAAGTAATCGATCTTCTTCCTCTGGATCAAGCATTTATGGCCATTTCTTTCCTGAAGGCTCTGATGAAGAAGAGATTTATGCTCATCCTCCTGATAAAACATCAGAATCATCTAACATTCCTCTTTCTCCTCTTTCATCAGTTCTGCAACCACCTCCGTTGCCTAACAGACCTCGTTCAGTAGCTCTTAATATTCTTGAACCAAAAGTATGCACCTTTCTCTTGTTGATGTTTCTAATTTCTTAGTCCTGTGTGTAGTTGGATCTCTCTTGAGCAATATCAGTGTTGAGTGAAGTAATTTTTATTCAATAGACAGATACATTAGCTTTATTTTTTTTAATTTTATTTATTTTTTTATTTTGCTGCAATATTAATTAAGCTATATTTATAATTCTCTTGTCAAAAAAAATTTATTGTCCAAATAAGTAAGGAACAAGGTGCAGAGTTAACATTTCCAATCATAAGGTTTTCATGAAGAGAAATTATCTCTTCTTATTCGTCAGTAATGACGAATGAAAATTATGTCTCTAGTCTCAAATTAATGAATACATTTTATATGAATACTTAAAAGGGCTATATGTATAATATTTTTTTAAAAATAACATTTTTACATCCAAAAACCATTTCTATTATAGTTAAAATTAACCATAATAGAAATGGTTTTTGGTTTTGATTCTTGTCTCAAATGTAGATATTTGTAATAGCTTGGAGTTCACTTTAAATTAGCTCTCATTTTCAGAAAATGATTGTAAAGTGAGAAAAAAACCAAGACATTAAAGCCGATTTTAAAGATTTTGGAAATTTTTTCTGGTGTTTGAACAATGTTGGTAATTTAAAAAGGATTTTATCTTCATGATTTAAAGAAAGAGTTTAAAATTTGGATCCAGATTGAAAATATTTGCTATTGCAAGTGTATTCAACAATATATGTTCATAATTGAGTTATACAATTCTCCATAATACAGTTAAGATTGCTTGAAATCTTAAAAATCTCTACATTAAGTTTGCTGTGTCATATTGCTGGTACTGTTATTAATATATTGTAAGGATTTTTAAAATTGGTCTTAAAATTATTTATCAATGATGTAAAATTTACACTCATGGCATTTTCATGTTTGAAATGAAAGCTAATGCACTTCTTTTTGCAAGTAAAATATAGTATCTTCCTTGTTTTTCTTGTACTAAAAATATTTTAGGAATATTTTTGAAAATTATGTGTAGAGCAGTTGAAGTAAAGGTATTATTAGCAAAATTATTTTCATACATGAATTACAAAAAAGTAGTAAAATAACATTTATTTCAAAAGAATACAAGTCAAGCAAATTATTTTAACTAAAAAAACTTGTTTCATCAAGCTGTCAGTCAAATGGTTAGAGCTGTAGTCTTGGGTTCATAAGTTGGTATCCACTTTAAACTGTAGACCCTGGTCTGAATAGCCTCATATACAAAAAATGACTGTTGAATAACAAATCAAACTAAACAAAGCCAAAAAAAATTGTTTATAAAGTGGAGCATATTGGCCAAGGAAACATAACACATATGCATACCTGCCAACTTTTACACATCTTGCATAAATTTTACGCGAAATCACCAGGTTTTACGCTTTTACTGATAGCATGAATTATTTTACGTGTTTCGATTCTACTGGGCAAAGTTTAAAAAAAGTAAAAAAAAAATTTAAATCTTGGCTCATAAGGGCGATTTTTTCTCACTAGCCATGAGGATAAACGGAAATTTGCACCCCATTCAACCCATTTGTGGAAAAAGAAAACTGACTTCCCAGACTGTGGCCGCAGAGACTCCAAGCGGCCCGAAAATGCACATGTCAAACCTATCGGGGTGGGGGAGAGGAAGGCTCCAGCTTTAAAAACTATAGAAGGAGAAAATAAATTATAGAGGTATAATCTTGTTCCTTAGTCACACAGATAAAAACTCGGCGCCATTCATTTTTACTACTGTGATTGGTGGACTGTTGCAGATAAGCGGAGTTAACTCTGAAGCTCTCTTGGGTGAAAGCAAACATTTGTGCTGTACTGTGACTAAGTGGTTGTTGATAATTTGTGAAAATGGCTTTGAGTAAACCTAATAAATCTTATTTTCAATCTTTTAAAAATAGTTATAGTGTCGAATTTCCATGCATTAAAGCATCAGCTAAAGGAGTTAAGTTTGCTCATTGCGTAGTTTGCAACTGTGATTTTAATCTATCCCACGGCGGTCGTTTTGATATTTCTCGTCATGTCAAAGGCCCAAAACATGTGCAGGATGCAAAAAGTACATCAAGCACTTCTAAAATGGATGCTTATTTTAAAGATGATACTCAAGAAGTCACTTGGTCCGAATTATATTTCACTGCATTCTTGATTGAGCACAACATACCACTCATCATTTCTGATCATGCTGGTCCTCTTTTCAGGAAAATGTTTCCTAAATGTAAAACTGCAAAGCGTTATGGATGAGCTCGAACCAAAACTTCTGCTATTATAAAGGAATTAGCATCGGACAAAAGGGAAAACGTCATTAAACTCCTACAAAATTCACCCTTTTTTGCTCACCCTTTAATTATATCCAACTGTAAACTTTTTCAATCCCATTCGTAAAACTATTCAAAGCTGCTTATTGTCTCATCCAAGTTTATCAGGGGATGCAACAAGAGAAAACATAAGCTCACTAATTTTAAGCGAATTTGAATGATTAAATATCCCTTTTAAGCATTGCATAACCTTTGGTGCTGATAATGCAGCAGTAATGCAAGGGAAGAAAAAAGGTGTGATAACCTATTTAAGAACAAAGCAAATAAAATTTAATATCTATTGGTTGCTCTTGTCACTTGATAAATCTTGCCTCTGAGAAAGGTGCAGGAATCTTGCCAATTAAAGTCGATGAAATCATAATTGACACTTATTATTTAAATCGGAGCTCCAAAAGAAAAGAAAGCCTGAAAAAATTTCAAGAATTGTGTGACAAAGATACACAAAAAATTCTTAAACATGTTTGCACACGTTGGCTTTCATTACATAAAAGTCTTCAAAGACTCATAGATCAATGGGATCCTCTTTTAAAATATTTTCATGATATTGTTAAAGTGGAAAAATGTACTTATTCTGAAAATCTGGCATCTTACAGCATACCAAAAATAGCAGCGAAAAATTCTGAAGTGGATATACGATGCATCAAACCAAATTTAAAACGAAAAAGATGTGAAATGGAGTCAGAGAATGGTACAAAGAAATCTTTTGGTAAAGATAATAAATTGAAATCTCAAAATATGTCTAGAGAAGAGAAACTTTTTCTTATTTTCCTTAAATAAATCTTATAGTCTGTTTTTGCTTTACACTGTAAAGATATTTGGAAAATATAATATTTTATTACAGTTCAGTCATCCACAAATTCATGAACTTAAAGATATTATGTATAGCATGTTCAAAGAACTATTAACTAAGTTTGTTATTCCATCCATGATTTGAAATGTACCTTTGTTTGAAGTGGATTATCATTCTTTTGATAATCAAAAAGAATCTTGTGATTTAATCATTGGAAGTAATACATCTGATGTTGTGGCAAAATTATCTGATGAAGAAAAAAAAGCAATTTTTTTCTGATGTTCGGAAGTATTTCACAACTTCTTGTGATTATATTTTAAACAAATTTCCAATGAAACAAGATTTTTTGCATCATTTGCAGTTGCCAGATGTGGATAAACTAGATGAAGCCAAATTTTCAAGTGTAAAGTACTTTGTTCAAAAGTTTCCATTTTTGCTGACCGTTAATGATGGTGAATCTGAGGATGTAGCTATGGATGAGCTAGAAAATCAGTTTTCTTCATTGCAAACTGAAGACATATCCAAGTTGAAAAATGAAAAGATTGATTCTCTGTGGTTTCAAATTGGTGAAATAAAGAGTGTAGATAAAAGTGACAAATATGATAGAATATCTAAATTCATGTTATCTTTATTAGTGATACCCCATAGCAATGCAGAGTGTGAAAGAATTTTTAATTTAGTTAAAAAGAATCGAAATGAATTTAGAAACTCGCTATCAAATAATAATTTAGAAAATTTGCTTATTGTGAAATCTTTAAGAGATGGATTTTGTTATGAGCAAGAGTTCAGTAAGAGTTTGTTAGAAAACGCTAAAAAAGCCACTGTTACATCATTGAATTCTTCCAGTGTATAAAATATTAAAGAAATGTATTTACTCAAGAAAATTTTGTGTGGAGTTTTTTAACCCAGAATTTTTATTTATTAACTTTAATTGATTTAAAGGTGATAGTGTTTAACAGAATTATGTCCAGATAACTTATTTTTGTTAATAAATTATTGAAATAAATATTTCAACAGAGTGCAGTTTAGTGTCATGCAAAGTATTTCCTTGTAAGTATTATTTTAATATTCAGAAAGCACAAAAATTGTAGTGTATTATGAATGCATTCTGGAATCTATAGCTTTTAATTGTTAAATTTTTAGATGAATTAAATTCTTAGCATCTGCATTTTCATTAGTTAATAATTTACTTTTAATTAACATAAAATGAATTGTCAAGTAATAAATTATAGTTAATTAAATTACGAAAATATGTATCTAAGATTTAATTTTGAAAAGAAAAAGTTTTACTGAAATACTTTTTCTAAAGTTGGCATGTATGCATATGGAAGAAATAATTCAAACAAAGTTTAAAAAGTATTTAAAAATTTACAATTTGAAATTCGTTTTTTTATTTGTTATTATTTTATATATTCATTTTAACAGATTATAATAATTTGTTTATAATTAAAGAATTGCTCAAATTAGTTTGTTTTTTTCTAGTACAAAAAATAATTTTGATTCTAAAATTGCAAGAGTATCATTTATATTAAGATTACTATAATCAGGATTATAAAATTGATAAAATGCAGTTCAAGTACTCTATAAATGAATGAGTTAATGTTAAAGTGTCGTGGTGATGTATTACATTTTTTTGATCCTTTCTTCCTGATTGTATTAATAAATTATGTAATGAATAAGGCATTTGCTTTCCAGCATTGTATAATATTAGTCTTTAATTGTATTTGTGCAATATTACTAAATAATTGGTTCTTTTATGAATATCTTGTTGGTTCTTTTATGAATATATATATATATATATATATATCTAATTGGTTCTTTTATGAACCTCTTTATGAATATCTCTTATTTTTTATATTTTTAGATATGCAATGACAGATCACGACAGCAAGTTTCTCCTCTCAAAGATACTGGGGAGGATTATTCTCACCCACGTGGTTACCCATACAATCGGCTGGCAAGTCCAAACATTCCTCTAAAATGGCTTACTACTCCCGATGGCATAGGTGACAAAAGTTTGGTCAGTCCAAGTAATAGTCCTAAGGGCTCAGCAAGAAATAGTTGGTCTGAACAAAGTCTTCAGGAAGAGGCTCCACCTCTACCTCCAAGAGGTGAATATACCTAAATTATATAATACCTAATAATTTTATGACAATTAACTAATATAATGTACTTAGCCATATTATTTTTTCCTCTGTATTTATATGTTCTCTTTAATACTTAAAAAATTTAATAAATAAATACTTCTGAACTTTACAAATGAAATATTTGCTGTTTGAGGTTTTAAGTTAAAATTGATCTATTCTATTTCTTGAATCCTGTGTCAATTTTTATTTTCTCAGACAGTTAATAAAATAATCTGGTTGATTAATTTTGAAGTTCGAACTTAAAAACATATGGCATAAAAAGAATAGTTTCTAATGTTTGTTAGAATGTGTAAATGAAAATACTTTCATACTAACAACTTGTTGCAATTGTCATAAAAACGTCAAATACATGCCTTTTCCTCCTCTTGTACATAAAAAATTTTCTATGAGCGTCTCAGTGGGGGATCATGCTCTGTTTATAAATTTTTTCCCCAACAAAACAATGTCTGATTCATTATCTCTGTAAAAGTGTTCCAGTTGCAAATTCGCAGAACAAATGTCCAGAGCAACAAAATGTTTAACTGGAAGAAAAAAAATTTTTTTTTTGTTTGAAGATTTGTGCTTTGTATTCTTCTAGCAATAATATCATAACAATTAAATTCAAAATAATTGTCTTGGTAATAAAATTTCTTAAGTAATTTTTCTAACCAAAATATGTTCATCTTATTTTCTTTCTGTAGGCAATGAAAAAAGGATGGTTACATCGTGGACTGGTGTCCCTCCTGCAGAGGACCCTAAGCCAGCTCTTCCTCGAAGACTCATGAAAAAGGTATAATATTCTATTTTCTCCTCTTATTTGTTGAAGGAATTGTAATCAGTCACTTAACATTCTCAAGGTTTTGACCTTGGGAAGCAGATCGCATGTCATTGCATTGAGTTTATCTAGATCTCAGGAATTGATTATAGTTCTATTATATATAGATCTGCTAAATAATCTGTCTTATGTATACTAGACACAGTCTATCATTCTACCCTACGGTTATCTGTAGGTGCATTTTGTCCTTCACCAGTGCTTAGTTTATGTGTCACTTGTCATCAGTTGCCATTGAATATAAGGTGGCAAAAACTGGCTATAATTTTAACATTATATCCATGCCACATAATTCTTTGCATTGTGAGCACACTTCTCCTGCTCTAATGAGACTTTACCTTGCTCGAAGTTTTAACATTCCCCCTTTCCAATTTCGAGTCCAATCATTGCTTGGCCTCTTTGTGCTATATGATGTAAAGGCTCATAACATTGACTATTGTAAAAACATTCCATGGAATATGCCTGTAATAGCCTATATTAACCCTTTTCTTAGCTATAAAAAATCAAATACAAACCCAGTTAGTTTTCAACAACTTTTTTCTCTCCTCGTAATCAGTATTTTTCATGCATTCCCGTTTTTACTGATGGTTTCAAAAGAGTTGATTATGTTGGATGTGGAATATGTTTTGAAAACTTCTCGTACAATTTTCAAAATATACTCCACATCCAACGATGGTACATTTTAACAAGGTTTATTCAATATGCACTGCTGAAGCTACAGCAATTTATCATCACTAAAACTTATATGTGATCATAAACGTTGTAAATTTTGTATTGATACTGATAACATGAGCATGCTGGATCATATATATAATCATTGTCTTATTGCATTAAAAATATTAACTTACACTATCATCCTGTGATATCTCAAAATTTTACCATTTTAGAATTTTCACGAAATTAAGATAACGAAATAATCTTTTTTGGATACCTAGTCATATAAATATATATGGAAAGGAAAAAGCAAATGAAGCAGCAAAAAATACATGCCATCAATACTTGCAACAAGCTGTACTTCTGTATGATTTAAAAAAAATTCTTTGCAAAATATTTATCATATCGAAATGCTGAAGTTATGGAATTTTCAAACTATGAACAAATTACTTTCCACTATTCCAAATATAATTCCATTGTCAGTTTTGGCATTAAGCAAATCTGGTATAAAACTCATTCTTTTGCGTATTGGCCACACTTGTTTTATCCATAAACACTTGTTTTTAAGTTATCCTAAGCCCTCTTTTGCACTGTTCAGCATACTTTAATTGACTGCCCTAATTTTATTTGTTATCATATTGGATATTTTAATTCTAACTTTGTAACGTTATGAGATATTATTGGAGAAACTCCTCTCCATAACCTCTTTGCCATTTTGCATTCTATTAACTTCCTACTTTATATATGGTGATTTTGCTTTTAATATTCTATAAAACCTTAAATAAAATTTAGAAAATTATTTTGCAATTCAATGTTTACTTGTCAGTTTGTCCTTGGTTGGACCTTGTGCCATTAAACTTCACACAAGCAATCAATCCTCTTATTTGTATTATTCATATTTCTCATTATCAAATATTTATGAAGATACATGTATATAAGTTTTTATTTGCTGTAAAATGTGATTTTCTTTTTTATAACATTATTTACTAGTCTTGATTAGGGCTTAATAATCTATACCAATCAAGACTAGAAAACCTGATGAGAGATATTTTCAAGAAAAGATAAATATAAAATTTGCTTGTTATTTGAAGAACACTCCTGATCTGAATATGATACTTTCTTTCTTACATATCAAGTTTGTAGAATATTAATTAGCTATCTCATCTTCAATTTAGCACAATTTCTGGTTTTTAATTCCAATCTGAGGTGTAGATGTTTGCAGTTGTTCATAATTCATTTTAAGGCTTTAATATTGGTCAAATTAGCCCTTGAATTCAGAAAACCATAGTAAAACAAAAATAAATCTTATTTGACATCATTCTACTCATTATAAAAATATGGCTTACTTCTGTTTCAGAATTTTTCTAAAACATGAAGTGTTATTAATTTTTTATAAATTATTAGTTACTTAGAAAATTTACGTAAACGATCACTTACACACAACAATAGTAGAAAAATATGTTAAATACTTATTTGTAAAAGAGTATATTAAAAAATGTATTGAACATTATTCTATTGTTTTCCAGCATAATAGATTTTTTTTAAATTCATAGTTTGTTTGTGTAGTTCATTTATAATTCATAAGTTTATTGTTGTATATATCTGATAATTTTTCTTCATTTCTGTTGAACATGTTTTTTTTTTTTTCACAAGGCAATTTTTTTCTTATTTTTAAAGTTTTACCATATTAGTTTTTTATAAATTTCTAGTGGCCTAAAGTATTGCTAAAATTTGCTTATATATAATAAATTTTCGTGTATAAATATTTATTACTGTGTTTTGTTAAACATATTTGTGCTTTCAACAAAATGAATTAAAGAAAACTACATTAACATGAAATTCAAATAATTGCATTATATGAGTAGAAATTTTTTCAAAAATTTAGAAAATGGTTCATAAGTTTTTAGATTTTTAATTAGGTATAAAAAATTTCTAAGAGCAACTTTTCTTTTCTATTATTTTAGATGTTATTTTAGAGGCATTAGAAAATTGCTGAAATAAGACTTTGATAATGTATATGATTACATTTGTAAGATATCACAAGAAATATTTTCAATGATTATTATTATAATTAAACTAATTACAATTTTCTATGTTTTCAAAAACGAGAATCAGAGCTCCCTAAAAATCTAAATTTATACTTTAATAAATTTTATATTTTTATTTAAGACATACATTTATATACTTTAATTTATTTAAGACGTTTAAATAAATATTATTCATTCATTGATAATTTGAAATCCATATATTATTAGAGGTTTATTCTCTATATACCTTCTTTTTAGAACACTATGCCAATAGTATCCAACCAGATAAAAGATGGACAACACTACCCTATGGTTACAGACTCATTGGACCCTCAGCCAATTTCCATAACACCTAGTCCACTTTCGGAAGCTATTCTTTCGCCGGTTGGTGACCATACTCCTCCCCCTATTCCAAACAAAAAGACTGCTATTGGAAGCTGCAATAGTAACCCCACCTCCCTTCATGCATCACCCAATCACTCTCCAGTTAGGACTCCAGAATCAATGATAAGAAGCCAGTCAATTCCAGCTGGTGTCATGCCTCTCATTCCTCAGGAAGATGGGATAGACATTGAAGAAGAACAAAATGGAGATCGTGATGAATCTTCTAGTGTCTGATGACTTTCAGCAAAAGCTTTTAGTAACTACATGTATAATTTCTACAAAGTGGGTTAAATCAAGGAAGATTGTTAAAAAATCCTTCTCTGTTGAAAGAGGAGAACCGCTTGAAAGATCAGAATTTTGTTGCTGATCTCTCTAAGAATCCTTCTGTCTGGAGGATGTTCTCATTTAGAGAAGTAATGATTTCATGTCAGTGAGCTCTAGTCACTCAGAATTTTACATATTGGCATTTTAAGTTTGGTATGAACAATCATAGAAACTTATATTTTTATTAATAAATATTTTTTCTTAGCGTGAGACTTAATTGAAGCTGACTTTTGAATTAACCTTTATTTTCATAGATTTCATTGGATTAAATAAACATTTGAATTGATATTAAATATTTCAACATTCTTCATATATTCCCTGTGTTGCATTATTTATCATTTTTTATTAATTTAAAAATTAATTTCCATTAGGAAGAAATTTGTTAAGAAAACTTATACATTTAAAACCAGGAGTTAATGTTAATATTACATATAAATAGATTTAGTATATTTTGATGTATTTTTTATTATTTCTTTTTTAAATAAAATTAAATATCCTACAGTAAATTTTATGTAATTAATATTTAGAGGGAGTCATTTGAATGGCAGCTAATTTGCCAATAGATCCATAAAAAGTTTGCAGTTAATATATTTTTAGGGGTATAAAGTACAATATCTATATTTATAATTACTCAGAGATAACTGAAAATAATAGGGTGAAAAACTTATTAATTTATGAAGAACAAATATCAGAAGCATGATATCTATATTACATGATGAAAAGAAAAGAAAGATGAATAAAATTTACAGCAGAGAAAAAGTTAAATAAATTACTTTAATATAATAAGAATATAAATTTGTTTGAGAAAGCAATCTAGAACAATCTTGATTGAAATTTAAAATAAACCAGCTTTTCTTAGTTGGTAAATTTGTTTTCAATATTCTGAAGCATTTTCATTCACTTCCAGCTGAAACGAAATTTAGTTGTTGGACAATTGAGGTATGGGCAAATAAGCTGTCAACCTATGAACTTTAGGCAATTTTTAAATGTTAATGCAAGTATTGCAGCTTTCAGAATTTTTTTTTTTAATATGCCATTAAAAAACGTTTTTATAAAACTTATAGTTTATAAAATGAGTTTTTTTTAATTGATATATAATTTTGTAAATATGAACCCATTGTAAATAATTTAAATTGTAATATGTTCTATATTGTCTTATATATTTAAATGAACTCATTTGGGGTTTAAGTTCTATCATTTTGTATAGAATAATATTGAAGAAGAATAAATTCAATCATCTAGTCTTCTGTATGATTTTACAGAAGTTTTAACAATTGTAAGCTAGAGGGCCAAAGTTATTTAAGAACTTTATTTATGTGTACTCCAAATTAATTCTTTGATCTTGAATGGCTGCCCTTTTAACAGCTGTCTTTGATAAATTTATAAATGACATTCACATTGTATAGTGTTTTAAATTTATAAAACAAGCTTTTTTTGAGATTTTTTTTACATGTATTAATGTATTATATGCACATTTATAATTATATATTTAAATACGTTAATTTAAGAAAACGTTTTATAATGTAGTTTTTAATTTTATTTAAAAAAAATTTTTGCTTGAAATTTTTTTTTTAATAATGTTTTCCTGTATAACATTTGTATATTTTAATGTCCTGTCTGATTTCTTTTATGATTTTGGCTACTTTTCCTTCCTTTATGCTATTAATCATGAAAAAAAAGAATTCTCAATTGTTAATGTTATAAATTATTTTACAGAAATTGAACGTTTGAGTAAAAGTATATCTAGCAATTGTTTCCTTTCTTTGTCAAGTTCAATTATTTAACATATTTATTTGCCATTTTGTTCTGTCTATAAAAAAAATAGATACGTCTTTTATTTTATTTTCGGATAAATGTAAAATAATAGCTATTTCTACATATCATGTTTTTATTTTATATATTTTTTCTTGTGTGTAATTTTTGTCATTATTTCTTTTTCATATTGATTTTGGATTTTTTAATTAAAAATTATCAAATAATATGAGTAAATTTAATAATGATTTTTCTGTAATGGCCGATGTTTATCACTATTTAAAATGACTAAACATTTCAAAATTGCATTTTTTAGTTTAATAAAGTTTTTATAAAGAAATTCAATTTCATCAGTTGTCTGGTAACTTAATTTTATTTAAATCAGAATCTCAGTCTATAAATTTCTTGGAAATTGTAGATTCATGATTAAATTTCTTTGAACAAATATCCATTTGTGAATATTTTTAAATGAATCAAAATGAAACATTTATTTAGTAGGATAATTAATATTAAGATAATTGGATAAATTTTTCCTAATTTGTATAATATTGAATTTATTCCAAATAATTATCAACTCTGATATATTATATATATGTATCCCTTATTGTATATTTGTGCAATATTTGTGTTTGTTTTAAATAATCTTTATTTTTGTTATGAAATTATACAGCTAAAAATCTCAATTAGCTGCTTTATTCAAGTACTGAGTTTATCATTTTATACTTGTTATATTTCATGCTTTTTACATTATATTTCAAGCTTTATTTTATAAACAGCCTTTTTTTTCCAAAAGGCACTTATGCTCATATATCAATGATATATAGAATGTGTGTTTGTTGTTTTTTGTCATTTTTGTGTTTACTACAATATAAAATTTAATTTCTCTTAGTATTATTTTGTGGCTATTAGTTGTATTGTATGTTTTATTTCCAGGCAGATATTTTATACTGGTGTGTTTAATTAAAAGTGCATATCCAATTTGATTTATTAGCTGTCTTTTCAAAATGATTTTTACGTGGTGTTCATGAAAATTATCACGTTGTTAAAACATATTTCGCTTTTTTTAAATCTAATATTTCGCTTTTTATAAATCTAATAAAAAAATATTTCTTTGTGTTCAATATAATAAGCATTTATGCATCTTGATTTAAAAGTATAAGAATATAAATTCTAAAAGTTTTTTTTTTTATGTCTGTTATCCATTCAAATGAAAAATTCTGGCAATTAATATTTATTTATAAAGAAAGTTATCAATTTAGTTTTCATTTTTTCTTGCTTACTCTACTGAAATATGTTTTCTTATATATAAAGTATATTCTTTTAGCCTTCATTCTTTAAATATTAAAATATTAGACCAATGTTGACATTTCATGAAGTTTTTGAATATAATTTTCAGGAAATATTTTTTGGAATTACATCAGGTGTATGAAAATGTAAAGAAATTGTTATAATCTGTAATATAAAACTTAACATTTTCAACCATTAACTTAACATTTTCAACCATAGTTACAAATATTATTACCTAATAATCTGTTACTTTCTTAATGCATTTTAAAAAACATTATTGTATAATTGTTTTCCCCTCTAAATAAGAAAAATTTTCCAAACTCTATATTCTTATTGTTGTCAAGTAAACACAATTATTTATTATTAATAGTTATTTTAAGCAGTTACTTTCATTTTTAGAAAAATGGTTTTCGATTTTACTCTTGTATTCTCATCTAGAAAAATATAAGTAATTTTTTAGCAGCAGCTTTTTTTAAAAAAAATAATAAGCTGATTTGTTCTGTTTTTAAAACTTTATCAAAAGTTCTTTGGATCGAGTATAATTTATTATAGGAAAAAATTTTCTTTTAGATGTTTGAAATAATTATTTTTTACTCGTAATCTTGACAATAATTTTTATTACTTATGTTTAAAGTTTAATTCTGAAAATTTAAAAATTTTGTTATTTATGAAAGTAAAAAATTACAGTTTTCTTTCTGAAAATTGATAAAGCTTAAATTTTCTAAGCTATTCCTCATGCAGCTTTATTCAATCGTTATTTATTATTCTTTTATAAATAACCTGTGGATCATGAACTTTAATTAATCACACCAATCAAATATTGAAAAAATAACTTTTAGAAGAAATTTGTTTTTCTCTCTATTGTACTGATTCTTAAAAAGTAAAACGTTTTTATGGAATGGTTGTCTAATAATTTTTTACTTATTTAATAAGACCATTTATAATTCATAAAGTACGTTTATGTAACGAATCTTTTCTGCATATAAATTGATATTTCATCTTAAAGTTTTGAACTTCCTTACTATATCATTCCACTGTAATTAAACTCTGTTTTTAGATTCATAAACTGGTTATTAAACTTTAAATAATTAATTTTTTAAGACTCTTTGTAAGATGTATCCAATCACTTAAGTCCAGATGAATCATTTATTTAGATATTTTACTAATCGTCTAATTATTTTGTAATAATAAAAAGTGAATTTCTCATTTGGTTATTTATTGAAACAGTAAAAGTTTTATTAATTTAAATAATTGTTTATTATATTTTTAATACAGATATCAAGCTTTTTATAGAGGAGAAATTGGCATGGTAATAGTTTGAAATGTTTTAAAAAATTAAATGAAATTAATTGAAATATTCTTTTTTTGAATATTTTGTTACTATTTAATAAAAGTAATTATTCATAATGAAATGATTTCTGAATAATTTTTTAACTACTAAAATTTTATGTATATTTAATTAGTATATGAAGTTGTTTGCACAATTGAACTGTTACTGATCTGTGATTTATGGCTCTAATTAAAAAATTTTGTTTTACTTTTCTAAATACATTATTTCAGTCCTAATTGTCACTATGAGAATTATTAATATTTACATCTTGATAAATATATTAGACAAAATAAATTTAATTAATTATCTGTAATGTGGCACATTTGGGCACTAATGCCTTAATTATGACTTTTTAAGAATCTTGGTCATTAAAATGGCTTTTTAAGGACCAAGTAACAATGTACTTATAGAATCAGCTTATGTGAAGACAGCTCGGGCAACACCTTTTAAAAACGGCAACTAATATTGTCTTGTATGTAATATTATAAAAAATGTTATATGACTTATTTTTATTTTTCAGAAAAACTTGTTTTATTACATATCAAAAAAAAATGTATATTCATTCTTAGGAGTTTGTAATTAATTAATTGCATTGGACTATATATAACTAACCATAAATTTTTTACTTGAATATAGAACAAATTTGTAGTGTGTGATGTATCTTCTAATGCTTCTTATAAGTAGATCGAAATTTGAAAATTAGTGGAAAGGAAAGTATATTTGTACTAGATTTGATAAATTTATAATGTATACTTCTCTTATGCTCTGAATGAGATCTTTGATATTAGTACAAATATTTCCTGTTCTGTGTCAAAGGAATTTTGTTTTATAAAAGTGAATGTTCTAGAAAGAAGTGATATTTTGTGATGGTGCATCTCGGTTGAATTAAGACTTTCTTTTTATATGTCACATTCCTTTTGTGCGTGCTGTCATGTCTAAATGTAAACTTTTCATCTCATTTACATGTGTTGCGTTCAAGAAATAAATTATTAATAAATGAAATGTGGTATGAATTATTTATTTTACTCAGGTATAAAGTTCAAATTTTCATCTGCTTTTTTTGCTCTAATAATTAGTACAATTTATTTTTATCTATTTATTTAAGCATCTAATTTTTTTTATATCCATTTTTATGAATTAATAGAAGCGAAAAAGGAACCCAAAATACATTGTCATTTTATAATTCTTTATAAAATGTTAATATTGTATTTAGTTGAATAAAATAAGCAACGTTTCAGCATAATGAATGAAATATTAATCACTTAATGTGAACATATTTCCATATTTTATTCGTTATACTAAAACATTTCCATTCTCACCTATTCTTGGGGTAGCAATCTCCTTGCCCTAAATGCTGTCCAAAACAGGTATCACCTCAGCACATTTTGGCTTGGGAGAATATCAATAATTGTTATTTCTTGTATCGGACTTCATTAACGTCAATGTGTACATTACCTCTGAGGGATATTAGTAATGTTAATAGTGAAAGCAATTAAATAATTCTCTTTTTTAATATATAATAAAAAATACAATTATTGATGCTTCTTCAATAGCATAAGAGTTCTAGGTGGCTTCTGACCTCTGAGTCTTCTCCAGTAATCTTCTTTTGTTGACTGTTTACTAATCCTTAATTTTTAGAATGTTTTGGTATTTTCCAACAAAATTAATTGACTGTGGTCTGTTTGGCATTGTCTTTGTCAGAAACATTTTCCCACTACAAGGATCATCATGCATGCTGTCATCTAATAATTTTCCGTAGAAAATTTACTTATGTACAGTACATACATAGTGGTGTAGGTGAGCTCTAAAATGTACTTTAATGAATTTAAAATACTCTTCCATCATTAAATGCCTCATAGTTTTGAACTATGGTCAGATGACGAGGTCACGTCTGAACTGGCACCCTCCTCTCCACATCACACCAGCAGATGGATTTTGGATTTCACAGATTAGCCTGGACTAGTCCCCAACCTACGGAACTCCAGCAATCCATTGAGGTACAGGTGGTGATTGTAATGCATGGTCACCCTCCCAATCACTGCTTGTGACAAATGATGCTTTATTTTGCTGATCTTAACTGGAAGCGAGGTGAAGCTGCCGAGCCACTGGAGCTCTACTTATGTACAGTATTAAATCTTACAGTAAAAAGATAATTAAACCTGGGGCACAACAGCTCAATGTGGGCCAAGGTCTACAGTGCCCATATATTTTCCAGATAAAGGGCCCTGGGTGCTAAGCATATGTCCTAATTAAGTGATAGCCTAATGTGAAATCCCCAGTATTTAGTTCCTGAGCATATTATATCCATCTTCTAGTATATTTGGTATACAGTTAATCGAACCGCTAAAAGGCTGATTCAACATTGCTTAGTCCTAAGATCAGTTGGCTATCAATCCTAGTCCGAAATTAGCTATCAAATTCTACGTAATCTAAAATTATGTTCTAAGTCAGCTAAAAATCGTTGTATTGACTTAATTCGAGTCATTAATGCTGTCTTTTTCCAAAGTAAAGTTTCTTTATTTTGCTTTTGTTAAATATTTGGATACACTGCATCGAAAATAAAAACAATACTAGAGTGAAAACTTTCCTATGAAGCTGATATCGTTTTTATCTGCTTTTCTGTTTCCCTTTTTAGGTTTGATATAAAATATTGCAACCAGCATATTAAATGAGTAGCTGTTAAATTAAGAGTAAAAAAGTCAGCTAACTAGTATAAATGACTAATTTTACAATTCTGTTTGTTTCTTAGATTTATTGTTGCACTGACATGCTTTCCTGTACTTATCCCTGAGATGGCTTCTATCAGTTGGCAGGAAGCAGCTGAGTGGAAGTCTTCGTAATTTAGAAGCAAGCAATGCAATTTAAGGTCCAACAGAAGATCTCTCAATACTTAACGTGGCTATCCCAGATGTATCATTTCACTTGGAGGATATTGCGACCATGACGTATTTAAAGCACCCTAGCCACCATTAGCTAACAAGACGGATTTTTGTTGAGTCGTAATTCAAATTCACTGCTTTCCAATAACGAGAGCGAAAGTCTTAATCAACCAGGTCACCGCGGTCTTTTCTTTTTAGTTTTACGTGAACAGCTGAGAAGACTATAGGAAAAGTTTATCATGTATATTGGTACAGAAAACTTAAATTTTGAATCTTTTGTTCTAATAACTTAAATTTCTGATAATCTGTTCATTTGCTATTATATATAAAGGAAATGGTCGTTATTGCCCATTTGAAACTAGTTTACTGCTGCTTTGATTTCAAATAGTTTTTCTCCTGGGCTGAGGTAGGGATTGTGCATGCAATAATTTCATTGATACAAATTACTTATCATTCAAAGTCGCGGTGGCCTGAGTTAGAAAATCGTTTTCATTGTCGGTAAGTTTGAATCTCTCAGTTTATCTGTCATGTTCACTAAAGGTAGCTGGAGCACGTTAATTAGGTCGTGGTCACAGTGTTCTCCAAATGATATGATACGCCTGGAGAAGTGTTTGGCTAGGTCCCTGTTCCTAAATTACGAAGTCTTCCTCCATACTACTTGCACTTAAATATTAGAACTAAGGGCTAAGTACAGAGAAGTATACTGGGGCAACAACACGCTGTTTTCATTGTTTTTTTTTGGGGGGGGGCGTATTGAAATTACACTTCTGTGTTATGTAAATCGTATTAAAAGTGTCGCGCAACATGTAAAAAATATATATTACAGTGCGTGAAATTTGTTTCCTTTCAGTTTAGCATGGCCTTACAGATATTCTGTTTGCAAATGTGAGAGGAAAAGAGTTATACATAAAAAAATTCTATCATTTTATAATTTGATCAATTTAACTGTACGATGATTAAATAATTTGACTGTTCACTAATTGTTCAAAGTAATTTTTATTAATATTATAATGCCTGGTAGCTGGGATCTTTTTTTTTTCATTTTTTTTACCCAAATAAAGGGCAGGAGTGACGGCACTTTGATTTCTGGGGAATCCAATGGGTATGATATCTTGGACATGGAAAATTGATCCAAAAATAGATGAGGTTTCGTAATTTGAAGACCAAAAGGAAATGCTTAGACTTGGTCTGTCACTCCTAGATATATCATTTCACGTAGAAGACATTGCGACCAGAGCATATTTTACGGGCACAGCCGCCATTAGCGAATACGGTGCATCTTTATTTGGGTTAGGATTCGAACTCATGCCATAACGAGAACGAATCCCCTAACCAACATGGCCACTGCGGTCCGAGTATTGTATTAAAAATGCAACTTCATCAATATACGAACGTATTTATCAGTTTCATTAAATTTCAGCATACACAGCTAGCTACTGAAATTGCTAAGTACAGAGAAGACATTCAAATTTTAATTAATAATTTTTGTGCAAATGTAATACATAAATTCTCAAGAAATTTTATAGTGATTTTGAGAAGTCAGAAACAAATAGAATCACTTTTAACTAAAATAACAATTCTTATACGTCTGACGTTGAGTCATATTGACAACATGTACAAACTGACCAGTGCAGCATCAACTTGTTGCCAGTAGTGTAAGGAAGAAAGGGTTCAAGGGTTTCCTTTGGGGAAACTGTGTTAAAATATTTCACAAAAAATTTCGGAAATATTAGATTGGTTCCTCCCATTTACATGCATTTGGAATGTTTTAATTTAGCAAAGTTATTTACTAAATTATTTAAATTAATGCCATTTGGTAACTTATAGATCTGCTATAGATAGATTAGGAACATTTCAAAAGCTATAAACTGATGAAGTATAAATCAATAAATGTTGCTAGATTCGCAATTGTTGTCGCTTGATAAATTGCTTTTATAATTATAATTATTTTATAAATAAATGAGTAATGTCATTTTACTTTCTGTAATTTCATTTATACAACATAAAAAATTTCCAAAGTTATTATAGTAAAGTTTTCCAGATGAATAATTTATATTTCTGTGCTCTCTCTCGCGAGGAACTCTTATATTATTATAAGCTCCTTTAAACTACCACGGACAACATATTCAAAGAACCGATAATTTTTTTTAATATAATACACTGCTGGACAGTTGCTAAGGACGGATAACACTATCATTCATAACAACCACAAAATGAAAGGACGCAAGATGTGGAAAATTAGAATAAGCGCGGGATATAATAAGAAGTATGCGTATGCAAATTTTTTTTTCCACGTCTGTTCATCACGTGATATCGTTCATAAGAGTTTTAAACTGATTTGTCTGAATGCGCTGAAAAGCTAATCATTTGCATATCACAGCACCTTCTTCCTTTCGTATAAATTTCACGTCAGTAGCATGTCGCCTTCTTGATGTAGCAATTTTAATGGCCAGTAGTGTAAATAGGCATCAGTAAAAGCTGTTGTCAAAGTTTTTTGACGCATGTGGACAGTTGTTGTTTCAAGTCAAAGTTTTACAGGAAAGATTTAATAGACGAACTTGAAATGTTTAGCATGTCTTCCCGACATCACTTAGATGTTTTTATGCGTGGCCGAATTATTGGAAAGATCGAAGAAGAGCGAAAAATAACAGATGTTGTCTGGGAGTTCGACATCGCTCACAGCGTTATTTCACGGCTGTGGAAGTCATCTAAAACTACTGGAATGTGTAGTAGGCGGCACGGCGGAGGTCGTGTTATGTGTACGAGGCCTGCAGAAGTCAGATATATTGTCCTGTCAGCAAAAAGGAACAGGCGCACCACAGCTCAGCAGGTAGCAAATCAGTTTCTTGCTGCCCCAGGAAAGCAATCTCCCGAAAAACTGTTGCCAGACGTTGGAGGGGAGGAGGACTATACGCCCGCAGACCTGTTGTATGTGTCCCATTGACCAGACACCACCGTACTGCCTGTTTACAATGGTGTGAGCATCGCAATTGGACTGAACAGTCCTGTCGGATATCGGTCCCTTTTCCGGATATTTTCTGGACGATAAGCAGTACCACTCTCGCACCAGATCAGTTGGCGTCTACAATCCGATGACAGACTGAACTTACTCTCATCTGAGAATAGTATGCATGCCCAGTCCTGTTGAGTACAATTACAATTCACAATAAATATAAATATGTTAAATATTTCTATACTATATTTAATACACCATATATTACTTTCTGGTATATTCTCAATAAGAAAGGGGTAGAATTAAGAACGCATATAATATTTATAAATAAGTATTATAAAAAGAATAAAAAATTTTATTTCGTATGAAAAAAATTCAAAAATTTTTTTACTTTCAAGTTAAAAGATAATGATTTTTTTGAGCTGGTAGAATTGATTGCATTTTGAATATGTATATGGTGAACAAATATAAAAATTCGCAATTTTTATTTTATTTTGAGTAAAATAAAGTTTTTAAAAGAGCTATAAAATCAGAAATTTTCCTTTGATTAAAATAAAAAATACATATTCACATATGCTTTAACAAGTGTTTAGTTAAAATTTTGAATTCACATTTTAATCATTTTGCTTGCTTTTAAAATAGAAAATTTAGAAGAAAAAATTACCAAGGAAACACCTTCAAGTAAGTTTTTTCAGAGTCTCTCTCTCTCTTCAAAGATTACTTCATGTTACTTTCCTCCAATTCTTGCCACTGTACAGAATTTAAAATATCGTTTTTATTTTTAGTTAAGAAAGCATGTGCAAATCGCATTAAACCGTCATCCTGGTATGTATCAGCAAGCAATAGAATGGAACAAATATTTTCTAGATTCAGGTTGTTCGACAAAACATATCTACACTTGTCTTTGAGTGATTTGATTTCATATTTGTCTGCAGCTGCGAACAGTGATGTAGCACTTTCTACATCCAGCCCTTTAACAAAATCGGTGTACGTAAAACTCAGCATTTGATTCATCGTGTCGTAGCTCATATCCTCGATTTCAATAACACGAGCCTCGCTTTCTTTCATCCCCCTCTGGAACATAATGGCAAACACTGGAGATCGGGAACACAGCACAGCTTTGTGGATATCGATGGATTTCTCGTCTTTCATTATAAGGGTCATGTCGCAGAATTTCTTTTCTGTGAACAAACGATACATGTCTTCGGCAGCATTGCTTTGAAAAATTGGCAAAACAATCCAATTATTCTCCTCTGCTATCCATTTTGGGTTCGAGAAATGTCTGCCATTCGAAAACCTAACATTAAAATGCAAATTTGCTTATTTTCCTTTAATATCACTCCAGTTAAAAGAATAATCAAAATTCCAAATTTTGTCAATCGTACATTTTCGGAATAAATGCCGTTTTTCCTCAGAATCCATGATTTCCCTTTTTGAATCCATGAGTTCTATTTTACAAATCAAAAAGTAACTGAAATCTTTGTTGCTGTCTAAATGAATTTCTATTTCCAGGCAATTATTTTCATTCATGAATAAAGTTATGATCAAAGTTTCTGAAGAAAATATTACAGGAATGTTTTGTCTACGTTTACTACCAGGGAAAATATAATCGTTGATGATACAAGTAAAGATTCTTCTCTCCACGGAGAAATGGGTTCGAACCAAGCATGAATTGACATATAGTTGCAGAGAAATGAAATGAAGAAACTTATTAAATTAAAATTAACATGCAAAAAAAAAAATGAAAAACTAGCAAAAATTTACTACTTACTAATTTTGAATACATGGGCTATTCTGCTCATTGAACTATTTATTGTGCGTGCTATATTTTGAATTATCACATCACCAATACAAAAATTTCATTTAATATTAAAAGCAATTTTTTTCACAAGAAGCAGCGAAGAATATAACTCTTGCACAAAAAAGTTTAAGAACTAAACATTAATTTTTAACTCTCGTTGCAATGGTTCAGATATTCTACCTCAAAGCTAATATGTAACTCAGCTTAGTTTATTCTAAAAAATTTAACAAAATGCATGTATTTTTGTAACTAGATAATATATTTCATTTGAATGCTTTTCGAACATTCAGCTGCAACGTCTAATTTGCTGCTGGTTTGTTTGTCTCTCTCTCTGTGATTGCATTTTACACACGAGAATTAATTATATCGGGACACACGCTTCAAAAGGATTCCTAAACACTACAAACACCCAAGCTCAATGTGAGATTCGAACCTACAATCTTTAATATATTTCCTTTTTATTATAATATGTCAAACACCCACAAATTTTACTAAAAAATTAGAAGAAATAAAGTTACCTTTCACAATATCAAATAAAATAATTTATCACAAAAAGTACAGAGTAAGTTTTTAAATAAAATACGCTATAAAATAATTATAATTCTTTTAAATTACAATTATTTAATTTATTAGAATAAATAAAATTACTTTTCACATACGTTATATTAATAATTAATAGAAGTATTTTTCTGAAAGTCTGATCCTGATACCCTTTCCAACCACAGAATCTGCAACGCTATTTATTATTCCTCTTTAGAGGAAATTTCTATTTTTGTTGCCATCAGCAAGAGTTATTGGCTAATTAGGTTGTATTTTTTAAAGATAATTATGTATGTATAAATGTTTATTGTTCATACAAGTTATGTAGACAAATTATAGAATTGGGTTAAGAGTAAGGAAGTGTGCGATCGATAAGTCAAATGGGCGATAAAATGCGAGAAGTGGGTGATAAAATTTCCTTACCATCAAACTTATGAAGCAAGATAAAACAGTGGATCGAGAAGGGAGGCTTGTGGAATGTACATAAGGTTAACACGCTGCTGGAAGCTAGTATAAGTGTATTCGGAGTACCTGGAGCTGAACCCCTGATTGATCTTCCATTGAAACTTTAGTACTGATTTTTATGATATTAAGTGAAGCAAACGTTTGGTGGAATTCTTGTTTTTTGCTCCTGATTTTAAATAGAGTAAAAAAAGAAGAGGAAGAATGAAGAGAAAAAGAAATAAAATGAATCTAAAAAAACACTAAAAATTTATGTAGAGAAGATTTATTTTTGCAATTGCTTTTCTCTGTGTATTTGCAATTTAAAATTTGATAACTATAAAAAAATGCAAAAAGATTTTTTATTTTTATTTATTTTTCAAATACATATTTATTATAATATAGAAAAAATGTTTAAATAAAAAAAAGGATTGTGGCATGCAAATTGTTTCAGTTGAAAATGATTTTGATTTCTTTTCGCTAATTTTTACACGCTCTCAGATCCAGTAGAAAGTGAAAGTAGAAGATCCAGACTATTTCCGCAAGTGAATGAGAGTGTTAATCTCCGCGGGTGTTACTCAGTCCTCCAAAAACGCCTTTGTTCTGTCTTTTTATTTGCTCTTCAACGAGTATGGTTGTAAGCAATCGTATTTGCTTATGTTTGAATTTTAGAGAATTTTTGGATAATTATATTGTATTTTTGAAAGAAAATTTTATGTGTATGCATAAATTTTTATTTATTATTTAATATTGATCTAGATCTGCGTTTATTTTATTCATCTTTATTTACTGATTTATAACGTTCTTTCTATAGATTTGTGTGTCTTATAATGTCTGCGAAAAAATTTTTCTGCTTGTTGTGTGATGTATTTAATTCATGTTGGGATTCCTATTTCATGTCTAATTTTTTTATTTCTGCAATACCATGGGCATTTGTAATCATTCTTAGTGAGACATTTTGAAAACTCTCTAGTTTTTGAAAATTTGACTTAGCTAATTGGTGATGCGTACGTAATTATTGGTCTCAGAATAACCGTTCTTAGATTGTAGATTCTTTTTTTTATTTTTGAAGTTTGATGCAAAACTTCTCGCAATTAATGGAATTTAATTGTAATTGGGGATTTTGTAAAACAATGATGTGTGTGTGTAGCTTTGTTCCTTGTTAGCGACAAGAGCCTAAGGGTGTGTCGTTTTTTTTTCAGCAGGACTACAACAAGATAAAAATAACACAAACAAGGACAGAGATCACAGGAATGTAAGAAGAATTTTCTCAGAAAGCCAAAGTACGTAAATTTCTCATTAAATTTTATGTTTAATCACTGGTGTTGATTAAAAGTGTGAAGAAGAGGAATCCCATTAAATTTTTACATCGTTTAACAAATATTAAGTTCTCAGTGGCAGTGGCCGTAGTGAGCATAATTGGCGCCCTGATACGATACCTTTTTTGGCGCCCCCTTGAAAAGAAAATAATACTTCAATACGAGGGACACTGAAAATTTTGAGATATAACTAGGTTTTTAAAGTTATACTTACAAAATTTTAGGTGTGTTCATAGTAGTCTCCTCCAGCATCAATGCACTTTTGTAGACGAATTTTCCACAGGTTAAAAGCCTCAATCCATTCATTTCTTGGAATAGAGGAAAAAATTGCATTTATAGCCACATCAATCTCTTCTTCTGAATGAAAACGACGTCCACGTAAGTTCTTTTTTAGATTAAAGAATAACCAAAAGTTGCACATAGCTAAATCAGGTGAATACGACGGATGTTTGATCAATTTAATTTGTTTTTGCTTAGGAAACTCAACTGTTAATCCGGCTGTATGTGAAGATGCATTGTCATTGTGAAGCATTAGTCTCCTAACATTCAGTTCTTGTAGAATTTCTGGAAGACGTTTAGTGATATAGCAGTTCGGTGTTACTGTCTTCTGTCCTTCTAACTTGATGGCTTTGACCAATCCATACTTCTGAAGGAAACAGCATATATCACTTTTTTCAATGCGCGTTGTTTTTTCCCCATTGTCGGCGTAAAATCATCTTCAAAGACCCATACTTTGCTTTCTTGACGTGTTGGAACTTCAAAAAACGGTATGTACGTTTCATCACCTGTTACAATTTTAGAAATGATGTGATAGCCACCACCATTTAGTAATTTATGAGATTCTTTACTAATTTTGATACGCTTCTCTTTTTGGTACTCAGTTAGATTATGGGGAACCCAACGGCAAACTACTTTTTTCATATGTAATTCTTCATGAATGATTTTGTGTATGGCTGCGGATCCAATGTTAAGTTCCTTTTGTATCATTTGATAGGTACAGCGATTATCATCCATTAACAATTTTCTTATGTCAGACACATTATTCGGGATTACTGCCTTCCTGTGTGTTCTTCATCCTGAAGAAAATTGCGACCTCTTCTATATTCTCTAAGCCTTCTGAATACAGTAGCACGAACTGGAGATTCATCACCAAATGCTAATTGCAACTGTTGAACGTATTCTTCTCGATTTAATCCTGCTTTAAAGTCGTAGAAAATCATAGCGCGAAAATGTTCTCGCGTCAACTCCATTTTTTCTTCTGTTTAAAATTTATTCTACTCGAAACAAAATGAAGTAAGTCAGTAAAAAATCATCTTCTGTGTTAAAATACTTTGTATTTTAAAATTAAACCGTTATTTTTATTTTGTAAATGCTCGATTGTGCGTATCTCAAAAATTTCAGAGTAACCCTCGTATAAATATGGGCATAAAATGTATTAAGTAATTAAAGAAATATAATAATATAACGATATGTGATATATTATAATAAAAAGAGTATAATTGTAATAAGAATGCAATATAAATAATAACAGAATGTTATACTTGCTATAAAATAATCGAAAATATATTAGCTTAAAGTATCAAGCTCAGCTTTGAATTTAAACAAAATTCAATTCTAATTAAAAAAAAAAAAAAAAAACACTTATATTGAATTCGGAAAAGTGTCATTAGAATAACCGGACTTATGTAATTTACAATTAATATTATAAAAAAACATAATTGATTTTATATACGAATAATATTACTTTAAAAAACATAAAAAAAATTTAAACAAGAAATAATTTTTTTACATATCATAGATCTAAGCAGATGTAATTATTTGCCATCTAATATTCTACACTATACACATTTTTCTTGCCTTTTCTGAAGCGAATTGACCAATTACTTTATCAAAGTTGATCATTTCAAAACTTTCTTTTATTTAATTTATTTATTTTTATTTATTTATTTATTTATTTATTTTTTTTTTTGCTTAAAATTGTTAAATCACTTAGACGGTTTTGACTCATGGTGGATCATAAATAAGTAAAAATTACTTTTGTTTTGCTAAATGAACGTTCACAGCCTACAATTAATACAGAAATAGTAAAAAGTATTTGAATGGCAACATCTTCTCTCTATCTTCACCGTTTGAGATAAGGCATGTTGGAAGTTCTAATAGAGTTTTTGGTTTAATTTCTTTTCTACTGTTGAGTAACATCTTTCAGTCCCACATTTCTCAATAGAGTTCTGTTCCTTAAAATCTGTATGATAAAATTCCCTCAAATTTTTACAGAAAATTTTACAAATTTTTACAGAATTTTACAGAGTTAATCGAGGCTCCAAGATACAGGTCGTGCACCCAAGATACAGGTCCAAGGTTCGATTCTCAGGCTAGGTCAACTCAATCTTTCATCCTTTCAGTCGATCGATTAACTGAGTACCAATCATGCTTGGGACTAAACACCGGGGATTTAGCTTTAGGCCGATCACCTAACCGGGACATATGCTTCTCACCCCAGGGCCCTCGATTAGGAAAATAGATATGGGCACTGTAGGCCTTGTGATCTGGATATTACAGTTTTGAAGTAGGGATATTTAATTATTTATCAACTAATTTTTAACTTTTAAGAAAATTCATTTTAATGATTTAACATTTCCGTCACAATGTTTTACAAAATTTTTAATGTTTTTTATTTTTTCTTCCTATTTTGTTAACCAATTGAAACAAGCATTTTTACTCCCTATTAATTGTGCATTAGCTTATTTATGAAAGATTCTATAAATTGTTGATAATTCGGTGTTGAACGTATGTTATAACTTATCTAAACATATTTTTAAAAAATTCTATAATATTACTAACTTTACAAACTTTAGCTATTTATTTCAAAATAATAATTGGATAAGACTTTACACTCCTAATTTGGGATCAACTCACCTAATTTTTCACAATGATATCTTTTTAAACATTTCATTTACCACAGATTAAACAGAAAACTTTATTTTATTTTTTATTTCAGAAAAATTCATGTGAAAAACAATTTTAACTTTATGGGAAATTTCGCATTTAAAATAGCTTTTTAAATTATATCATTAAGACCATGAAGGTAAACCAAAATTATTTTTATTGTAAAAAAATTAAATCACAAAACGTAATATTGATAGTTTATAATATTTCATTTTTATACAGTATAAAACCAATTTTTCTGATTCTAAAATCAGAAGACCTTTTTTAATAAGTCTTCATCTAATTTCAGTTTAGTTAACTAAATTATATGCCATAGCATCATCAATGCAAATATCTGATGAGCAACGGAACATTAATACAGACGACAAAAATATTTTGCAAATTTCTTAAATTAAAAATCAAAACACACATGAATTCAAGTAAAATTATGTATATCTAATATAATCATAAATTTTCAGTCAAACAATATATATTATATTATTAAAAATATTTTTTCTCCAAACTCTGATGCATTGTATATTGTTCTTTCAAGTTTTTCATTGATTCAAAATATTATCAAGAATTAAAAGTGCTGAGACAAAAATATATTTTAATTGTTATATCGCATAATTTTATGTACAGAAATTTTCTTAATTAGTTATTATAGTAGTGAAAATTTTCTTCGTATTTTAAAAGCATTTTTTAAAACTGTTTTTTTAAGATATTAAATTATATTTTATTAATAAAATAAGGATTAATTTATATTAAAATTAAAATTCTTTTCAATTAAGAATCATTTTAGAAGTTCTGTTCATGCAATGGCAGGAAGTTATTTTCTTTCAATAAATTTAAATCATTTAAAAACGATCTTATTTTTAAAATTTTACAATGTAGAATGAGAAATATGTACGATTTCTTTATAAATTTCTTAAACACATTTTTCAAGTTAAATGATTTGTTTTTTTAAATAAATTGGATTAATTAATTAAGAAATATATTCTGTATGTGTTTAAGGAGTGCTGTAGAGACAGCTAAAACCTGCAGTAAGTTGTTACGCTATTAAAGAAGAAGATTCTGTATGTTTAAACATACAGAAAAAAAAATTCTTTAAAGAGGAAAAAAACATTCATAGATTTTTAATTTTTATCATTTGAAAAAAGAATTTTTCAATATAAGATGCTAATGTAAAGCCAACAAAATTACGAGTCAAATAAAAATTATATCCCCAAACAAAAACATTTAAAGATTATATAAATTACTTTTAAATGGGAATAATTTTAACAAATAAGTAACTTAATATTTAATTTTCAAAACTCAGCAAAAGTATGTTAATACCAGATTTATACCAGCAAAAATATGAAATAAATATTCATGTTGAAGGAATACATAGTAGACAGAAAATATACTTACGCTAATAATATTTTAAATGTCAAAACTCCAGATTTTCAAAAGTTTACATTTTTGTTTTCGATGAAGCGATATTTTGGAAGAAACGAAATACTAACAGTGAGAACAATAAAAAGGAAGGAAAGTTTAAGTGTTTTCCTAGAATTTGGAGGTAATTAGCTCTCGATCCTCCATTTCTATTCCAGGAAGGCAATTCTCTTAGGGGCATACTGTTGTGCCATTTTATGAAAAATTTCTTCCCTTTCTTTGAACGTCAGTCTGGTGCCGGACACAATATTTTTGACAAAGAGAACCGCTAATATATAACACGTTTAAACAGGAATTTTCTCACTCGTATAACGCGACACTAGACTGAATGGCTACAGCAGTAAAAGCCTGAGATAAAAAATTACAAGGGTTTTATTTTTATTCTGGGACAATGAATAGTACTATTTCACTAAGTCTCAATAACTACTGAAACTGATCTTTCTATATCGCTTCTTGATAACTTAAGTAAAATCTGACTTTTCTGTTATTATATATAAGAACATTTAAATTCTTACACAAGTTTCCATTAATAATATTTTAGTTATATGAAATTTTCTTTTTTTGCGCTTAATTATTTATTACGTTATTATAATCAAAATGAGATTAAATTTTCACATCTTGATCATATAAGAATATTAAAAATATTAGTGAAATGCTGCTTGTTAAATAAAATGATTTAATCTGTTATGAGAAATTAAAAATAGCAAGTCAAATAATATTTCAAAACACTTAAATTTGGACAAAAAACTTTTAAGTTTTGAATTTTTGAATATAGAATAAAAGATAAATAATAAAAAGAAATAAAATGAATCTAAAAAAACACTAAAAATTTATGTAGAGAAGATTTATTTTGCAATTGCTTTTCTCTGTGTATTTGCAATTTAAAATTTGATAACTATAAAAATGCAAAAGATTTTTATTTTTATTTATTTTTTCAAATACATATTTATTATAATATAGAAAAAAAATGTTTAAATAAAAAAAAAAGGATTGTGGCATGCAAATTGTTTCAGTTGAAAATGATTTTGATTTCTTTTCGCTAATTTTTACACGCTCTCAGATCCAGTAGAAAGTGAAAGTAGAAGATCCAGACTATTTCCGCAAGTGAATGTGAGTGTTAATCTCCGCGGGTGTTACTCAGTCCTCCAAAAACGCCTTTGTTCTGTCTTTTTATTTGCTCTTCAACGAGTATGGTTGTAAGCAATCGTATTTGCTTATGTTTGAATTTTAGAGAATTTTTGGATAATTATATTGTATTTTTGAAAGAAAATTTTATGTGTATGCATAAATTTTTATTTATTATTTAATATTGATCTAGATCTGCGTTTATTTTATTCATCTTTATTTACTGATTTATAACGTTCTTTCTATAGATTTGTGTGTCCTATAATGTCTGCGAAAAAATTTTTCTGCTTGTTGTGTGACGTATTTAATTCATGTTGGGATTCCTATTTCATGTCTAATTTTTTTATTTCTGCAATACCATGGGCATTTGTAATCATTCTTAGTGAGACATTTTGAAAACTCTCTAGTTTTTGAAAATTTGACTTAGCTTAATTGGTGATGCGTACGTAATTATTGGTCTCAGAATAACCGTTCTTAGATTGTAGATTCTTTTTATTTTTGAAGTTTGATGCAAAACTTCTCGCAATTAATGGAATTTAATTGTAATTGGGGATTTTGTAAAACAATGATGTGTGTGTGTAGCTTTGTTCCTTGTTAGCGACAAGAGCCTAAAGCTGTGTCGTTTTTTTTTCAGCAGGACTACAACAAGATAAAAATAACACAAACAAGGACAGAGATCACAGGAATGTAAGAAGAATTTTCTCAGAAAGCCAAAGTACGTAAATTTCTCATTAAATTTTATGTTTAATCACTGGTGTTGATTAAAAGTGTGAAGAAGAGGAATCCCATTAAATTTTTACATCGTTTAACAAATATTAAGTTCTCAGTGGCAGTGGCCGTAGTGAGCATAATTGGCGCCCTGATACGATACCTTTTTGGCGCCCTTGAAAAGAAAATAATACTTCAATACGAGGGACACTGAAAATTTTGAGATATAACTAGGTTTTTAAAGTTATACTTACAAATTTTAGGTGTGTTCATAGTAGTCTCCTCCAGCATCAATGCACTACTTTTGTAAGACGAATTTTCCACAGGTTAAAAGCCTCAATCCATTCATTTCTTGGAATAGAGGAAAAATTGCATTTATAGCCACATCAATCTCTTCTTCTGAATGAAAACGACGTCCACGTAAGTTCTTTTTAGATTAAAGAATTACCAAAAGTTGCACATAGCTAAATCAGGTGAATACGACGGATGTTTGATCAATTTAATTTGTTTTTGCTTAGGAAACTCAACTGTTAATCCGGCTGTATGTGAAGATGCATTGTCATTGTGAAGCATTAGTCTCCTAACATTCAGTTCTTGTAGAATTTCTGGAAGACGTTTAGTGATATAGCAGTTCGGTGTTATTGTCTTCTGTCCTTCTAACTTGATGGCTTTGACCAATCCATACTTCTGAAGGAAACAGCATATATCACTTTTTTCAATGCGCGTTGTTTTTTCCCCATTGTCGGCGTAAAATCATCTTCAAAGACCCATACTTTGCTTTCTTGACGTGTTGGAACTTCAAAAAACGGTATGTACGTTTCATCACCTGTTACAATTTTAGAAATGATGTGATAGCCACCACTATTTAGTAATTTATGAGATTCTTTACTAATTTTGATACGCTTCTCTTTTTGGTACTCAGTTAGATTATGGGGAACCCAACGGCAAACTAATTTTTTCATATGTAATTCTTCATGAATGATTTTGTGTATGGCTGCGGATCCAATGTTAAGTTCCTTTTGTATCATTTGATAGGTACAGCGATTATCATCCATTAACAATTTTCTTATGGCAGACACATTATTCGGCCTTCCTGTGTGTTCTTCATCCTGAAGAAAATTGCGACCTCTTCTATATTCTCTAAGCCATCTGAATACAGTAGCGCGAACTGGAGATTCATCACCAAATGCTAATTGCAACTGTTGAACGTATTCTTCTCGATTTAATCCTGCTTTAAAGTCGTAGAAAATCATAGCGCGAAAATGTTCTCGCGTCAACTCTATTTTTTCTTCTGTTTAAAATTTATTCTACTCGAAACAAAATGAAGTAAGTCAGTAAAAAATCATCTTCTGTGTTAAAATACTTTGTATTTTAAAATTAAACCGTTATTTTTATTTTGTAAATGCTCGATTGTGCGTATCTCAAAAATTTCAGAGTAACCCTCGTATAAATATGGGCATAAAATGTATTAAGTAATTAAAGAAATATAATAATATAACGATATGTGATATATTATAATAAAAAGAGTATAATTGTAATAAGAATGCAATATAAATAATAACAGAATGTTATACTTGCTATAAAATAATCGAAAATATATTAGCTTAAAGTATCAAGCTCAGCTTTGAATTTAAACAAAATTCAATTCTAATTTAAAAAAAAAAAAAAAAAAAAAAAAAAAAAAAAACACTTATATTGAATTCGGAAAAGTGTCATTAGAATAACCGGACTTATGAAATTTACAATTAATATTATAAAAAAACATAATTGATTTTATATACGAATAATATTACTTTAAAAAACATAAAAAAAATTTAAACAAGAAATAATTTTTTTACATATCATAGATCTAAGCAGATGTAATTATTTGCCATCTAATATACTACACTATACACATTTTTCTTGCCTTTTCTGAAGCGAATTGACCAATTACTTTATCAAAGTTGATCATTTCAAAACTTTCTTTTATTTATTTATTTATTTATTTTTATTTATTTATTTATTATTATTTTATTTTTTTTTGCTTAAAATTGTTAAATCACTTAGACGGTTTTGACTCATGGTGGATCATAAATAAGTAAAAATTACTTTTGTTTTGCTAAATGAACGTTCACAGCCTACAATTAATACAGAAATAGTAAAAAGTATTTGAATGGCAACCTCTTCTCTCTATCTTCACCGTTTGAGATAAGGCATGTTAGAAGTTCTAATAGAGTTTTTGGTTTAATTTCTTTTCTACTGTTGAGTAACATCTTTCAGTCCCACATTTCTCAATAGAGTTCTGTTCCTTAAAATCTGTATGATAAAATTCCCTCAAATTTTTACAGAAAATTTTACAAATTTTTACAGAATTTTACAGAGTTAATCGAGGCTCCAAGATACAGGTCGTGCACCCAAGATACAGGTCCAAGGTTCGATTCTCAGGTTAGGTCAACTCAATCTTTCATCCTTTCAGTCGATCGATTAACTGAGTACCAATCATGCTTGGGACTAAACACCGGGGATTTAGCTTTAGGCCGATCACCTAACCGGGACATATGCTTCTCACCCCAGGGCCCTCGATTAGGAAAATAGATATGGGCACTGTAGGCCTTGTGATCTGGATATTACAGTTTTGAAGTAGGGATATTTAATTATTTATCAACTAATTTTTAACTTTTAAGAAAATTCATTTTAATGATTTAACATTTCCGTCACAATGTTTTACAAAATTTTTAATGTTTTTTATTTTTTCTTCCTATCTTGTTAACCAATTGAAACAAGCAATTTTACTCCCTATTAATTGTGCATTAACTTATTTATGAAAGATTCTATAAATTGTTGATAATTCGGTGTTGAACGTATGTTATAACTTATCTAAACATATTTTTAAAAAATTCTATAATATTACTAACTTTACAAACTTTAGCTATTTATTTCAAAATAATAATTGGATAAGACTTTACACTCCTAATTTGGGATCAACTCACCTAATTTTTCACAATGATATCTTTTTAAACATTTCATTTACCACAGATTAAACAGAAAACTTTATTTTATTTTTTATTTCAGAAAAATTCATGTGAAAAACAATTTTAACTTTATGGGAAATTTCGCATTTAAAATAGCTTTTTAAATTATATCATTAAGACCATGAAGGTAAACCAAAATTATTTTTATTGTAAAAAAATTAAATCACAAAACGTAATATTGATAGTTTATAATATTTCATTTTTATACAGTATAAAACCAATTTTTCTGATTCTAAAATCAGAAGATCTTTTTTAATAAGTCTTCATCTAATTTCAGTTTAGTTAACTAAATTATATGCCATAGCATCATCAATGCAAATATCTGATGAGCAACGGAACATTAATACAGACGACAAAAATATTTTGCAAATTTCTTAAATTAAAAATCAAAACACACATGAATTCAAGTAAAATTATGTATATCTAATATAATCATAAATTTTCAGTCAAACAATATATATTATATTATTAAAAATATTTTTTCTCCAAACTCTGATGCATTGTATATTGTTCTTTAAAGTTTTTCATTGATTCAAAATATTATCAAGAATTAAAAGTGCTGAGACAAAAATATATTTTAATTGTTATATCGCATAATTTTATGTACAGAAATTTTCTTAATTAGTTATTATAGTAGTGAAAATTTTCTTCGTATTTTAAAAGCATTTTTTAAAACTGTTTTTTTAAGATATTAAATTATATTTTATTAATAAAATAAGGATTAATTTATATTAAAATTAAAATTCTTTTCAATTAAGAATCATTTTAGAAGTTCTGTTCATGCAATGGCAGGAAGTTATTTTCTTTCAATAAATTTAAATCATTTAAAAACGATCTTATTTTTAAAATTTTACAATGTAGAATGAGAAATATGTACGATTTCTTTATAAATTTCTTGAATACATTTTTCAAGTTAAATGATTTGTTTTTTTATATGAATTGGATTAATTAATTAAGAAATATATTCTGTATGTGTTTAAGGAGTGCTGTAGAGACAGCTAAAACCTGCAGTAAGTTGTTACGCTATTAAAGAAGAAGATTCTTTATGTTTAAACATACAGAAAAAAAAATTCATTTAAAGAGGAAAAAAACATTCATAGATTTTTAATTTTTATCATTTGAAAAAAGAATTTTTCAATATAAGATGCTAATGTAAAGCCAACAAAATTACGAGTCAAATAAAAATTATATCCCCAAACAAAAACATTTAAAGATTATATAAATTACTTTTAAATGGGAATAATTTTAACAAATAAGTAACTTAATATTTAATTTTCAAAACTCAGCAAAAGTATGTTAATACCAGATTTATACCAGCAAAAATATGAAATAAATATTCATGTTGAAGGAATACATAGTAGACAGAAAATATACTTACGCTAATAATATTTTAAATGTCAAAACTCCAGATTTTCAAAAGTTTACATTTTTGTTTTCGATGAAGCGATATTTTGGAAGAAACAGAAATACTAACAGTGAGAACAATAAAAGGAAGGAAAGTTTAAGTGTTTTCCTAGAATTTGGAGGTAATTAGCTCTCGATCCTCCATTTCTATTCCAGGAAGGCAATTCTCTTAGGGCATACTGTTGTGCCATTTTATGAAAAATTTCTTCCCTTTCTTTGAACGTCAGTCTGGTGCCGGACACAATATTTTTTACAAAGAGAAACGCTAATATATAACACGTTTAAACAGGAATTTTATCACTCGTATTACGCGACACTAGACTGAATGGCTACAGCAGTAAAAGCCTGAGATAAAAAAGTACAAGGGTTTTATTTTTTATTCTGGGACAATGAATAGTACTATTTCACTAAGTCTCAATAACTACTGAAACTGATCTTTCTATATCGCTTCTTGATAACTTAAGTAAAATCTGACTTTTCTGTTATTATATATAAGAACATTTAAATTCTTACACAAGTTTCCATTAATAATATTTTAGTTATATGAAATTTTCTTTTTTTGCGCTTAATTATTTATTACGTTATTATAATCAAAATGAGATTAAATTTTCACATCTTGATCATATAAGAATATTAAAAATATTAGTGAAATGCTGCTTGTTAAATAAAATGATTTAATCTGTTATGAGAAATTAAAAATAGCAAGTCAAATAATATTTCAAAACACTTAAATTTGGACAAAAAACTTTTAAGTTTTGAATTTTTGAATATAGAATAAAAGATAAATAATAAAAAAAAATAAAATGAATCTAAAAAAACACTAAAAATTTATGTAGAGAAGATTTATTTTTGCAATTGCTTTTCTCTGTGTATTTGCAATTTAAAATTTGATAACTATAAAAAAATGCAAAAAGATTTTTTATTTTTATTTATTTTTTCAAATACATATTTATTATAATATAGAAAAAAAATGTTTAAATAAAAAAAAAAGGATTGTGGCATGCAAATTGTTTCAGTTGAAAATGATTTTGATTTCTTTTCGCTAATTTTTACACGCTCTCAGATCCAGTAGAAAGTGAAAGTAGAAGATCCAGACTATTTCCGCAAGTGAATGTGAGTGTTAATCTCCGCGGGTGTTACTCAGTCCTCCAAAAACGCCTTTGTTCTGTCTTTTTATTTGCTCTTCAACGAGTATGGTTGTAAGCAATCGTATTTGCTTATGTTTGAATTTTAGAGAATTTTTGGATAATTATATTGTATTTTTGAAAGAAAATTTTATGTGTATGCATAAATTTTTATTTATTATTTAATATTGATCTAGATCTGCGTTTATTTTATTCATCTTTATTTACTGATTTATAACGTTCTTTGTATAGATTTGTGTGTCCTATAATGTCTGCGAAAAAATTTTTCTGCTTGTTGTGTGACGTATTTAATTCATGTTGGGATTCCTATTTCATGTCTAATTTTTTTATTTCTGCAATACCATGGGCATTTGTAATCATTCTTAGTGAGACATTTTGAAAACTCTCTAGTTTTTGAAAATTTGACTTAGCTAATTGGTGATGCGTACGTAATTATTGGTCTCAGAATAACCGTTCTTAGATTGTAGATTCTTTTTTTATTTTTGAAGTTTGATGCAAAACTTCTCGCAATTAATGGAATTTAATTGTAATTGGGGATTTTGTAAAACAATGATGTGTGTGTGTAGCTTTGTTCCTTGTTAGCGACAAGAGCCTAAAGCTGTGTCGTTTTTTTTTCAGCAGGACTACAACAAGATAAAAATAACACAAACAAGGACAGAGATCACAGGAATGTAAGAAGAATTTTCTCAGAAAGCCAAAGTACGTAAATTTCTCATTAAATTTTATGTTTAATCACTGGTGTTGATTAAAAGTGTGAAGAAGAGGAATCCCATTAAATTTTTACATCGTTTAACAAATATTAAGTTCTCAGTGGCAGTGGCCGTAGTGAGCATAATTGGCGCCCTGATACGATACCTTTTTTGGCGCCCCCTTGAAAAGAAAATAATACTTCAATACGAGGGACACTGAAAATTTTGAGATATAACTAGGTTTTTAAAGTTATACTTACAAATTTTAGGTGTGTTCATAGTAGTCTCCTCCAGCATCAATGCACTTTTGTAGACGAATTTTCCACAGGTTAAAAGCCTCAATCCATTCATTTCTTGGAATAGAGGAAAAAATTGCATTTATAGCCACATCAATCTCTTCTTCTGAATGAAAACGACGTCCACGTAAGTTCTTTTTTAGATTAAAGAATAACCAAAAGTTGCACATAGCTAAATCAGGTGAATACGACGGATGTTTGATCAATTTAATTTGTTTTTGCTTAGGAAACTCAACTGTTAATCCGGCTGTATGTGAAGATGCATTGTCATTGTGAAGCATTAGTCTCCTAACATTCAGTTCTTGTAGAATTTCTGGAAGACGTTTAGTGATATAGCAGTTCGGTGTTACTGTCTTCTGTCCTTCTAACTTGATGGCTTTGACCAATCCATACTTCTGAAGGAAACAGCATATATCACTTTTTTCAATGCGCGTTGTTTTTTCCCCATTGTCGGCGTAAAATCATCTTCAAAGACCCATACTTTGCTTTCTTGACGTGTTGGAACTTCAAAAAACGGTATGTACGTTTCATCACCTGTTACAATTTTAGAAATGATGTGATAGCCACCACCATTTAGTAATTTATGAGATTCTTTACTAATTTTGATACGCTTCTCTTTTTGGTACTCAGTTAGATTATGGGGAACCCAACGGCAAACTACTTTTTTCATATGTAATTCTTCATGAATGATTTTGTGTATGGCTGCGGATCCAATCTTAAGTTCCTTTTGTATCATTTGATAGGTACAGCGATTATCATCCATTAACAATTTTCTTATGGCAGACACATTATTCGGCCTTCCTGTGTGTTCTTCATCCTGAAGAAAATTGCGACCTCTTCTATATTCTCTAAGCCTTCTGAATACAGTAGCGCGAACTGGAGATTCATCACCAAATGCTAATTGCAACTGTTGAACGTATTCTTCTCGATTTAATCCTGCTTTAAAGTCGTAGAAAATCATAGCGCGAAAATGTTCTCGCGTCAACTCCATTTTTTCTTCTGTTTAAAATTTATTCTACTCGAAACAAAATGAAGTAAGTCAGTAAAAAATCATCTTCTGTGTTAAAATACTTTGTATTTTAAAATTAAACCGTTATTTTTATTTTGTAAATGCTCGATTGTGCGTATCTCAAAAATTTCAGAGTAACCCTCGTATAAATATGGGCATAAAATGTATTAAGTAATTAAAGAAATATAATAATATAACGATATGTGATATATTATAATAAAAAGAGTATAATTGTAATAAGAATGCAATATAAATAATAACAGAATGTTATACTTGCTATAAAATAATCGAAAATATATTAGCTTAAAGTATCAAGCTCAGCTTTGAATTTAAACAAAATTCAATTCTAATAAAAAAAAAAAAAAAAAAAAAAAAAAAAAAAAAAAACACTTATATTGAATTCGGAAAAGTGTCATTAGAATAACCGGACTTATGTAATTTACAATTAATATTATAAAAAAACATAATTGATTTTATATTCGAATAATATTACTTTAAAAAACATAAAAAAAATTTAAACAAGAAATAATTTTTTTACATATCATAGATCTAAGCAGATGTAATTATTTGCCATCTAATATACTACACTATACACATTTTTCTTGCCTTTTCTGAAGCGAATTGACCAATTACTTTATCAAAGTTGATCATTTCAAAACTTTCTTTTATTTATTTATTTATTTATTTTTATTTATTTATTTATTATTATTTTATTTTTTTTTTGCTTAAAATTGTTAAATCACTTAGACGGTTTTGACTCATGGTGGATCATAAATAAGTAAAAATTACTTTTGTTTTGCTAAATGAACGTTCACAGCCTACAATTAATACAGAAATAGTAAAAAGTATTTGAATGGCAACCTCTTCTCTCTATCTTCACCGTTTGAGATAAGGCATGTTAGAAGTTCTAATAGAGTTTTTGGTTTAATTTCTTTTCTACTGTTGAGTAACATCTTTCAGTCCCACATTTCTCAATAGAGTTCTGTTCCTTAAAATTTGTATGATAAAATTCCCTCAAATTTTTACAGAAAATTTTACAAATTTTTACAGAATTTTACAGAGTTAATCGAGGCTCCAAGATACAGGTCGTGCACCCAAGATACAGGTCCAAGGTTCGATTCTCAGGCTAGGTCAACTCAATCTTTCATCCTTTCAGTCGATCGATTAACTGAGTACCAATCATGCTTGGGACTAAACACCGGGGATTTAGCTTTAGGCCGATCACCTAACCGGGACATATGCTTCTCACCCCAGGGCCCTCGATTAGGAAAATAGATATGGGCACTGTAGGCCTTGTGATCTGGATATTACAGTTTTGAAGTAGGGATATTTAATTATTTATCAACTAATTTTAACTTTTAAGAAAATTCATTTTAATGATTTAACATTTCCGTCACAATGTTTTACAAAATTTTTAATGTTTTTATTTTTTCTTCCTATCTTGTTAACCAATTGAAACAAGCATTTTTACTCCCTATTAATTGTGCATTAACTTATTTATGAAAGATTCTATAAATTGTTGATAATTCGGTGTTGAACGTATGTTATAACTTATCTAAACATATTTTTAAAAATTCTATAATATTACTAACTTTACAAACTTTAGCTATTTATTTCAAAATAATAATTGGATAAGACTTTACACTCCTAATTTGGGATCAACTCACCTAATTTTTCACAATGATATCTTTTTAAACATTTCATTTACCACAGATTAAACAGAAAACTTTATTTTATTTTTATTTCCAGAAAAATTCATGTGAAAAACAATTTTAACTTTATGGGAAATTTCGCATTTAAAATAGCTTTTAAATTATATCATTAAGACCATGAAGAGTAAACCAAAATTATTTTTATTGTAAAAATTAAATCACAAAACGTAATATTGATAGTTTATAATATTTCATTTTTATACAGTATAAAACCAATTTTTCTGATTCTAAAATCAGAAGATCTTTTTAATAAGTCTTCATCTAATTTCCAGTTTAGTTAACTAAATTATATGCCATAGCATCATCAATGCAAATATCTGATGAGCAACGGAACATTAATACAGACGACAAAAATATTTTGCAAATTTCTTAAATTAAAAATCAAAACACACATGAATTCAAGTAAAATTATGTATATCTAATATAATCATAAATTTTCAGTCAAACAATATATATTATATTATTAAAAATATTTTTCTCCAAACTCTGATGCATTGTATATTGTTCTTTAAAGTTTTTCATTGATTCAAAATATTATCAAGAATTAAAAGTGCTGAGACAAAAATATATTTTAATTGTTATATCGCATAATTTTATGTACAGAAATTTTCTTAATTAGTTATTATAGTAGTGAAAATTTTCTTCGTATTTTAAAAGCATTTTTAAAACTGTTTTTTTAAGATATTAAATTATATTTTATTAATAAAATAAGGATTAATTTATATTAAAATTAAAATTCTTTTCAATTAAGAATCATTTTAGAAGTTCTGTTCATGCAATGGCAGGAAGTTATTTTCTTTCAATAAATTTAAATCATTTAAAAACGATCTTATTTTTAAAATTTTACAATGTAGAATGAGAAATATGTACGATTTCTTTATAAATTTCTTGAATACATTTTTCAAGTTAAATGATTTGTTTTTTTATATGAATTGGATTAATTAATTAAGAAATATATTCTGTATGTGTTTAAGGAGTGCTGTAGAGACAGCTAAAACCTGCAGTAAGTTGTTACGCTATTAAAGAAGAAGATTCTTTATGTTTAAACATACAGAAAAAAAAATTCATTTAAAGAGGAAAAAAACATTCATAGATTTTTAATTTTTATCATTTGAAAAAAGAATTTTTCAATATAAGATGCTAATGTAAAGCCAACAAAATTACGAGTCAAATAAAAATTATATCCCCAAACAAAAACATTTAAAGATTATATAAATTACTTTTAAATGGGAATAATTTTAACAAATAAGTAACTTAATATTTAATTTTCAAAACTCAGCAAAAGTATGTTAATACCAGATTTATACCAGCAAAAATATGAAATAAATATTCATGTTGAAGGAATACATAGTAGACAGAAAATATACTTACGCTAATAATATTTTAAATGTCAAAACTCCAGATTTTCAAAAGTTTACATTTTTGTTTTCGATGAAGCGATATTTTGGAAGAAACGAAATACTAACAGTGAGAACAATAAAAAGGAAGGAAAGTTTAAGTGTTTTCCTAGAATTTGGAGGTAATTAGCTCTCGATCCCCTCCATTTCTATTCCAGGAAGGCAATTCTCTTAGGGGCATACTGTTGTGCCATTTTATGAAAAATTTCTTCCCTTTCTTTGAACGTCAGTCTGGTGCCGGACACAATATTTTTGACAAAGAGAACCGCTAATATATAACACGTTTAAACAGGAATTTTCTCACTCGTATAACGCGACACTAGACTGAATGGCTACAGCAGTAAAAGCCTGAGATAAAAAATTACAAGGGTTTTATTTTTATTCTGGGACAATGAATAGTACTATTTCACTAAGTCTCAATAACTACTGAAACTGATCTTTCTATATCGCTTCTTGATAACTTAAGTAAAATCTGACTTTTCTGTTATTATATATAAGAACATTTAAATTCTTACACAAGTTTCCATTAATAATATTTTAGTTATATGAAATTTTCTTTTTTTGCGCTTAATTATTTATTACGTTATTATAATCAAAATGAGATTAAATTTTCACATCTTGATCATATAAGAATATTAAAAATATTAGTGAAATGCTGCTTGTTAAATAAAATGATTTAATCTGTTATGAGAAATTAAAAATAGCAAGTCAAATAATATTTCAAAACACTTAAATTTGGACAAAAAACTTTTAAGTTTTGAATTTTTGAATATAGAATAAAAGATAAATAATAAAAAAATAAAATGAATCTAAAAAAACACTAAAAATTTATGTAGAGAAGATTTATTTTTGCAATTGCTTTTCTCTGTGTATTTGCAATTTAAAATTTGATAACTATAAAAAAATGCAAAAAGATTTTTTATTTTTATTTATTTTTTCAAATACATATTTATTATAATATAGAAAAAAAATGTTTAAATAAAAAAAAGGATTGTGGCATGCAAATTGTTTCAGTTGAAAATGATTTTGATTTCTTTTCGCTAATTTTTACACGCTCTCAGATCCAGTAGAAAGTGAAAGTAGAAGATCCAGACTATTTCCGCAAGTGAATGTGAGTGTTAATCTCCGCGGGTGTTACTCAGTCCTCCAAAAACGCCTTTGTTCTGTCTTTTTATTTGCTCTTCAACGAGTATGGTTGTAAGCAATCGTATTTGCTTATGTTTGAATTTTAGAGAATTTTTGGATAATTATATTGTATTTTTGAAAGAAAATTTTATGTGTATGCATAAATTTTTATTTATTATTTAATATTGATCTAGATCTGCGTTTATTTTATTCATCTTTATTTACTGATTTATAACGTTCTTTCTATAGATTTGTGTGTCCTATAATGTCTGCGAAAAAATTTTTCTGCTTGTTGTGTGACGTATTTAATTCATGTTGGGATTCCTATTTCATGTCTAATTTTTTTATTTCTGCAATACCATGGGCATTTGTAATCATTCTTAGTGAGACATTTTGAAAACTCTCTAGTTTTTGAAAATTTGACTTAGCTAATTGGTGATGCGTACGTAATTATTGGTCTCAGAATAACCGTTCTTAGATTGTAGATTCTTTTTTTATTTTTGAAGTTTGATGCAAAACTTCTCGCAATTAATGGAATTTAATTGTAATTGGGGATTTTGTAAAACAATGATGTGTGTGTGTAGCTTTGTTCCTTGTTAGCGACAAGAGCCTAAAGCTGTGTCGTTTTTTTTTCAGCAGGACTACAACAAGATAAAAATAACACAAACAAGGACAGAGATCACAGGAATGTAAGAAGAATTTTCTCAGAAAGCCAAAGTACGTAAATTTCTCATTAAATTTTATGTTTAATCACTGGTGTTGATTAAAAGTGTGAAGAAGAGGAATCCCATTAAATTTTTACATCGTTTAACAAATATTAAGTTCTCAGTGGCAGTGGCCGTAGTGAGCATAATTGGCGCCCTGATACGATACCTTTTTGGCGCCCCTTGAAAAGAAAATAATACTTCAATACGAGGGACACTGAAAATTTTGAGATATAACTAGGTTTTTAAAGTTATACTTACAAAATTTTAGGTGTGTTCATAGTAGTCTCCTCCAGCATCAATGCACTTTTGTAGACGAATTTTCCACAGGTTAAAAGCCTCAATCTATTCATTTCTTGGAATAGAGGAAAAAATTGCATTTATAGCCACATCAATCTCTTCTTCTGAATGAAAACGACGTCCACGTAAGTTCTTTTTAGATTAAAGAATAACCAAAGTTGCACATAGCTAAATCAGGTGAATACGACGGATGTTTGATCAATTTAATTTGTTTTGCTTAGGAAACTCAACTGTTAATCCGGCTGTATGTGAAGATGCATTGTCATTGTGAAGCATTAGTCTCCTAACATTCAGTTCTTGTAGAATTTCTGGAAGACGTTTAGTGATATAGCAGTTCGGTGTTACTGTCTTCTGTCCTTCTAACTTGATGGCTTTGACCAATCCATACTTCTGAAGGAAACAGCATATATCACTTTTTTCAATGCGCGTTGTTTTTTCCCCATTGTCGGCGTAAAATCATCTTCAAAGACCCATACTTTGCTTTCTTGACGTGTTGGAACTTCAAAAAACGGTATGTACGTTTCATCACCTGTTACAATTTTAGAAATGATGTGATAGCCACCACCATTTAGTAATTTATGAGATTCTTTACTAATTTTGATACGCTTCTCTTTTTGGTACTCAGTTAGATTATGGGGAACCCAACGGCAAACTACTTTTTTCATATGTAATTCTTCATGAATGATTTTGTGTATGGCTGCGGATCCAATGTTAAGTTCCTTTTGTATCATTTGATAGGTACAGCGATTATCATCCATTAACAATTTTCTTATGTCAGACACATTATTCGGGATTACTGCCTTCCTGTGTGTTCTTCATCCTGAAGAAAATTGCGACCTCTTCTATATTCTCTAAGCCTTCTGAATACAGTAGCGCGAACTGGAGATTCATCACCAAATGCTAATTGCAACTGTTGAACGTATTCTTCTCGATTTAATCCTGCTTTAAAGTCGTAGAAAATCATAGCGCGAAAATGTTCTCGCGTCAACTCCATTTTTTCTTCTGTTTAAAATTTATTCTACTCGAAACAAAATGAAGTAAGTCAGTAAAAAATCATCTTCTGTGTTAAAATACTTTGTATTTTAAAATTAAACCGTTATTTTTATTTTGTAAATGCTCGATTGTGCGTATCTCAAAAATTTCAGAGTAACCCTCGTATAAATATGGGCATAAAATGTATTAAGTAATTAAAGAAATATAATAATATAACGATATGTGATATATTATAATAAAAAGAGTATAATTGTAATAAGAATGCAATATAAATAATAACAGAATGTTATACTTGCTATAAAATAATCGAAAATATATTAGCTTAAAGTATCAAGCTCAGCTTTGAATTTAAACAAAATTCAATTCTAATTAAAAAAAAAAAAAAAAAAAAAAAAAAAACACTTATATTGAATTCGGAAAAGTGTCATTAGAATAACCGGACTTATGTAATTTACAATTAATATTATAAAAACATAATTGATTTTATATTCGAATAATATTACTTTAAAAACATAAAAAAATTTAAACAAGAAATAATTTTTACATATCATAGATCTAAGCAGATGTAATTATTTTGCCATCTAATATACTACACTATACACATTTTTCTTGCCTTTTCTGGAAGCGAATTGACCAATTACTTTATCAAAGTTGATCATTTCAAAACTTTCTTTTATTTATTTATTTATTTATTATTTTTTATTTATTATTATTTTATTTTTTTTTGCTTAAAATTGTTAAATCACTTAGACGGTTTTGACTCATGGTGGATCATAAATAAGTAAAAATTACTTTTGTTTTGCTAAATGAACGTTCACAGCCTACAATTAATACAGAAATAGTAAAAAGTATTTGAATGGCAACATCTTCTCTCTATCTTCACCGTTGGAGATAAGGCATGTTGGAAGTTCTAATAGAGTTTTTGGTTTAATTTCTTTTCTACTGTTGAGTAACATCTTTCAGTCCCACATTTCTCAATAGAGTTCTGTTCCTTAAAATCTGTATGATAAAATTCCCTCAAATTTTTACAGAAAATTTTACAAATTTTTACAGAATTTTACAGAGTTAATCGAGGCTCCAAGATACAGGTCGTGCACCCAAGATACAGGTCCAAGGTTCGATTCTCAGGCTAGGTCAACTCAATCTTTCATCCTTTCAGTCGATCGATTAACTGAGTACCAATCATGCTTGGGACTAAACACCGGGGATTTAGCTTTAGGCCGATCACTTAACCGGGACATATGCTTCTCACCCCAGGGCCCTCGATTAGGAAAATAGATATGGGCACTGTAGGCCTTGTGATCTGGATATTACAGTTTTGAAGTAGGGATATTTAATTATTTATCAACTAATTTTTAACTTTTAAGAAAATTCATTTTAATGATTTAACATTTCCGTCACAATGTTTTACAAAATTTTTAATGTTTTTTATTTTTTCTTCCTATCTTGTTAACCAATTGAAACAAGCATTTTTACTCCCTATTAATTGTGCATTAACTTATTTATGAAAGATTCTATAAATTGTTGATAATTCGGTGTTGAACGTATGTTATAACTTATCTAAACATATTTTTAAAAAATTCTATAATATTACTAACTTTACAAACTTTAGCTATTTATTTCAAAATAATAATTGGATAAGACTTTACACTCCTAATTTGGGATCAACTCACCTAATTTTACACAATGATATCTTTTTAAACATTTCATTTACCACAGATTAGACAGAAATTTTTATTTTATTTTTTATTTCAGAAAAATTCTTGTCAAAAACAATTTTAACTTTAAGGGAAATTTCGCATTTAAAATAGCTTTTTAAATTCATTAAGGCTATTAAGGTAAACCAAAATTATTTTTATTGTAAAAAATTTCAGTCACAAAACGTAATATTGATAGTTTATAATATTTCATTTTTATACAGTATAAAACCAATTTTCTGATTCTAAAATCAGAAGACCTTTTTTAATAAGTCTTCATCTAATTTCAGTTTAGTTAACTAAATTATATGCCATAGCATCATCAATGCAAATATCTGATGAGCAACGGAACATTAATACAGACGACAAAAATATTTTGCAAATTTCTTAAATTAAAAATCAAAACACACATGAATTCAAGTAAAATTATGTATATCTAATATAATCATAAATTTTCAGTCAAACAATATATATTATATTATTAAAAATATTTTTTCTCCAAACTCTGATGCATTGTATATTGTTCTTTCAAGTTTTTCATTGATTCAAAATATTATCAAGAATTAAAAGTGCTGAGACAAAAATATATTTTAATTGTTATATCGCATAATATTATGTACAGAAATTTTCTTAATTAGTTATTATAGTAGTGAAAATTTTCTTCGTATTTTAAAAGCATTTTTAAAACTGTTTTTTTAAGATATTAAATTATATTTTATTAATAAAATAAGGATTAATTTATATTAAAATTAAAATTCTTTTCAATTAAGAATCATTTTAGAAGTTCTGTTCATGCAATGGCAGGAAGTTATTTTCTTTCAATAAATTTAAATCATTTAAAAACGATCTTATTTTTAAAATTTTACAATGTAGAATGAGAAATATGTACGATTTCTTTATAAATTTCTTGAATACATTTTTCAAGTTAAATGATTTGTTTTTTTATATGAATTGGATTAATTAATTAAGAAATATATTCTGTATGTGTTTAAGGAGTGCTGTAGAGACAGCTAAAACCTGCAGTAAGTTGTTACGCTATTAAAGAAGAAGATTCTTTATGTTTAAACATACAGAAAAAAATTCATTTAAAGAGGAAAAAACATTCATAGATTTTTAATTTTTATCATTTGAAAAAAGAATTTTTCAATATAAGATGCTAATGTAAAGCCAACAAAATTACGAGTCAAATAAAAATTATATCCCCAAACAAAAACATTTAAAGATTATATAAATTACTTTTAAATGGGAATAATTTTAACAAATAAGTAACTTAATATTTAATTTTCAAAACTCAGCAAAAGTATGTTAATACCAGATTTATACCAGCAAAAATATGAAATAAATATTCATGTTGAAGGAATACATAGTAGACAGAAAATATACTTACGCTAATAATATTTTAAATGTCAAAACTCCAGATTTTCAAAAGTTTACATTTTGTTTTCGGATGAAGCGATATTTTGGAAGAAACGAAATACTAACAGTGAGAACAATAAAAAGGAAGGAAAGTTTAAGTGTTTTCCTAGAATTTGGAGGTAATTAGCTCTCGATCCCCTCCATTTCTATTCCAGGAAGGCAATTCTCTTAGGGAGCATACTGTTGTGCCATTTTATGAAAAATTTCTTCCCTTTCTTTGAACGTCAGTCTGGTGCCGGACACAATATTTTTGACAAAGAGAACCGCTAATATATAACACGTTTAAACAGGAATTTTCTCACTCGTATAACGCGACACTAGACTGAATGGCTACAGCAGTAAAAGCCTGAGATAAAAAATTACAAGGGTTTTATTTTTATTCTGGGACAATGAATAGTACTATTTCACTAAGTCTCAATAACTACTGAAACTGATCTTTCTATATCGCTTCTTGATAACTTAAGTAAAATCTGACTTTTCTGTTATTATATATAAGAACATTTAAATTCTTACACAAGTTTCCATTAATAATATTTTAGTTATATGAAATTTTCTTTTTTTGCGCTTAATTATTTATTACGTTATTATAATCAAAATGAGATTAAATTTTCACATCTTGATCATATAAGAATATCAAAAATATTAGTGAAATGCTGCTTGTTAAATAAAATGATTTAATCTGTTATGAGAAATTAAAAATAGCAAGTCAAATAATATTTCAAAACACTTAAATTTGGACAAAAAACTTTTAAGTTTTGAATTTTTGAATATAACATAACATCCAGAAGGGTCCAAAAAATAATATTCATTGAACTTTTTTTTATATTGAGTAAAACAAACTTATTTGTTTTGTTAATATTACTGTTATGACTTTTTTTAGTTTATAACTTGACTTTGATAACATGTATAGCAATTTAGTCATAAAGGGCACTATAAATCTTGGTATATTCACAAAATTAAATAGGTGTCTTTCATGAGCTTACTCTTCTGTAATCTCCCTAAGTTCATATATCCAAAAATTACCATATAACATTAATATAAATTATTTGGTAAATATTTTATACTAAAATCAAAACCTTTCATATGCATTAAAATGCATTAAAATTAGTGCATATGCACTGACCAATTTAATATTCCAGAAATTTTATATGAAAAAAAAATCAAGATATTTTAGTGATTCACACAATTACAAGATTTTTAGTACAAAACAATAGTATCACAAACTTTGAGCAAAGGATGAATCTTAAAAAGGAAAGGATTAAAAAAGAATGAAAATCGATCATGTAACTAGTTAAGAAATGAAAATCGAAGCATGGTTAAAAGAACATACTTTTTAAAAGGAACTAAATCTTGCAAAATTATTATTAATAAAGAAATATGAGCAAGAGTTTCATTTATAGCAAGCTCCTGCAGCCCTTCCTCATTTTTCATCAACAACCTCTTCTCTTTTCCAAATCTGATTCCTCCCTGGAGCTTTTTCTTATTTTATTTTTCCCTGAACATGACACAATAATTATAAATTGCTAAGTTTATTTCTCCGAATAAAATTGATATAATGATAAAACTAAGATTGAAATTTTCTCAGAAATTTTGTTTAGCTTTGAAATGATTTAGCGCCCCTCTGTAAGCTGCGCCCGGGGCATGATTGCCCCCCTTGCCTCTCCGTCACTACGCCGCTGCTCGGTGGCTTAGCCGGTTAGGATATCGTTATAAAAGTCGGAAAGTAGTGAGTTCATATCTCGATTAACCGAAGATCCATTGTGTTCACTAAAGGTTAAATAAGTCGTCATCGCAATGTCTCCAAATGAAATACATCTGGGAGCGACAGATTAAGTATTGGGGATCTTTTGCTTGGTCCCTGTTTCTAAATTACGAAAACTCTCAGTTGGCTGCTCCCATCTAATTAGTAGAGCCCAATTGATGGCTGGATGTCGGAAAGTATGTTTGTGCAACAACAACAATAAATTGACAAATATTGAAAATTGTATAATCATTTTATTTGCTAATTTGATCGACAAAAATAAGTAGTGAAAAAAGTAATATAAGAAAAAAATAAGCTAATCTCTCATTTCAAAATAATCCTCATGAATGATAATATTAAGAAACACATTAAACATCTCAGTAACACTTCTTAATTATATTTTGGATCTAGAACTTATTCAAAATCTTTTAATATGGATGCTTAAAAATTGGCACTGATTGTTCTAGAAGTATGATGTTTGGCAAGATGATTTGCTAGCTCTTAGCTAAAATATGTTTATTGATAATGAAATTTTTAATTAGAGTTTCCCAATTTTCCTTTTGAAGTTTAACATACTTATTAATTTTTGTATATTACTATGAATTAATGCTTTTTTAACATTAAATTTTCTTGCATATTTAAAAATATAGGATAAATTTAAAACTAAAAACACGCATCAATTTTCAAATATAAATAAATATGTTGGGTTTTTCCAATCAACAACCACCAAGTTATTTCAAATATATATCTTGTATTACAAAAATAATTAACATGTTGAATGTTTATTTTTTGAAAAGAAAAGGTTAAATTTTTATCCATGAAACAAATGATTACTTTTATTGGGGTGCATTTTCGTATTCTTTGTTTTTATTGATACATATTGCAATTTGATAATTTGTATACATAACTTTATGTAATATATAAATCTCGGTGATTGAGTAGTTGAGAATTCGCGCTCCCAAAGCACAGATCCAAGGTTCGATCCTTGAGCTGGGCAAGGTCGACTTTTCCCTTCATTTCATCTCTTTAATGAGTCGACAAACTGAGTATCTAACACATTTGGAATCGAAACACTGCTGGCTTTGAGTTACGTGGACTACCTGACCGGGACATATGCATCGCACCCTATGACCCTCTGTCAGGAAATCAGGATGGGCACTAGAGGCCTTAAGCCACATTGAAATGTTGTGCTACAAGTTTAAATTTAATGTACTTCATAGATTCATTCCTTATTTATAAAAACATTTTTTATAATATTGTATGTAAAATTACGTTTAAATTTTGATAACTTACGGTGATAGCATTTTTTGAAAATAGAATCTTTATGTAATGTTAGTGGGTAAATTAAATTGTCTAATTGCGCCTTATGTTTATTATAAAAAGTTTTATTGCCGTACATGCTGGTCAAGGCTATAATTCGACCAGGAAATGGACACAATCTAATTCCTTTGAAACTCACATGCTGTTTATTTACACAACTCAACTCTGTATCAATGTAAACAATAATAAAAAATTTGGGTAGATGTTTTGAATTGGGAAATGGATTTTATGAAGTTGATAAATTAAAAAAAATTTTCATATTAGTTTTATTTGTATTCTAATAAAGATGAGGGTTCATTGAATTCATTATTTCGGAAATAATTATGTATTAATTCATGTAATGTGCTATTAGCTTGTCCAAATTTATTGTTTATATAAATAAAAGAACGTACAACTGTAATAAGGTATTTGATTTTCTGAGGAGAAAATTATGTTATTTATTTTAAAAATATATTAATTAAAATTATTTTTACAAGTGTTCATTCCCATGATTTGCTATTTTCTTTAATTCAATACCTGCCTTAGTTAATTTAAAATTATTGTTTTTTTTATATCAGTGGATATTTTGTATTATTTGTTTAAATTACACTTTACGTTACGCGATTCTTCCTTTTATTAAAGGTCGTAAACTTCAATTAAACTTAATATTGAAGAAGCCGTGTGTAGTAGAAGAATATAAAATGCACTAGAGAAATCGTGTATATATTTGCATTGTCACACATGGCAGAAAAATACTTAATTCCATAAGTATTTTAATATACAGTATAGCTGATAAAGTTTATTTATTTAGGATTAATTAATTACGTTCATAGTGTTTATTATTAAATGCTAGTGAAGTGGAGCTTGTCCTATTTTTTGAACTTGCTCCATAAAACCTAACCAGCCAACTACATATAAATGGCTATTTATGTATCGTGAATTAAATAATTGAACTGAATAAGCCTAGTGTGATTAGCTCTAAGCACACTTCCAAGGCTCAGGTCCATCACTTTATTGTCATGCTAGTCAAAGTCGACTCAGCCTTTCAGTGGGTTTATAAAGCTGAGCTCCAAGCATACTTGAGGACTAAATATTGAGGCTTTATTGCATTAGGCTGATTACCAAACTTGGGTGTTTGCATCACACCTCAGTGTCCTTGGTCAATAGATTTAAGCTTTGTAGACCTTGGCCTCTTATGGGCTGTCATGTCATGGCATTTAACGTAATTAATGCATTGTCAGTGTTTTTTTATTTGCTAATGAGCATTCTTCATTTTCAAGCATTTATAAATATTTCAATTGAGGATACTGAATTTGATTGAGGGTTACATTATCATTTACTTTTCTAAAGCATAAAGTTATATATCTAATAAAATTATATTACTAAAATAAAATTTTAATGATGTATGATTATTATATCATTAATTAAATTCGATTATTCTTGGATAAACAATACAATTACCACTACTTTATATTTAACTCAGAATAGTCATATCTTCAAAGATAATGAGCCACAAAGTTAATAATAAGAAAAATTATTTTGACTTCACTTTCATTGAGGAATGCTATAATTATATTTGCTATATTATCTTACCTTAATTTAGATTTTTTTATTACATTTACTTTAGCACATTTAATAAGTAATAAAATAAAGTTGAAAATCATATTTTAAAGTAAAATAATGTGAAAAAATGTGTCCTTTTAATTTCTTCTGATAGAATTTGAAGATAAATGTAATTAAATTTTTGTTAAATAAACAAAATAATTAAAATGCAAATCATTCAATAAAAAATATAAATTGCCTTATTCATTTGCTCTGTTTTCTTTAATAGATGGCCGGGTCTACTTTACAAGCATTTGTTGCCGGTCTTAAGAGCAAAAATGAAGAGACCCGGCTTAAAACCACTCGAGAATTGCATCATTACATTACAACAGAGTTAAGAGAAATGAGCATAGAGGATGTAACGACATTCTTAGATGAATTTAACCATCATATATTTGAAATGGTCTCAAGTTCTGATGTAAATGATAAGAAAGGAGGCATTTTAGCTATTGGTATGCTGTTTATTTTTTGCTTTTTTATGAATAATTTCTTCGAATATTTTAAGTAATTCATATTTGTTGATAGATATATTGATGTAAGGCCAAGTAGGTTAAGTGTATTATATACTATGTAATGAAAACTTTTTTTTTTTACTGAACTTAAGGGTTAATGCTTTGACCTTTAGCTTTTTTACTGTTTGTAAGTTCAATTTCTGCTTATATGAATAATAACGTAAGTATAGTGTATAACATATAAGACAATACAAAGGTATGAATTTTTGTATTGTTCAAAATTTATTTTAAAGTTTTGTATGTGAATAAGTTTTTTAGTGTAATAAGTACTTGTGTATAAAAAGAGATCATAGAATTTTAAATTTACTTTTTACTATGTAGTCTTTTTTTTCACTCAAAAGCTTATTAAATCATCTACAGAGTGATAAAACAAAAATTGTAGTTTACTTCTGTGGAAAATGAAAGAATGGGTCCAAAATACATTATTATTAGGGGGACCAAAAAGTAATGTTGTTTTTTACTAAGGGCACAAGTGGAAGCATCCATGTCAGATAATCGAGGAACTGTCAAATGCTCTAAACCAACCTTCATCTATCATCCAAAAACATTTGCAACACATTGGTAAAACAAACAGATCAGGTTTTTTGGGTTCTGCATAATCTGTCTGAAGGAAACAGAGCCCTATCTAACCGGTTAGTCAGAACAGTTAGATCTTCAACATGCAACTTATTGCTTCAACAGTACTATATAGAACCAATTTTTGATTGCTTGACCACTACAGATGAAAAATGGGTCCTGTATGATAATCCGAAATGCCAAAGACAGTGGCTCTCTCCGAATGAACCTCCACGAAGGACAGAGCCAGGTTTACATCTAAAAAAGGCGCTTTTGTGTGTTTGATGGGGTATTCATGGAATTGTCCATTTTGATGTGCTTAATCTTTGAGAAACTGTTAATGCAGACTCATATTGTGAACAATATCAATCATTAATTGAAAAGTATCCAGCAATTATAGAAAAGGCGTTATTTTGCAACACAATAATGCAAGATGGCAATGCGCAAGAAAAAAGTTGGAAAAAATTAATGAATTGTAGTGGGAAGTATTGCCTTACCCACCATACTCGCCGTACATTGCACCAAGGGATTTCTGTTTATTCTGTTCAATGCAAGACTTCTTAACAAGCAAAAAATTTCAAAATTTGGATGATATGAAAAGTGCCATCTCCAGATATTTTACTAAAAAACCAACTGATTTTTATCGATCCTGCATTGAAATTTGCTGACTAGATGACAAAAGATTGTTGCCAGTGAGGGTGATTACAACAGTGACTAAAAAGAAAAACTTGTAAGAAATTTATTCAAATTTACTGTGATAAAATGACATAATTTTCTGGTCCCCCTAATATAGTAAATTAATTATTAATTTGATTTTATTGCATTTTTGTTTTGATGAAATAGATTGAACATTTATTTTGATGAAATAGATTGAACATTTATTTTGATGGTGGTTTCTTTTAATTCTCTGTAATTACTTCTTCAAACTATTTGTACTCTTTTAAATTATTGTCACTTACTATGTAATAAATTAATCTTAAGAGGATATGTAGCTCAAAAGGCTCTGTGACCATAAATTTATTGTATTTTACTAAAAAATTAAAAAACCATTAAAATGCAAATAATTGAAAATAAATGTTATATGGCATTGCCAGGAATATAATGTATCTCTTAAAATTTCATTAAATATTGGTACACCCTATACTTGTGAATCTAAATTATCTTATTTTAGCTTACAATCTATATAAGTAAGGCAATTTTTAAATGCACAATTCTCTGTAAAACTCACCACCACTACTGTTGTTAAACAACTGAGTTTCAACAGTTTTCACTTTATTATTAAAATACTCATGATTCAATAACTCTAGTTCTTTAAATTATAAATTTTGAAGCAGTTGAAATACTTTCTAATGAAATCAAAACATATCTGATTAATTTTCTGAAAATATCTAAATCTAGCTTGGAATTAATAAAAAGGATAACAATTAATTTTAAGTAATGTTATCTAATTCATTGTCTGGAACATTTGAATAGCAAGATTTTTAATAAAAGGCAACAAGATTATAGTTATCAAGATTTTTGGTTGCAGCATAACACTTACTAATTAGAAAAGAAGAGCCTGAAAGCTCCTGCACAGTCAGAGATAATGCTTGGCCATCAAAGCTAATTTTATTTACTTTTAACAACAGCATTATATAAATTGTGGAATACATGAGCCTAATAAAAGCCTTTAAAGAAGTGTTGTTCTCTAATTGTTACTATAAATTAGTATCATGAGTTAGTCTGAAAACTATGTCCCATGCTTGAAGCCATATTAAATTAATGGTATAACAGTAAATGCAACTTTCACAGCCATTACTTTTTAATGCTTATTTATCATTCTATTGATCCTTCTTTTGAAAAGGTAATGTCACCAGATATTGCTATTTAGTGCCAAATGTTACAGCTTATTGGCTGCACCTTATGAGCTTTCATTTTTGTTTTTTATGCATGTAAATTTTAAATTTAAGATTATGTTTTCTGCAACAGTGTTGATTTACAAATTGGAATATGAACTTAAAATAAAATTTTTATTGATATCACTGAAGTTAACTTTATATTTTTTTCAATTTTGAAAAATGTGGTTAAAATTAAGGATTTGCTTTAATTATTAAAATTAAGGATATAAAATTTAATGCTGAAAATTATTTCTGCAACCTTTAACTTTTATTAATATAGTTCTTTTAAAGCTTAAAATTAAACTATTATAATTCTTTCAAAACTTGATGTACAATTTTAAATCCTATAAAATAAAGTGTCTCCAGATAATCAAATATATTTTAAATAGTTGAAGGTTTTAGTTTAAAATCTGCTAGTTAACTAATCCACTTTTGCTTCCACATGGATAATAAACAAGCTTGAATATTTTCGGAATGAAACAGCTCAGGTCAAGATAAAATGTGAAATGATAATAGCAATAGCAACTGTAATATCTTTCCAAGGAACCAAATTTATATTTTTGAATGTAATTGGATAAAACTGGTTTCAGCTGAAATAAATCATCTGAGTTATGGTTCCATCTGTTATTCATTTTGTGAACATAAATGGCATTTCTTTCAAAATTTTTTGATAAGGTTTTCTAATGGAGAATCTAATTTGTATCAGATTATCCATGGTGACTTATAATATGCACAACAAAATATCAAAGCATTTTTTATCATATAATATGTGGATTATATACAGGGTAATATGGTACTTGGAAATTTTCTAGGTATTTTCCCTTGTGATATGTAAGTAAAGTAATGTGATCCATGAAATTAAGTCCTGGAATGGATTTTGTGGCAGATATTCACATGGCTTTTAGCTGTTAGGCTACTTGCAATGTAGTGTCAAAGCAGCAGTGTAAGAACTATATTAAGATTTGTCTTTTCAATTAAAATCAGAGGAATTTTAAATAAGGCAAGAAGAATTTTAGAAAAGAATGTCTCAATATAAGAAGGATAAGGAAATAATTAGAAGTATCTGAACCAGAGAAACATAGCAAAACTTCTTTCTTTATCTCTTTGCTTTCTGTTCCAAAAAGGTAAAATATATTTAATAGAAGCTAATTATATTCTTCTGTAATATTCTGAAAATGGAAAAACATCAAATATTATAAATACTCTTAGATATAAAAATATTTTTATATATATATATTTTTTTTACTTTGTTAAAATATGGTAACATTATTAATGTATGGTATGTATAAAGTAATTTTTTCTCTAATATAATTGAGAAATATATATATATATATATATATATATATATATATATATATATATATATATATATTGTAGAAGAAAAACATTAATTACAAGATTTCAAGTAAATAAATAGGAATGAATTACTTTATTAAAAATCAAGTATTCTAATAAGTAATGTTTTCTATAGTGAACCTATTATTTAGTATAATATAATTATGTTAAAAAATGAGCAAGAAATGGAAAATATAAATTTTATTTCTAACTATGCATGTGAGAACAGTAAACTTTGAAATATTAAATTGATATTTACTTTGAAAAAAAGTGCTGTTGAGTACAGGCCAGGACCCACACAGGGTTGTAGTGCCATTGTTGATTGATTGAATTATTTTGAAAACCTGTTGAACTCAGTTGTAAGACATTTTTTAAAGAATTTATTTATGAAATGTTTAATGTGAAAGCTTCTTTCAATCATCCTATTTAATAAAGATATATGATGCTATAAAACGGCAAAGGTACAGAAAATGCCAAAGAGTGTTACAAAAGACTTGTTTGTTATTAGACTTGTTTATGTGTTTAGTTTTTGGAGTCTTTTGTTGCTTGTGACATGTTACTAATTTGAATGAAACTAAATATTATTTCATGTTGTGATGTTCTCTATTTTACTGTTTATTTGAATATTTATGTTACATGCATCTTAATGAGAATAGTGTATCTAAATTTCCTATTAGTTGTGGGAATGTTTCATTCACTTTTTCCTTCCGAATAGTTCCAACTTCTGTGTATCAAAAGGCATGCAATATTTTATATGAAATGATTAATCAAAAATGTTAAACCATTACAAAGATCTTTATTATGAGTATAAACAGTATTTCATTTGAAAACTAAAATTTCTGTAAAAAAGTAAAGGTCTCTATTATTTAAAGGAAGAGAATTTTTTCATGCAACTTAGAATTGCTATATTAGCAAACTTTATTCTGGAAAATACTGATTATATGAACCATTTCATCAGCTTTATTATTTTTGAGAATGTGATCCAAGTAAAAATCAGATGTGTAAAATTATTATATTTAATAATTTAATATACATGTATCTTATATATGTTCATTTGCTTATTTTCTTCTGGATATTTATATGGTAATAAAGAATTCCTAATTAACATTCATTAAATTAAATTGTTATTGACGTATTTAAATATAAAATTATTATGACAAAAAATCTGATAAATATTGGATATGGACAAAAATGTCTAATAAAAAAATAGAGTATTTTAAAATAGAACTTTTTGGATTTAGTTAATAAGAAATTTTAAAAGTGGTAAATTTTTAAATTAAAAAAATTATAAATAATGAAAATATTTAAATTATATTCAAGTTAATATATTAAGAGAATTCTTTTAAAATTTTTTATAAATATTTAGTATATACTAAAATAAATATAGTATAAAGTTTTAGATAAAAATATTCACTAAAAAGAATAATTTACATTAAATATGTAAGTTGAACAATATTTTAAATATTATTAACTATTGTAGGCTTTACTGCATTATTATTAAGGAAGTCAAGATAAACTAGAAAGGAAAATAATCTATATGCAAGCATTAGTTATTGAACAAAAAAATATACTGGTGATTTTTTGTCCCTTGAATTATAAAAAAATTATATATTTTTCATGAATATTAGAATTTTTTTCATGAATATTTATATATTTTTCTAAAAATAGCTACTATGTGTACATAATACTATTCTAATTTAACTAAAAACTATATCAGCCTACATATTAAAACTTGAATTTTGAAATTGAAGATCTTATAAAGTTTTGTCTTATAATAGTAATTCATTGCTGTGATAGCTATTTTACTAACTATATCAAATCTTATGCTTTAATAAATATAACAAACATTTAGAATGATCTAATTGAAATTAATTTTAAATGGCCTGTATGAATTTTGAGTTTCTGTAAATTACAGAAACTCAAAATTACAATAGTTAATATTTATGTGATGCTTCTTTTTCTCAGATTATTGCATTTTGTTCTTATTTTTTACTTCTTTCTGTTGTAATTTTAGTAAATTTGCTTGGCATCAATGTGGGAAATACAGCAACTCGTACAAGCCGATTTGTAAATTATTTGCGAAACTTATTGCCTTCAAGTGACATTGGAGTGATGGAATTAGCTGCTTATGCTATAGGGAGGCTTGCCCTCGCAAGTGGAACCTACACTGCAGAATATGTGGAATTTGAAGCTAAACGTGCATTTGAATGGCTTAGTGGAGACAGACATGAAACTAAACGTCATGCTGCTGTAATTATATTATTCCTCCATATATTTTCCATTTTTTAAAAAATTAGTATGTTTCAATGTGGCATAAAAGTAGAAGAATTATTTGCAATTTCCTGTGCAATATTTAATGTCACTTAAATGTTTCTGATTTCATAATTTGAATAGCTCTTTTGTCATTAACAAACATTATTTATATATTTTGCATTATATCAATTATAGGATATGATTGTGGAGGGTGTATTTTATCTTATAATGTTTAAATTTTGTTGTTTTCTGTGTAGTGATCAGATTCAAGGAGATTAATATTGCAGGGCTTGTACATTTCATGAAAACTCCTGGAATTTGAAAATTTCTTAAAAGCTCTTGAAACTTCTGGAATTTTGACTTAACACTTTGAAAATTGCGAATTACTCCTGGAATTTTTACTTACTTTAATGCATAATTTTTTGACTTTTTTGTTTTAATATTTTAAAATCTTTAATGATATTGTTTGAAAACCAAATAGAGTATTAGCTCTAAATGTTACCACAACTGGCAATATGGTTACTATTAGATTGTATTGTACAACTGTTGACTAAAATAGTTCAGCTTCAATAGTTCCATGATGATCCAGTTCAGCCAGGACTGGATGTAGTAGTTGGATTTATGTGTATGAAGTGAAGTTAAGAGTAATCACAAATAAGATTGTCATGGCAATCAGATAGGCTATTTTAATTGATTATTTTCCATTTTTTTCTGTTTTATATAGTATAAAATTCACTGAATATTAATATTTAAGTATAAAATTTTCGAGTTAAAATATACTGCCCATATCTTTCTTGGTGAATATTGCATATAATTTCATTGAAAAGAAATGAATTTGTTTATTTATAAAATAAAGGTTGAAATAAATTATTTAAAATCCTTGATGGAAAGTGTCTTTAGGAGTGGTTTTTGCATGGTTCAGAAAAAAAGAATTTTTAGAGCAGTACTTAATCACATTGAGGGCTTTTCTCATGTACATCTCCAGCCTGAACTCAGGACTTATACTAACAAAAAATCATGACTTGCCTGTATATCTGTGTCTACTTGTTGTAGTGGTCATTGTCCAAATCCCAGCTATTAATTCAAATCTATACTGATAGTAGTGAAAATGACAACACCCATTGTGGTAGCAGAATCTTCATCAGAACTCCTGACTTTTCACTTAAAATTAACATTAAGTGTCCAGATTTCTGCTGTTTTTAGATACAAATTAATAGCTATTGATGTAACACTCAATGCTATTGAATCTAATGTCAACTGCAAATATCCGTATCTTATCTGATAGTCATAGTTTCATCCAGCACATATGTAATTGGTATAAAACTGACAACAAAACTATTTTGATACTTGTTGTTGTTACTTATCTCAGGTTGTCTAGCTAGGTTAGACAATCCCTATAAAACCAAAAATATCCAAAATGTCCAAAAAAATAAAATAAAAAAATAATAATAATAAGATGGTTCCTGAAGGACATCATCTTTTCTCAAATTTAAGCATGTTAAGATATGTCCAGGGGAGGCCATATCAACGAAACACCAAGGACAGTCCTTTGCCCCTGTGAAAAGGTGATTCCTCTCATGTGCCCACTCAGATAGCGGGAAAAGGCAGTTTGATAAGATCTTGGTCTAAGTTTGAAGGTCTCACCCGGTCTTTTGGCGAAGTACTATGGATGATTGGGAAGAATTTTCATAAGCTTATTGAATTCAGTTTTTGCCAGAGAAAAAATCTCACTAGATGTAAGCTCTCCGCCTCAGTTTACTCCCTCCTCTGATGCTGATCTAGCCAAGAAATCTGATCTTTCATTCCCCTCTTCTCCTACGTGTGAAGACATCCATTTGAAATGCACTGTGTGTTTGGGTGATAGTCTCTCAAGAAGATTTAGTATATCCAGGCTAGTTTGATCTCCAACAGTGCTCCAATTTAAAAGATGCTGGATTGAAGCACGACTGTCAGTCAATATCCAAATATCCCCTAATTGATCCTCTACCTCTGCTGCATACTGTAAACCTCTTCTAATGGCAATTAGCTCTGATCTAAACATGGAACAATTATATGGGTTTGTTATTTTAAATTCTAGATCTCCAGAGACTATGTTTATATACACCCTACTGTCCGATACTCCCCCCACACCTTTACTATCTGTGTAAATTTTTAAAGAACATGGAGGGATATTATGGATTGTTTCGAGTGCCAGTTGTTTAACGAGAGCCTGAATATTTGAGTTTTTTGTCATAATTGTTAGGAGCTTCTCATGAAAGTATACTCCATCAAGTTCTAATCCAGCTCCCAGTGGTTTCAAAGAGTGACCCTCTACATTCGCAAAAGAGAGATTTTGTGCCCTTGTATAGGAAAAGGGACTATGTTTCTTTAGACGTTGGTTGCTGGTCTCATCTAGGAGATAGCTAGAAGCTCTGTACTGCTCGTTATAGCTAATAACCTTGTTATAATATTTTGTAAGGCACAGAATTCTTTTCTGAGAAAGAGGCATCAAATTACTTTCATAATTCACAATTTCATTTGGACAACTATGATGTAGCCTTGTGATGACTCTAGCTGCGCTGTGCAACACCCTCTCAAGCTTATCCAGACTGGTCTTGGAAGCACAGGAATAGATAGGGAAACCATACTCTAGTATTGGTCTAACAAGGGAGATGTATGTAGTGTGAAGTGTACTGGGTTCTGCACCTCAATCTCGACCTGATATAAGTTTGAGAATATCCAGCCTTTTTCTAGCCTTGAGCACTTATCCTTCAGTATGTTTATTGCTTGTAATTTCCTGGTCTAGGATATAACCAAGGTATTTGACATTTTTTTATAGTTCAATTGAGTTCCGTTCATTGAGATTGGAGGATGATAATTGAAAAGATGTCTGTCGGTTGTAGAAAAGGTAGAAACTGATTTTGAAGCATTAAAAATCAATTTGTGTTGTTCAGCAAAGGTGTAAGCCCCGTCCATAGCATTATTGAGTTTAAGCTCGATGTCTTTAATGTCTGAGCTTGAGTTGTAGCTGATGATATCATTCGCAAATATACCTACTTTACAATATTTGATAATTTCTTTTTCGATGCCAGAGATATATAAGGAAGACAATACTGGACTCAAGACTGAGCCCTGAGGAACTCCTTGTTTTATTCCAAAAGGATCCCAGTGGGTGTTATTGTATTTAACTCTAATTGATCTATCCCAAAGAAAATCGGATATCCATGGGAGTACCTTGCCCTTAATATCAAATGAGTCGTGCAGTTTGACAATCATGAATTCCCGCCATATTCTGTCAAAGTCTCTAGACATGTCCAATAGGGCAGCTGTGGTGTGATTGGTGGGCTTCATGTTTTGTGCATCCCAAATATCTTGATAAACAAACAAGATCTGGTCAATAGTGCTATGCCTACTTCTGTATTCATACTGCTCTCTCGGAATCAAGTTATTGGTATCTAGATGTAGTTTTAGTCTGGCAAGGATTAGCCTGTCCATAAGTTTACACACAAACGAGGTAAGAGCAATAGTTCTGAAGCTCCCTGGAGCGCTAGTTTCTTTACAAGGTGTTAAGATAGGCACAATGGTTGTTCTTTTCCATTGTCTAGGGAGACGGCCAAGATTCCAATTTTGATACTCAATACTCTTGAATAACTTTCTCAATAGCAAAAAACCTACTTTCAGTAGACCCCTTCTCATACGGGAATCTTTGGAAATTAAACTGCAGATATCTTGGCCAAAGATATTCGCACTGATGTGACAACTTCAAATGACTTTTTGATCTCTTTTGAGATTTGCTGCAAGATGAAAAATCTCAAATCAAAAGCTATAGGGAGTTCCAAATAAGACTGGTATAATAGGAGACTCCTGGTGGTGCCCTTACTATGTCAAATCATTCAATCTACCTAAAGCAAGCTATCAAATGACACATAAATGCCACCATTTTGATCAAGAGCAAAAGACCTATATGAAATGCACTAACTGCAACTCTGTGCTCTCATGATTATAGATTGATCTGTGTAAATTTAGATAAGATTGACCTTTTTATAAGTTATCTTATTTAAGATTTTTTTAAGATTCATGGGGTTGTGGACTTAATGTTACCTGTGGTTAGATCATTAAGAATAAGACAATAATATATATGTAAGTACATTTAATATGTATTTGCATATATTTATGTCTTTTTTAATAGATTGTGAGGTTGTAATTAGGATTTTGAATCAAGTAAATTAGTATCAAAATTAATTAAAGTTTCAAATTTTTGAGATACAAAGTTTTAAATTTCTTGTTTTATTCAGTTTTAGACTTCATTTAAAATTTAATGTGTTTAAGTTGTATCATATAATTTGTGAGGAAAAGTGTACTCATATTTTATTATATACTTTTATCATATAATTAAGTATGAGTACACTTCCTCACACATTATATTGTTGTAAGATGCTTTATTATATTGTTATTGCTTTTTGAATTTGTGAATATGTATTTTGTATGTAATCAGATATTTTAATATTTCGAAGATAATATGGTAATTTTTTCAAGTATACATTTTCTACTTGGTTAGCTTAGAACAAATTATAAAAGCAATTATTTTATTCTTGTTCTTGATTCAGTACCATTGCTCAATTGTTGATAACTTTATATTTTAAAAATTAAGATTTTATTTTATTAAGAATGAGTTCTTAAATCAACATATTTTTCATGTTATTTGAGGCCATTGCCTGACTGTTGAATTTTTCTCTATAACATTATGCCAAGCTGGCAGCCATATGGTTAGCACTGTTGTTATGGCTGATGAGTTCATGGATTTAAATCCCACCTTGAATATTTGTATTGGATTATAATCTGTTTTAAATTGTAGGTCTCACTCTAATTAGCCCTGGTGTACAAAAAAATGGTCATTGAGTGATAAATAAACCAAATTATTATACATAGGTTTTTTTTAAATACTTGTGTCATTGTTTGATTTATTAAAAGTCAAATATTATAGAATGAAGTTATTATTGTTATTGATTTAATATGAATGAATGTTTTATTTTTTTACAATTCATATATATTTTTTGATCTATTCTTTCTCAAATTGTGTGAAATTGCTTAACATCACTTCTGATGTCTTGTTGGAGTTGGGAAATAAAAATCCATAGTTGTAATGTGTTTTAAATCTTAAAATCTGAAATTAGGTAATTTTTATTGATAAGAAAATTATTAATCATTTTGAATCCATTCCAGTGCTTAATGATAATCTTTAATAGTTTATGTTATTAGTACAATGATAAATTTGAATCTTAGTTGGATAATATTTTTAAACCAAATTGTCTAGCTCCATTTTAATAATTTTATTGTGTAAAAAAAAAAAAAAGTTTTTTAAAATGAAAGCAAGGTTTTAATTGCATTAAGACAATGCATTTATGCTTCTATCTATCAATTTTAAATTTTTATTTTGGGTAGATGCTTAAAATTATGTAATAGCTTTCATATAGAATTTATTGTTTTTTCCATCTATATAAATATAATTGAATTACTGTAAAAATCTTAAGAAGAAATCTATACATTTTTACTTTATTAATTTTACTACATATTTCAGGTGCTTGTGCTTAGAGAACTTGCAGTATCTACTCCTACTTTCTTTTTCCAGCAAGTACCACAATTTTTTGAGTGTATTTTCAATGCTCATAAGGATTCCAAGGTAAATTTTTCTTTCACATTATTAGAAAAATTCTACATTACACTCCATGGAAATAATTAATTTTACTTTTAATGGCTTTCATAATTATTTTTACTTGGCTATAAATTCAATTATATCTCAATATACATTAATTGTTATATTGAAGATTATATGCTGTATTCTTTAAATATTTTTTTCTAAACATCTTTCTTACATTGCAGCATGAAAAATAAATTTCTTTTAGAATATATTTTTTAATTAATGAATGATATATAATTTATCGTAATCTGTTTTGTAAAATAGCACTGATAAATTTATAATCATTTGTGTGCATCATTATTAGGAACATTTTGTAATTATTAAAATCATTGTAAGCTTTTATTAAATAACTAAATTTTCTTCTATCTACTGAGTTTAAATAAATTTAGTTTTATAGTTTCATTCAATGAAAAAAAGTAATCTAGAAAAATAGTAAAATTTTTCTTTATTAAAACGTAAAGAAATAAGATAAAACCTCTATATGGGTTATAATAACCTCCCTGTAATTGTGACTAAAAATGTCTTTTTAATGATGCTCAAAAGATTTACATTTCAATAATTACTAGAGAAATTGGTTTTAACAAATCAGCATGTATATTATTTGATGATTTGATGAGATTTCTTATATATATATATATATATATGCCGAATAGATAAAAAATTTCTGTTATGGTATTATATTTTCTAAAAATATTTTGATTTCTGCTTTCATTTTTGAAAGTGGAAACAAAATGAATTGATGGAGAGCATTTTTGGCCATTTAAAATGATAATAACAAATGAATATGGTTGGATTTGTGTATGTATCGCACCACATGTTACATCTGTGGCAGTGTTATCATCTGCTATGTTTGTGGCATGGTATCTCTTCTTTACATTACAATAGATGAGAGACATTAGATCTTATAAATATTTACCATTTACTTAAACCTTTTCAAGGGGTTATCATGGTAATAATAACCTCTGAGTGATTAAAGATAAGTTACTTTTCCCCACTCTTATTTAAATTGTGTAACTGATTGAGAAAATTGTTTACCTTATCAGATACTGTATACAATCAAATGATACTTGGAACTTTTTGTTCAAGTTTAAACCAGCATCAATTCTATATTACTTACTGGTCTCAGGAAGTACAAAAACAAGCTATCAAAAATTCATCCTTTAGTGGCAAATGGTATTTAGCTATTGAATACCATATAGTTTAAAGCTTAACAAGTGAAGACTGCTGTAAGATTTAGAATATGTGCTACATGTAGCTTTCTAGGAGGAATCTTTATAGAAATTGGATCATAATCACATGTCTTAAGGGACAAAACCTAAAAAACTCTAAACACCATCTCCATTACAGATCCATATGTAGAAAGTGGAAAGACAACACCTGCCTTTATTGTTCAACAATAAATGTCTTACAATTTCTAAGTTTTTGAATAAATGAATTTTAACAAATTAGAATTAATAAAGTTATATTTTATGTTTATTTGTGTTAGTAATTTAGAGAAAACTTTTAATTTGATCGAGATTTAATTTTTTTAGCCACAAATAAGAGAGTCAGCTGCTGCAGCCTTAAGAGCTGCATTAGTTGTTACTGCTCAGCGGGAAACAAAAGAGACAGCTAATCCTGTGTGTTATAAAGTAAGTTTATTTTTTAATATTTTTGTGCTTCTGTTATACATTTATATGTATATAGAACAATATGCTTGTATGTTGTGCCTGTGTATATATATATACACACACACACATTTAATATTTTGCAAGCATATTTTTATATATTTATTAGTATTAACACATGTTTTTCAAATTATTATAAATAAACTTGTTTTTTAATTAAAAAAAGTTCTCTTTTAGAAATATAGGAGTTTTTTAAAATTAAATTGTGTATATTTGTCATTTTGGCTATTAATTTTACTAAAACTGTTTATATTGTTTTCATATTTCTGATTTTACTTCAATAATTTTTTAATGTTAATATTCATCTTGGTGCATTTTTATTGTAAAATATATTACTCTGTTTTTCTAGTATTCCTATGATATTGCTGCAAAAGGGTTTGAAGAGGCTCTTAAAGAAAAGGGGGTTTTAAGAGATGACAAGATTCATGGCTCACTTTTGGTGCTTAATGAATTATTGCGTTGTAGCAATTTAGAGGGCGAGGTGAATAATATTTTATATTGCAAATTTATAATTTGTTGTTAATCAAGGGATAAACTGATTGTTTAGTTTGATTTTTGCATAATACATTATGAATTTTTTTTATACAATAATTATTTAAGACTTACAAATGTTTTATTTATTTTATCTGTTTAAAAATAGAGCTGCTGAATTCAGTTATTTGCTACATTGTTTTTATCAGAATTTAATAATTTGTTGAATTTTAATGAACTGATTGTTAAACAGATTTTAATATCTACCATTTTGATTCAATGGCATCAATAAAATTACTGAACAAGCATAATATACTGTAGGAAATGTAGTTGAATATCAGTGGTATTAAATATCATATTGAAAAGCTTTCTTACTAAGAGTTAGTTGATCAAAATAGTTTTACAACTATATAAAAATCATTGCTATTGTTATTGTTTAGTTACCACGTGTTGTTTCACGAAGTAATTTCATTAAAACTTATTTTGAGTTAATTAATAATTTGAGAATAGAGACACACCTGTAAAATTTTAAATATTTAATTATTTTCATTGACTTTTCTTAAATATTTTCCTCATATATGGTAATCTTACTTACCACATTTGTTTGTTTTAAGTATGATAACTGCTGTGAAGTAATTAACTAATTTTTGTATAATTTTTTTTATTCATATATTTTTAGAAAAATGTATAAGCTTGAAAATTGTGTTTGGTAGGAATGTCACTGAAAATTTTTAACTCTTCCTTACAATTCGGAAACTGTTTTTGAAATTCGTGTCTAATTCATAGTTAATACAGAACTTACTCTTTGAGTAATTGTAATATTGCAAGTAATAGGCTTTGCTCATAATTAGAATAAAGTATCAGGTAACAAAATTGTAATGAAATATATACATGTTATCATAGTTACAACATTGAATAGTGATGGAAGAATCTATAAATTCTAATATTACATTAGATGTATATTTATATGCACATTCATATGTGTTTTGATATTCACTTCAATTTACTTTTGTTTATTTACAAATATACTGTAGAAAGTATTTAAAAATTATTAGAGATTTTTAATGCATGTTTTTTTTGTTTAGCACTTTCTGAATCCATTCTCTGTTAAAAGCAATTTGGCGCAGCATGTCCATTTTTGGATTTTGCGCCATAAAACCCAACCAACCAACCAACCTGTTAAAAGTACAATTAATTAAATAGAATCCTAAGACTTTGCAATCTGTTTTAAGTGTTACCATATTTTTAGTGAAATTATGTTTTTCTTTCTTTTTTTTTAAGTATTCAATGGGAGTAAATTATTAATTATATATTTTTTAATCGATAAATAAATGAATTTAAAAGTAGTGATGATATCAAAAACTCCAGAATTATTTATAAAAATATTTGTATTCTTTTTTGTTGAAACAAAACTAGAAAATGATAAACGATAATCAATTAAAGTGAATTACAAGATGAGAAATTAAGCTTATTGTTTATAAAATGTTATGTATATTGAATTAAATCTGAAGAAAATTATGGGGAAAAGATGTTTTGTAGACAGGAATAATATAATTTTGAAGAAATTCTTAATTTTTTTAAACTGCACCATATGTTATTGGCTGTCGTTATTCTTAATCAAAATTTTCTTAATGATTACAACCAACCAATAAAATTTGGTTACTCATATAATTTTGGTTTGGATTTATATATATATTTTCAAAAAAGATTTATTAAATAGAAAAAAAAATTCTTTTGCTTTCTATTTAATAAGTTGTACCATTTTTATTTTTTAAAATAGATTTATCTTCCTAATGTTAAATGTTGATTAAACAAATTAATTTTAAGGATTAATAAGGAAATTTATTCAGTACAATAAAAATTCAATGAAATATTACTTTTATAGCTTTCAAAATCGCATTTATAACATTTGTGATAACACATAATTATATTCATGATAAAGATTTGTTTTGAAATTTAGTTTCTCATCAGAATTGAGCTTATACCATGTGAAATTGATATGAAGCATGTTTTTAACATAAGTTGCAGTTTCCTTTACAAGTATAATTTTTTAAATGCAGATGGTAAGGCAAGAGCTTGAAGATATTATCCAACAACAAGTCACTCATGAATCTCACACTCATCGGTACAGCTTCTTGAAGGAACTTGGCACTGGGTCTCTTACTCGTAGCTTCCGGGCATTGCATCAACTCCACCAGCATAATCATAATGGGAGCCAGAAAAGTGTTGGTTTGTCTGCAGTAGTACGATATCATAAAGCCTTGGGCACATATCCCGGTGATGTTGCACCCAGCAGAAGAGTTCAGGTTTATGAGAGCAATACATGTAAATTACTCATGGCTGAACATTTTGATACTGTGAGTGCTTCTCTTTTAGTTCTTTTAAACTTTTCGATTTGCTATTTTTTTTTTTTTTAATATATGGGAAGTGAAATATTACAATTTCAGAAGGATTTTATGTAAACAATTAAACAGTTTTTAGAATTATAAATTTTCCCACCTATTTAATTCAATTTTCAATAAGCATGATTTATGAGTTATAATTTTTCCTTAAAAAATGTTAACTTATTTTTCAAATTTTAATTAACTTTATTGAAATTTTGAAATAATCATGTTCAAATATATCGTAGCTTGAATTTTATTAAGATATATTTTTATTAGTTACCTATATATAATATCTTTTTATCTGAAATTACTACAAATGTTTAAAATGCATTATTCTTAAATAGTTCAAGAAATTTCAATAAGATTTTTAATAAGTGTAAAATTTGATTGATATTTATTTACTTTGCTTAAGCTTTGTCTTAGGTTTATTTAGTCTTTAAATTTTTACTCATTTTTTTACTTTTATTTCGTAAGTATTTGTATATTTTGTAAGAGTTTTCTTAAATTTCATAACTTTTTCATTTTTATATGAAAATTAAAAATTTGAACTTTTATTCAAAAAGTTATTATTTGGTTACAAATGTTTTTTTAAGCATCTTAAAGTTAATAAAAGTTTTTAAAAAAATACAAAATCTTTAATAAACTCTAATTATTTAAAAATTTTGATAAATATTTGATGAAATTTGTGTGTGTGTGTACTTTATATAAATAAAAGGAAAAATTTACTGTTTTCTGAATTAGAATATTTTTATATGTGATTATCAGTTAAATTTTAAAATATTCATTTTATTAAAACATTTATCCTTTGGATAATTATTTCTATTAACTATTTGTAAATTTTGTTAGATATGTCAACAAGTCCTACGCTACAAAAACTCCAAAAATGTTTATATTCAACAAATACTTTTAAACATAATTCCAAGATTAGCAGCCTTTTCAAAAGAAGCATTTGCAAAAAGGTAACAATAGGCATATTAATTGTAATTTTTGTAATTTAAATATTTTTGCTTAGTTTGTAATATGAATATAAATAAGATTGAAAATCATTATTTTGTACATAGGCTGAAATAGAAAATATTTAAAATAGTTTTATGAAAAAGAAAAGTAATAATGTGCTGTTTATGCTTGAAATATGTATAAAATAACAACTTTTTTTTTTGTAAAGTTCTCTCTCTCTTGAAAATCCAGTTATATTTTCACATATAAAGGTAAAATACAATAATTTTTAAAATATACACAGATATGTTCAGCTATTTTTATATTTAAATCTTATAAAGCATTTCACTTAAAAAGCACAGAAAAATTTATCTCATTAATTTAATTTTTATTTATTCTGTCAATTTTTTTATGATATTCTTTTTAATTTTGTAATTTAAGGGTAATTTGGCTTTTTGAATAAATCTCCATTCAATAACCTATTTTTTATGTATATTTTATATTCTAGTATTTATATAGTGAATATTTTCTACATATTCTATTATTTAATTGAACTTTCAGATTCTCTTAATCCAGCTTTCTGTATGTATCTGAAAGTTTTTACCTTGTGTATCAGGTGCATGTCAAATGTAAGTTTTGGCATGTTATTTTTTAGGTTTTGTATTTGAAACTGACTTGCAATACATCTTTGAGAATTTGCATTATTAGGGTTAAATGTTTAACTTTATTTTTTTAACCATAAAATTGTTTCTTTCATTGCAGTTGAGATCTTGACTTTATTACGCTTTTTAATTATGATTATCATTGATTTAAAATATCCAAGACATCAGATAACCGTTCATCCATGTCACATCATATTGAGACAACATTGTAAATTTGACTTGTTGACAAATTTGCCTCCTGCCTTCAAGTCACATTCTTTGAGAGGTAGCAAACAAGGCGAAGTTGTACATCCAATGTCTGAGAATATTATTAAAGTTCATTCTTTTAATAAAACGATTTTTTATATAAAGAGGAAAGCATCAATTTAAGAACTGTTTTCCATTGATTCAAGCCATTACACATGGACAATAGAATAACACAAAAAGCAAAATTAAAAAGATATGACAAAAAATCCTCTTTATGGATAGTTTAAATCGACAAGAATATCATTAATTAATATAATTCTAACTGAATGCAATATTTGTAAACAACCTCTTTTGAATCTTAAGATTATTGCTTTGCTTGCATCAATATTAAAAAATTTCTTTTACTAGGATTTCACTAAAAATGCTTTTGTGGATTAAATTGTAAAATGCATGTGTTGTTAAAAACATATATGCTATATGTTAGTTTTTTTTTTCTTTCTTTAAGGTAATAAGGTTTAGGTAAAAAAAGTGGTAAATGAGATAAATTTTTAATTAGATAAATGCAAAATAGCTTTTATTTATTTACTAATAAGAATGCATTATTTGTTATTCACATTTCATTCATTTTAAGTTAAGAATTCTTGGAATAGTTTAAGTTGAAATGTAATGTGTGTGTTAAATGTTAATTTATGTAAAAAATTACCATATTATTCTAATAAAAAAAAGAGTGTTACTTAATCCCCCATGGCTTGTGATCTGCAGCAATTTTTTCTTCAAATAGTCCAAAATATATACTGTTGATAATGTGATGTCACTTAAAATAAAAATATCATAAATTGTACAAAAGACATTTATTATTAAAAACAACTTATAAGATCATATTTGTATCCACCTTATCTAAAAGTGCAATAAACTGAGATGAAATCACCAAATCATTTTAGAGGGATAATTCATAGAAAATTCTTGTAAAAGTTATGTTATTTAGTTTTTAGTAATTTTTGAAATGAGGTTAGACTTATTTTAAAACTAAAATAAATCTGTTTTGTTAATGATTAAATTAAAGAATTATTTTCAAACTGTATATTGAATACTTTTTCTTTTAATTCCATGCATGTTTTGTTTTTTTATCTTAAAATAACTTAATTGTCATTTTTTAATTTTCTTAATTTATAGCTTTTAGTTTAAAATCTACTATGTATCTTAAGCTTTCGCTTTCACGTGGCAATAAACAAGTTTATGAATGAAACAGCTCAGATGAAGACAAAATGATGATATCCAGTAGCAACTGTAATATTTTTCTGGGGAACTGAATTTGTTTTTGAACGTAATTTAACAAAACTGATTATAGCTATAAATAAGTTAGTCAAGTCATGATGTCATCATTTATTTGTTATATGGAACATAAATTGCATTTTTTCCAACATTTTATTGTGAACTTTTTCTAATAAATTTTCTGATTTTTTTTTTTTTTTTTTTTTTTGATTTTTTTATTTTTGTCTGATTATGCATTGCAGAACTTTTTTAACACTTAATCTGCAGATTATATACAGGCAAATATGGTAAATATTTTTTTTAAGTTTTAAATTTTGTGGGAATAATTTATAATATTTGAAACTCAGGTAAAATAGTGAATATTTGTTTTTAATTTAATTTGAATTGCAATTGATTCAATTGAATATATTTTTATTCTTAACAGAATTTTGAACTGGATTAAAAATAATATAAATCCCAATTTTTAAAAAAGAAATTTTTTTACACTTAATAATATATTTAATGTCTAGCTTCTGAAATATTTCTGTTTGTTCGAGGATAAATTTTGTTGGAAAATTTCTATTTGATATTTTAATTTAATAAAAATATAATATTTTAATTTTCAGTTGTACAATGTGATGTATTTCTAAATGAATTTTTTAGTTCACTAAAATTTATGTTGATGAACATATATCATTTTTGAATATTTCTTGTATTACTCATTCTTCAACCTTGTTTTTAAATCTTACTTTAATTAAAAAAATTTTTTTCTATATTTGGCAGCTATTTGAATGAAACAATGATCTACCTTCTTGGTTGTCTGCGCCGTGATAGAGAACGTTATAATGCCTTCAATGCAGTTGGACTCCTAGCTGTTGCTGTCAAGCTAAGTATCAAGCCTTTCATCCCCAGAATTATGGATATTATTAGAGCATCGCTTCCTTCTAAAGACATGACTATAAGGTAGTTTTCCATTTATGTAATATAAAATTTAATTCCTCTTTCATATACCTTTATATAGCCATATCTGATTGAAAATTTATTCTATTACAATACTTATGAATCCGAAATTATCTTATGCTGGTTGATTATTTTCTAGAAACTTTCCTATGATGCATAATTTTATTTTAACATTAATATATATATGTAGCCAAAAAAAAAATATTCCATTCAAGTTCTATTAAATGGAAAAGTGAAACTTGCATTTTGTGTTGGATATTTGTTAAGATTTTTTATATTTTTAATGAAAAAATTACTAAAAAAGAAACAGTGAAACTGATGAACATTTTTTTTTATTATTTAACCTTTTGATTTCCTATTTATTTTTTCTTTCTTGTCTTTATTGATGCTAATCACTTCAAATAAATAGAAAATTGTGCTTTATCGGAAAAACTTCTTTCGCAGAATAGAAATAAATAGAATCAAAATTTATTTTGGAGTTGGTGCATATAATGCATTTGATATGTTATAATTTCTCATAGGAATTTAGTTCTATTAATTTATTGTTTTGTTATTTAATAGCATTCATCATAAACTATAAATGATTCTGTGTTTGTTTAAAAATTATGTTCATAAAATTCTGTAGGAAGAAATTACCTCCTATAGAACCTGCTGTTTTCACCTGTATTAGTATGCTTGCCAGAGCTGTTGGCCATACAATCATGAATGACATTAAAGAACTTTTAGAGCCCATGATGGCAACTGGATTGAGGTATATAGCAATATTAATTTAATATTTTTGTAATATTCTATTTTCTGTTACGCAAAATGGCAACTTAAGGTTTCTGAACTTAAATGTCTTACTTTACAGTCCAGCTTTGACTTCATCTCTTCGGGAATTGGCCACTCAAATACCACAGTTGAAGAAAGATATTCAGGAAGGTCTTTTAAAAATGCTGTCTGTTGTTCTAATGAGGCGAACACTTCGCCATCCAGGCATGCCAAAACACATGAACAGTCATCCACAATCTTCAGGTTTTTTTTAAAAATTTTTATTTTAGTGTAATGATTTAAATAGCCTTTGTTTTTATATATGTGCTGCTACTGTAGTTTGTAGTACTGCAGTGTAGCTGCTAGATTAATAAAAGAATAATGTTCTTCCATCATTAAATACTATTTAAAGTTCATGTTTATCCTGTTGACTTGAAAAATTATGCATGTATCTTATTTATTTCAAAAGTAGTCAAAAAGTTTTTGAATTCATAAATAGGAAAAACTAGAAATTTTTAAATTGTAATTTCAAACTGAATGCTGCGTCATAAAAATATTTGCTAATTTGTATGTTTATTTATATTGCAGATGTCATATAATTGATATTTTTATTTTAAAAAATTTCATTTTGTAACTTCTACTGTATAATAAATATTTAAAATTCATTTCCAGTTCCATTAATGACTCTTTTCCTTGAGTATTTAAACCAAAATTTCCTTTAGACAAACCCTGTGATCTCATCAAACACAAAATTAAAATGTGCTTTATAAGAAAAAATTGTCTCCCCAGCTGAGTTAGAAAACAAAATCTGTGTTTATATAGTATTCTGACTACATTTTTATCTGCAAATTATATAAATGTAGTTATATATCTAGAATATTATATGTATGTAAATGTGTCAACAAGCATTTTAGAATATAACACTGTGATATGGAGGTGGCTGATATTGTATCAACTTGTTCATGAGTATAAATCAAGTCTCTCACATTCCAATTCTATGTTATACATTCTACTATGAAACAACTTAGAATTTTTAAAATGTACTTTTTATTAATCTCAGAAATTGGTAAACATTAAATTCACAATAATTGCTATTATTCTTAAAAATATTTTAAGAAATATATAATTTTAAACATTAAAAAATGAACTATTTGCTTTATAATTAACTTTAATGTATGTAGACAAAATAATTTTTTGTAAAATATTGTTGATCTTTTGCTATATTAATTTGTTTTATTAGAATTTATTCTAGAAAACATTTTACTGGTATAATTACTAAAATTCTATATTTCTTTTCATGCATAATTGATAACACTTATTTCTATCAGCTATAGCATTTTTGTCATTGTAAAATTATGTAAAATAAATGATAGAAAAGAATTTTTTTTTTTGCTGATTTGAATATACTATAAGAGATATAACTTATTAATTTAGCTTCTAGTCTTCAGGTTTGGAGAGATTTTTTTAAATTAAAAATTTTGTCAGGAATACATCTGTTCTACCTATTTTCAATTTGAAGTAATTTTAATGTCATTTGATAAATATTAGTAATTTTCTTGAAGATTTGTTTTTGAGTAATATATTTTATAAGTGACTACAATTTCTGTATAAATCACAGCAGTGTTTATATGTTATGAAGCTATATTTTTAGCAGTCCAGAATTTATATGAATGTACTCCAATGCAGCATTTATATGGATTTAAAAAATTCTGTCATACTTTTAAACATAAGTTGAAATTTAAATATGTTGAAAATTATACCCCAATGAAAGTAATTTTCAATAAGAAAATGAGTTTATAACCTAGCTCTTGGTATATTTAGTCTCTAATTTTCGTCAGGATTTGCTAACTTCTCATAGTTCAGATTTTGAAGCTTTATTGTTATTGATTGCTTTTTCATGTTTTAATTTTGTTGGTAAAAGTAAAATTTCAAAGTTCTTATTTTACTGTTTTGTTTATACTTGATTGTTGGTTGTTTCTTTAACATGGCGTGTAAGGAGTGTTCTCACTCTATAATTTCAAAATTTCATTAACTTAAATATATTTTAAACATTTTTTTCTTAGCATTTACGGTTGAAAAATGTTTTTAATTGATGTGTCATGTATTGTAAGATATAAATTAAGATGTTGTTAATTTGATTCTCACACGTACCAATGATAAACACAATTTAACTTAGTGTGGTACTATGCTGATGCTGTCTTTCATCTGGAAGTTATGCTATTAGATTCTTATCCCTTATTAATATCTTATCCTATTTGGGCAAATTTAAATTATTTAGTCCTTTGTAACTAATATTGAATAAAATAATATTTGTATTTATTTATATAGTTTGCATGTCTAAATGTTTATTTAAATTTTATTAATTAAATAAATTATTATGCATTTTATTTTTTAATGATTTTTTTTTTTTATTTATATTTTAGCTATGCATCAAAGTTTATTGGAAACAAATGATGTTGCATGTATAACGTTAGCTCTCAAAACTCTTGGCAGCTTTGATTTTCAGGGTGAGAGTTTATCTGTTTATTTCTTATTTATTTAATTTTTAATGACCAAACTTTTGAATTATTTGTTCCTGATGTATAATGCTTTCTTCAAATTATATTTTTATTTCAGGGCGTCCACTTATGTTATTTGTACGGTATTGTGCAGAAAATTATTTGTCTAGTGAATGTAAAGAGATACGATTGGAAGCAGTACGCACATGCTGCAAGCTTTTATCTCCTGCTATAGGGGTATGAATATTGGTTATATAACAATCTATAACAATCTATTTATTCTCTAAATTAAATTAGTCTAATAACACTCCAACTATCACTAGTTGGCACAGTTTCATTCTATATTCGTAAAATGTTAACCATAAATTTTAAAAACATAAATCGCTCATAGTTATAATGTTCTTTAAATTTTAGGTCATTCTATTTTCTTTTCCTTCTTCCTTTTTTTTTCTTTTTGTTAATAAAAGGGTTGAGTCATCCAAAAATTCATTTTTAAATATCATTTGTGTAGTGTTTCACCCCAGTAAATGAATTTTGTTTTAGAATTTAAAAATATGTACAAATAAAATTGTATGTATATAGCATCTTGCTTATTTAGATAGGGATGGTGGTAAAGACATTATTTTGTCATCTTCTTTGTCAAATATTTCCTATATTTTCCTTGCATTATGTGAAAATTTCTTTATTTTCAATAGTTCCATAAGAATTGGTTCAGTGCGAAGAAATCCTATTCTAGCTAGTAATATTCTTTAGTAATTTTTTTGATATCGTTTGCAGCATTTTAAAATAAAATTTCCTTGATAAAATTTTCTGAGGAAAAAATTTCCACTCTGAATTTCATCAACAATCCAATGAAAATTTGCAAGATAGAATTTCCATATTATATTATAAAGGTTGTAAATACCATATTATAAAATTGTCTAGTGTTTTAAATGTAAATAAAAGAAAAATGAAAGCAATTGTAATTATTTCCTTGTTTTTTCCTATTGGAAACAAAAATTATTATTATTGTAGTAGATAATAGAAAATCAAGGTTAGAAAAATCATCAATTCCCAGCCATTAGTTTCTCAAAAATGTTAGGAAAACGATTTAAAAGTGTTTATGAAGCTTTTCAAATGATAATATAGTTGGAAAAATGACTTCCAGATTAAGCAAATCTTGTTAAAAAATATTTTATGATCATATTTAATTCAATTGTAATTTAAAATGATATAATATTATTGAATTTTATTTATTTCAGATTAATACTTTCTGTACAAAAGTAAAATTTAAAATTTTCTATGTTCAATTGCTGTAAAAGTTTTAAAAGTGCTCTATAATATAATTGTTTATCTTTTATCAGTTTCTTTAAAAGTTGTTTTTGATTGAATTTATGTTATATAAAAGTTTATTTTTTATTATTTAATATTTAAATAAAAAATGTTATCCAATTATATATATATATATATATATAAAATTTATTTGTGTCAAATATTTTACAGTTATTATATGCAGCATTTGCAACTGAACTTTAATTATTGAGTTTTCCAATAGCTGCAATGAATCAGACTCTAACAGTTATCAATATATATTTTAATTTATTTATGGAATTCCAGCACTAATATTTTTTGCGTTGTTATGATTCTCAATAATAGCTATTAGCTTTAAAATTTTTCAGAGTTCATTTGGAAACTTAAGTAATTTCTACTTATTCCTATTTTACAATTATATTGTGCTACATGCATGTGCAAAAATTTTCAAAATGATATTACATTATAAAAGTGCTAAATTTAATATAAATTGTATAGTTGTAAGATAGTTTACATTTACTTATTTATAAAATTAATAATTATTGGAAATTCTATTATTGCTCGTAGGGAATGAAGGCTAGTGGGAGATACAGCACGTCTCTTATGTCAACTGTACAAGAAGTATTAGCAAAATTGCTTATGGTTGGTGTAACAGATTCTGGTATAGTTATTTAATTTTTTAAAAAATCATTATACTATTATATTGAAATATAGTTCTCTTTTAAATTCATTATTATTTGGTGCAATTAATCCTTTATTATTTTATTAAATTGTATGTTTAATTGAAAACATGTTTAAATTTATAATTTCATTTTTGCAAAAAGAAATTAACTCTATGTTTAAGATTTATTTAAAAGTAATATCACAATTAATTGAAATGAAAATTTATTAAAATAAAATTATTTGTAAAATTATCTCTTTGGAATATTAGCAATGCTTAAATTATGTACATTACCTAAATTAATGATAATAGGTTTTTCATGCAAAGTACCAAATTGATAATTAAAGTATCCTTTCTTTTACAAGGAAAGTGTCTTTCATTTTAATTATAAAAATTATTAAAAATTCTGTAGTTGAAGATATTGCTTGATAAAGAGCATATGTTATGTTTTGCAATCACGTCTTTGCTAAACGATTATTTCTTTCTTTTTTGTCAACATTGTCATTTTTTTCTTGCTGATATATTTGCCAAACTACTTAACCTGGTTTGTTATGGAGATTTGGAACGATTTGGTTTTATGAGTCTGTAGTTAAGATTTAGTTTTAAAGATTTTATTAAAACCTGATGCTGTTAGTTCATCTTTTTGAAAAAACAGTTTTTATTTGTTGATTGAAATTTAGTATTTTCAAAACACCAATCATATTGAAGATCATGGTGTAGGCTAGAACAACATACTGTAATCGCTTAAAAAAAGATCATGTTTTATTGGTTTATTTTAAAGTGATGTTGTACAATTTACCGTGTAACTTTGAAGAAGTAATAGTTTATTATAAGTGATGCAGACTGTTAAGTATTGGTTCTGGATTCACATGCATAGCCTCCTAGCAAATACAGCATTATAAACTTCTTGTTGCTTCATTGTGCACTACTCATTTACCCTCCTTACTATCCTGGTTATGTATTTGTTCCTAATCTAAAGAAATTTTTTCATTGATTAAAAATTATGATAAATATGTAAACCTTTTCATGTTTCAGGCAGTTAAATTTTGGACAGAAATATTACGTTTAATACCGAAATCAATATATTGTAATTTCAGTGTTGATATATATTATAGAAATAGATTAAAATCTAGATCTTTAATTTAAAAATAATTATATTTGTTTGAATCTGAAGTTATTTTCCAGAAAGGTGTAATAAGGTATTTTTCAATGTTTCATTTTGTTAATTGGTTACACTTGAAAAAATAACTTAGTTCATACAATCCTGAAAATTCCTTAAAAGTCATGGAATTTGAAAATTTTTTTTAAGTGTCTTTAAAACTCCTAGAATTTTTGCTTGACTCCTTGAAAATTGTGAATTACTCTTGAAATATTTACATGCCTTAATGCATTTATTTTTTTATTAGAAAATATAATTTTTTTTGAGTTTTTTGTTTTAATATTTTAAAAATGTTCAATAAAATTGACCAAAAACCTAATTGAGTATGAGCTCTTAATATGATACTAATAGATAGCACCATGATCAATATTAGACTTTTCTACCCATAACTGTTGACTAAAATGAAGATGTGGTTCAACAGCAATAGCTTCATTCTGATCCAGTTCAGCCAGTACCAGATGTATTTAGGTTTATATGTTTGAAGTTAATAATCACCAATAAGATCGTCATGTGCAATCAGATGGACGATTTTAATTGATTTTTTTCCTATTTGTTTCTGTTTTCTTTTATATTGTATAAAATTCTCTGATTAATATTTAAATATAAAATTTTTGAATTAAAATATACTTTCCATATTTTCCTTGTGGAAAATACATCTAATTTCAATGAATCGGAGTGAATTTGTTTATTTATCAATGAAATGAAAGTTAAATTTGCTATTTTAGATACTGATGGAAAGTGTCTTTTCAATAATCAATACTCTGAAAAAGCCCTACAAAGATTAGCATTTCTGTAGTTCAGAAAAAATATTTAATTTTGTAGAAGAGTTTAAATTATTACAACTATAAAATTTCAAGATTGTATTGATTAGAAATTTGATCCTATTTAAGATAGAATTGGTATTTTGATTTTAACTTGCTCTCATAGACAAAATTGTCATTTATGGAAAGTAGTTAATTTGCTTTTACTACTCTCTCATAGTTCAGCATTTATTGAATATTGCTTTTATGTGAACAAAAATTTGATGGTAGCAAATTTAAATCAGTTACGGCTAAGTACATAATTGATAATTACATTTAAAACATAAGAGGCATCAATAATATTTAGCAGAGATCTACTTAATTTTACTGCCGGTGCTAGGCAAAAGTGTGAATTATATTTATATGAATTGAAACAGCAGTAAAGCATCTGATAAGAGAAGGAAAGGGAAAAGGCTTTCTTGAAAAAATTGATAAACTAAATATCAAAATTAAATACTTGAAAAACAACCTACAATATAGTAATGAGGAACCTGAAAGAACTGGTAAATTTATATTAATTCCAAAATCAAACATGTGGTGCTTTGTAGAAGGAACAGTTTTTACTCAGTATTAATAATGAATTGAAAACAAAAGCTTTAGAGGTGGAAAGTTAGCATTTGCTAACAGCATTTTATTTTGTATACATAGTCAAAATTTATTGAAGGATTACATATATAGAAAAGTCTAGAATATGGATATAAAATTGTATAGTTTTATGTAATTGTATAGTTATGAAATTGTAAAGTTTAGAAGCACAGAAGAAACATTTAGAATTGCTTTTATTAAATAATAATTGAGTAAAATGTCATCCAGGAAACTTTATCTAATAGTTGTTTTCATTTTGTTTTGATTGAAAAAATGTTGTAATACACATCTTAAAATATTGAATAACTTAGTAGATAGAAATCCAATAAAGATGTTTAGAGACTCTAAAATTACCCATTATTTTTATACTATGTATAATCCAGTAATGTAAAGAATTTCAATTATTTAAGTAAATTTATTTCTGTTATAGATGTAAAGTTATTAAAGGTTTTGAAGTAAATAAATATAATTCACATTTAAATTTAAAAATAAATCATTAATTTTTGCCATTGTTTTTTTCTATTATTTACAAATATAATTTTAAAATGTTGCATTTTATTATATGCATATTTAGTTAAGAACAATATTTAAAATAAAAAATTATTTAACATGAATGTCAATACTTCCTGGAAGTTTTTGATATGACTCTTGGAAATTTTTTATTTGATCCTTGAAAACTTGAATAAACCCTGAAGTAAAAAATAGCATATTGTATGGAATTCCCCTACTCTCATTTTTATTGTGTTTAATCAAAGAAAAAATTGTTTTGTATAACTAAGCAAATGAAAGAAATTTAATTTTCTCATTTCCTGACTTTCAATTCAAAACCATGTTAATGTATGTAGTTTTTTTATTATTATTTGTTGAAGGTGTATCAATATTATGCTTTTGTATTGTGATACAATTTTTCAAAAGTTCTGTTTTTCTTGTCTGGGTCATGTATAATTTTTGCTATGATCATTGTTACATTTTCTACATTTTATATAGTATCACTCAATCATCTTTTTTATTTATTATTGTGTTTTTATGGAATAATTAAATAGTATGTTGAATTAGAATTTAAAAATATAATAATATCTGTGTCTATAAAAGGTTTAAAACAGGATTAATTACTAATTCTTTAACTTTTTTAATATTTACATTTTTTAAAATTAAGCTAATTGTAATATGGTTTAAATTTTAAAAATTTGATAAATACAATAATTATGTTTAACATCTTCAGTTTCTGCACTCATTTTAAAATACATGAAATATAATGCACCCTGAATGTTTATATATGAAGTACAGAGGCTATGTATTTAAATTGTTTACATGTATAAAGAAAAATTTACTTTTTCTATGTAATTTTAGTTATAATTTTATGAAGATATGTGTAAACAGATTTACATTCTAAACCAAAATATTAAGTAATCAATCTTATATGTTTAATTAAATTCTTTTCTGATTTTATAGATCAGAATGTTCGATATTCAGTTTTAGCATCTTTGGATGAGAAGTTTGATTTTTATCTGGCACAAGCTGACAACTTAAATGCCCTTTTCATAGCATTAAATGATGAAATGTTTGAAATTAGAGAACTTGCTCTTTGCACCGTTGGTCGTCTGAGTGCAGCAAATCCAGCATATGTCATGCCTTCACTGAGAAAAGTTCTCATTCAGGTATTTTAATATTATTTTGGGGATGATTTTTATTTTGAAGTTTTTTATTCATAATCCGATGATCTATTTAAAATAAATATTTTTATAGATACTAACTGAATTGGAACATTCAGGAATTGGACGAAATAAAGAACAAAGTGCCAAGATGTTGGGACATTTGGGTGCGAATGCTCCTCGTCTTATTAGACCCTATATGGAACCTGTGTTAAATGTAATTAATATTAAGTTTAGTATAAGTATTTAGATTTTTTATTACCTATTTGTAGATAATAACTTGTATTAGAATTCCAATCATAATTATTTATTTTTTATGGGGAAATATACCTTTGATGAATATGAGTTTACATTTAAGTCTTCAAAAACTACTAATTGCAAATTTTTTACTTGAATGTTTTATTATGTAAATAAAATGTTATATTATTTATTTTTATATATTATAACTGTTTCATAATTTTATTACTGATAGTGGCTCTAATGGAATTAATTTATTTTCTTAAATTATATTTATTTTTTACTACAGGTTCTTATACCAAAGCTTCGAGATCCTGATCCTAACCCCGGAGTTACTGTTAGTATTCTTGCAGCAGTTGGTGAACAAGCTCAGGTAAAATGACTTACTTTAAATTTAGCTTGTAATATTTGTCTTGTTCAATATTTTCAAAAAAAAAAAAAAAAAAAAAATAGAGCTTTAAAAGTTGATTCAAATTTTCTTTTCATGAAATTATCCTGAGGTATTTTTATAAATTATTTTAAACTCCCATAATTTTGATGCATTCTAATATGTAATCATTTTAAATATAACATTTCAGACACAAATCATTCTGTAATGATTTGCCTCTGAAGTACAAATCACTTGATTCACTCTTGACTTCTTAAAACCAGTAGTTCATTTACCTTCCACCTGAGGCATAGAGGCCTTTAAATGCTTCAGAATCTACATATGTCCATGTTAAATTAGCTTTTTAGTGCAAGAAGTCACTGTATTGCAACAAACTTTCAAATATTTTTTTATCCGATTGCATATCAATAATGCTGATAGTGTTGTAATGTTACGTTGTATTAGAAATGTTGCAAATTAAAAGAAATTATTTTTCTATTTTAAATAATGTTATTTTTTAATTCAAATTAAAAGAATATTTATAAAAATAAAAAAATATATAAAATCTGAAAAAATGCTATACAAACTAAAATATGAAATTTTTAATGCAAATATTTAACAATTGAAAAAACATTTTAGTAACATAATATAATCTTGAAATCATTGAGCTTAAAAATACTTTATATTGATTATCTTTTACAGTTTTGTAAATAATCAAACATTTCCTGAATTTGTGGGAAAACTTTTAACTATAAATTTGCTTTTTAAAGCTTTCATTAATGTGAAATTTAACATCTTTTTGTACTTATTTCTATAACATTTCATCAAATATAAATTGGCACATCTTGTTCTCTCTTGGACTTTGCTCTCACAAAGCTAGAAAGGTACCATATTTTACACCATAAAACCAAAAAGGTAGTTTTTGGCATGATAGAAAAAAATGTTATAAATTTATCTGTTTTTTTCATTTTTAACTTTTTTTGATTATCACTTTATCTTGCAAATCTTAACTTTTAGAAAATATTAGTACTCACATATGGAATTTTTAATGAAAACTCTACATACCTTAAAAATTGTTTCTTGAGAAAAAGATTAGATCTTTAGATGTATAGTGGAAAAGTACCATTGATAGCTTTTAATTTAATCCCTTAACTGTGACATATATTTCAGGAAAATGGACCAAAAATAGAAATTTTTTTTGATTGCTTAATTTTATTCTTTATATTATTATAAGAGTTAGAAAATGCTTTTTTATTGCAAAAATAAAATTTTAAATACAATAACTATATTTATAATTTTTACACATCATCTAAAACATTATTTAATATGAGTAGATTTTTTCCCTATTGATAGGATGTGTTCTGGAAAGTGTTGACCTGTGAGGTGCAGTGGACATACTAGGATGCTCTTGTCCTGGTAACTGAACATTGATTACACATGCATCTTATTCATATTGAGCAAATTAAACGAAATTTTAAAGATAAATATAATTAATATAATCTAAGAAACAATATGATTTTCAATACATAAGTTTTACAAATCTTTTACAGTATGGTATATCCCAAAACACGGTACCTCACACCAGTCTATATATCCCACTCTTTACAGTAAATTCTTGTCTCACGCCTTATTCTCTTCCCTTGTTCATCGGTTTTATGACATCATCTAAAACATTATTTAATATGTGTAGATTTTTTCCCCATTGATAGGATGTGTTCTGGAAAGTGTTGACCTGTGAGGCACAGTGGACACACTAGGACGCTCTGGTCCTGGTAGCTGAACATATGGTTTATTTAGTTCCACAATTGATTTTCTAAAGTTCATATTTTTTTTCGCACCTCTTGCTGAAGTATACAAAATAATGCATGGTGTAGGTAATGGAAAATATTTTCTAGTAATATTTTTTATCTCTTTTTCTAGCAACTGGGCAGTCTAAGATGTTGCTCGACTTTATCAACACCTCCCATAATTCTGTTATAGTCACTTTAATTTTTCTTTCTTGTATTTAAACTCAAATCATTTTGGCAGTATGGACTTGAAGAAAGCAAACAAACGTCCTTTTTATCGCTCCATTTTATAGCAGTAACTTTTCTACGTTGAAAAGCAAAAAAGTCGTCTTTCTTAATTTTGCCTTTTTTTTTTTTTAAATATTAGTATTTTATCCCAAGGAACTTAAACTATACTCCTCATTGGTGTCTGAATCAGACATTGTGAAAAAAGAAAATTATTTCCAAAAAAACTCGCAAAAAAGCAACCAAAATTAAATGAGAAAGTGAACAAAGACATGCTTGGGTTGTTGTTTATCAACCCAAGCACATCTTTGTTTATCTGAGCAGCTGACAACACCCACATTTTCCTTTTCCCATCCAAAGTCAAAATTGGTAAAAAACTAAGGCCACTTGTATCATTTACTAAGAAATTAGGAAATAAAAAGTATCTAAAGTAGAAACGAGCTCTGCTCGGGCTTCGCAAAATAAAAACGTTAATTTTTCTTCTGCTCGAACTGACAAATACTGCACACAGTAGTTGCCTGAACTGGATTCAGGTGACACTGGCAAGAGGTTAAACTGTTAAATATAAAAAAGATCAAGAGTTTAAAGAAAAAATATCAAAAATTATGTCAAATCATAATAAACATTGTTGGTTGCACCTCACTGTAGTCATTGATATTAATAATTAGGTCTTTATAATATTTTTTGAACAAATTGATTAAATCATGTAGCAACTAACTGATGAAAACTAAATGTAAGTTATTTGTACATTAAAGGCATAGTCTTTATAAAGAAAATTCTTCAAATGTAGTGTATTGCATTCATGTTTCACGAAAAAAGAAAACCCACATAATATCCAAATACCTATCAAGACAGTTGTGCATGCAGAACACTGTAATGTGGCATTTGTTGTTGCTGTTACTAATGACATTTGGACAATCTATGCCTTTATATATGTGAATTTAAGTCAATAAAGCAATTCTTTCGTTTAATTAGAGCATCACGAAGGTGAAAGTATGACTTTGCTCTTCAAATCCAATAGATGGAACCTCTAGAGGATCCTCTTCCTTAATTTTGGCATTGATCTGAAGGGAGAGTAATGCAAAATTCATTGTTCAATTTGTGCCTGGGTTTAAGTCCAGAAATATCCATTCTGAATAGTGAAATTTTTTTACTACATGACATTTTATCACAATACAAATCATTTCATAAGTTATATCTGTGTAACTTTAAACAATTAATATTTGTTAGGAATTCTGGAGTTTTAGAGGAGAAAGGAATGACAGCCTATCATTATAATTGGGAAATATTGAATCAAAAGTGTTGATGAAAAAAATTAAAAAAATATATCTAAAAGAAACATTATTTCTCATTTAATTTGTTACAAAAATTAGAAAATAGAAAATTACATTATTGAAATATTTTATTAATTACCAAATTAGTTCTTAGTCTCATGTTTCTTATTAAATATTAAGTAATTTAATTACATGAATAAAATAATGAGCAAGTGATAAAAGAGTATTGATTTTCCATGTGTTAATCTAGCAGTCATGAATTAATTTTTATCCAGATAATTTAAACTAAAAGAATAATATTTAAATAAATTGTACACACTTCACTTCTGTTTCTGATTTATGCATTCAGTTTTTTTTTTTTTTTTTTTTTTTGTGTGTGTGTGTGTGTGTGTGTGTGTGTGTGTGTGTGTGTGTGTGTGTGTGTGTGTGTGTGTGTGTGTGTGTGTGTGTGTGTGTGTGTGTGTGTGTGTGAGTGTGTGTGTGTGTGTGTGTGTGTGTGTGTGTGTGTGTGTGTGTGTGTGTGTGTGTGTGTGTGTGAGTGAGTGAGTGAGTGAGTGAGTGAGAGAGAGAGAGAGGAACCAACAACTTGATTTAGTTATGAGTAAAAATAAATATGACAATTATGTTAATTTAAGTCCTTTTGTAAATTAATTTTCTGCTATTAACACTACTAAAATTTGTCGTAAAAGTTCATTTAAGTGCCTCTTTGGTCTTTCATATGCATGCATTTAAATGTTTGTCATGTTCTATAAAATAATATCATTAAAACAACAATTTTGATTTTTTATTTATAATCTTCTAAATATAAAGCTTATAAATTTTAAACCTGCAAATTTTCCTCTTGGAGTAATATTTAATTAATGTAGTATTATTTAAAATAGTGCTTGATTTTCCCTGATTTCTCTTAACAGAATCCTGAAATTAGTTATTTTCCATTATCATATTTATTAAAAAGAGTGATTTCAGCATATTATCAGCTTTAATCAAACACTAAAAGAATCAGACTTAAACATGAAGCATTCAGATATGGGTAACTAGTATTGAGCTTGGTTAAACTTTAATATTATTGTGTCATCTCTGTCTTTCTTAATTATTACTTTCATTCTCTCTAAAATTCATTTTTTAACAAAATATTTTTTATTGATAGTTTTATATATGTCATTATTCTAAAAAATTTTTTCAATATTTGCTTCAATAAATTTTGTTTTGGTTGATAAAAGAAACATGTTATTTATTATTTTAAATTTTGCAATTATATAATGAGCTTAAACAATACTTACTTTTATAACTATTATTTTTTCAAATAGCTTACTTTTTTGTGATAGATAATTTTACTTAGTTTTCTAATTACAAAAGAGGCACCCATAGAAAAAGTTTTAAAAAACCAAATTTAATTATTTTCTGAGTGTAATTAGAATCTGGATTTTTATTATTCAGTTGATTTTTAATCTAGAAGATATTAATTTTAAAACTACTAAATACACAATTATTGCTTATAAATACACACACAGTTAGATATATATGTCATTAGTCAAATATTCAAATAGGAGAGTTTATTGAATACGTTTTTCAGGAATAAAGGGAATCAATTTTTTTAGTCAATTATTCATATTAATAAAAGCATAATTTTTTATTTATAATTTATAAAATCTTGCTGATTTTTATGTTATAAATATAAAAAAAAACTGATATATTCCATAATATAAATCATCCTAGGTTAGTGGGATTGAAATGAGAAAGTGGTTGGATCAGCTGATGCCTATTGTTCTTGATATGATGCAAGATTCTTCATCTCTACCCAAAAGAGAAGTATGTACATCAGTTTAAGGCATTCTTATTTGAGTAATAATGTATCAGCATTTTATGATATGTTGTATTAAATAAGAACATTTCTAATTTGTATCTAAACAAAATCTTGTCATAGTATTTTTCTTATTTAAATTAATCTTACCATTTTTGTATTTTTAAAAATTGTTTTTGGTGTGGAATTTTATTTATATGTGAACTTCTAAATTACTTATAAAGCATTCTTTCTCTATTACTGTAAAATTCCTTGAGAATTTTTCCTTTTGGACTTGGTTAATATTTATTTTTTTTTTTTAAAAAAATTGTTTCTGATCCTATCTGGTGTAGCATTGCTGCACCAGATCTATGAGCCTCTGAATCCTCATAAAATACAGAAACAGCTAAGGATTCATATGCAAATCCTCTTCACAGTAAATGGCAAGTACAAAAGAAGGGGGCTAGACACTGCGTTTACAATAGATAGATGATAAGGGGAACAGCTTTTGTTGTCTGAGGCCTGGTGCATCAGTGGGTAGAAGACTGACTTAGCACCATTCCCATGTTAAAGTTGGAAAGAAAGGAGTGATCTTCATTTCACTCCTTCTAGGGCCTAAAGTGGCCCTAGAAGGAGTGAAAAACTTCCAATGTACTTCATCCATTCCTCCCAGGAACACCCTTTGTACTAGTAGGACTTAAGGATAAAATTTGTTTTTAAACATGTTGATTACTATACCAGTTTGTTGGTAAAAATAAGGAATGAACAAATAGGTATTATAATTATTAAGTATTCAAAATATGTTTTTGTGAATTTCAATGGCTATAAATGATGTTATAACTTATAAAGTTTGAGTAATTGCATCACAAACTTTGATGCATGTTTACTATTTTAGTGTAAAAATTCCATTATAAAAATTTTATGTTAAAAGAATTTCATAAACCGTATTTAGTGAGTGAATTTAATCATATTATTTCAAATTAGATAAATATTTAGAACAAATTAATTAAAAATTTATTTTAAAAATTTTGTTGAAATATGATAAACAGCTACCTTTAAATGTTAATGTTTTCTTTATACTTAAAACAATACACTGAAATTTCAGTACTGAAATAAAATATATTGAAAAAAGTTTATTAAACAAAATGAATATATATTACTTCGTAAAAATTAATGTTATATTGCTATAGTTTCTAAATTATGTTTAGAATGTTGAATATTGAATGTATTGTATATTTCTAAAATTAATGTTGGTTAGATTGAAAAGAGATTGATTTATTTGTGAAATTTTTTTATTTGCCTATCTAAAATAAGCAGTTACTATTTAAAAATAAAAATTTTGCAATTCATTAAACAAAAAATAGAAATTCTATTCAACTCTGCAAGACCTCATTTAGAAAGATATTTAATGCCATCTTTTTGTTTTAACATTAGCAAATGACATGTTTTTGTGCTTAAAATAATTTTATAAATGCTTATCATACTTCTCAGATTTTTTTAAAAGATAAATAAAACTAATTGTTACGTTTTCTACTAATTAAGATACGGAAAATGCTTAGTTTACATCTTCAAACTCATTCTGTTTTTCATTGAGTTATATTTTTAATAATTTACTTTTCTCAACAGATCTGCAAAGTTTTTGAGAAAAATTTAGAAATAATTCTCTGTAACATTAGTTTCTCTTTTTTCTATTTTAAAAATTATAATTTTCCATAAACATAGTCTTTATCAGGTTTTTAAATGGCTTATATTAAATGTTCTTATTTATCAAAGATAATTCTACTGTCATTTCTTACATAAAATTCTTGGATGAATGTTGTTTAAGAGTATTAATTTACAAATATGGTGATGTCAAAAAGTTTATTTAAATTTGATTTTTATCCGTTGATGTTAGTGGTCTAGTTTCTTTATCACTGGCATGATTTAGATTAAAATCACTCTGCTTAAATTAGTGATACTATTTTTTATTCATACTTTATAATTTATGTTTTAAAATATTTATATACTTTTTTTAAAACTATTCATACCATTCACAATTAATAAATATTGGTTGGTAAAAAATTTATAATGATGTGTCATTGTAGTTACTTGATAATTTTTGTGAAATTGATGCTAGAAAAAATTTATTCAGCTGTAAACATATAAAAGCCAATACTATTTTGTAGTTAAAAAATTTGAGTGTTCTTTGTAATTAATATATTTGTATGTTAATAAAGAGGAATCTTATTGAAATAAGAATATGAATCTTTATTAATTAAGATTTCACTATATTACATATGAATGTAACAAGCATGGTTAAAATTTTATTCTGTTTTGAATTTGGCTTTTTAAGTATAGGGAATATTTTTGGAGAAAAATTATGTAATTAACTGTTGTCTTTTTATGTCAAAAATGGAAAAGCTTGTAATTTATTAATTAGAAATGCTCTCTTTATTAAAAAAAAATACATTATTATCTTCCAGGTTGAGATTAAATTTATATATTATTTTAAGTTTTTAATGAAAATGGAAATATTTTGTAATGGATCTGTGAGGAATAGCTCAAAAGATGCTTGGTCACATTTTGAAATTAATTTGTTACTATTTTAATTTTGAAATCTAGTTTTGTTAGAACCTAACATATTCTGGTTAACTATGAAGTATTATTGAACTTATATGTAAGGTTGTGGGTTTTGGAGCTTTAAAATTAATATCCATCTAAAAAGTGTCTTTAAGGTTTTCTGAAGTATGGCTATTTTATATCTATAATAAATTAAAACTAAGCTTATCTTGTAGGTGGCTTTGTGGACTTTAGGTCAGATGATAGAAAGTACAGGTTATGTCATTGAACCATATGCTAAATACCCAAATCTTTTGGAACTGTTACTGAATTTCTTGAAAACAGAACAGTCTAATACTATAAGGAGAGAGGTAACATTACATTTTTTGTATTTATATATCATTTTCCCTTTGTATTATTTTTCTTTATTATGTTTTTGTTCCTCTTAATGTCATATTTTCTTCTTACAAAAATTTTTTCCCAGGCTATCCGTGTCCTTGGTCTTTTGGGAGCATTGGATCCTTTTAAATACAAAGTGAATCTTGGATTAATTGACACATCTGGTGAATCTAGCAGTGGTGTACTAAGTATTGGAAACACTACTACTACAACTGATAACCAAGGTATGACTAAATTTAATACAATTTGTCTGTAAAAATTTCATAATAATTCTTTTAAGTTTATATAAAAATAACTATGCATTATAAAAATATAATAAAATGAAGTTATAGAAAGTAGATCTGAGCAATCCTTTCATGAACTGACTCTTGAGAATAAGTTCCATATATTGAGCAAGTGAATAACTACTCAGATCTTGAATTAAAACTGCTTCTGCTCCACCAATCAGACATTCCATTTTTTTGGCCGGAATTGGCTGTACAACCCTGTTCTTTTTGCTTAGTTCAATTTTCAACTCCATTGCCCTATAACTCATTCTCAATTATCGCCCAGTCATTAGCTTCTTGTCTCTTTGTACTCTGATCTCTTTAACCCTTTCATTCCTGTTAACATTTTCCCTGTTTTAATTTATGTAGATGGTTGTAAAATTTATTAATTTCAGCAATTAAAAATTCAACTTGTATTTCTTCTCACAATAATTTATAGTTATAGTTTCAGTGTATTATTAGTACAATTCAATACTATTATATGTAATAATATCATCTAATTACACTAATACTTACTTTTTTCACATTTTATAATAAAGATTTATTCATCACATGTTTTTTTTATTTGTATTGATAAAATTATAACTTAGTTAGAAATAAAGACTAGACTTTTAAGATATGGATTTAAATGTTTCATTATGGAGTGAGTCTTGAAAAAGAACTAGTTCCTTCCAGTTAGTGAGCAACTTTTAACCTGATCCCCAAAAGGAATGAATTTACCCATTTGTTATAGATAGATAATAAAATTAAGTTATTTTTAACCCTTTTCAACAAATGCTGTGTTTAATACTTGTAGATATTTAGATTTCTGATAAATATTTTTAAATTAGATTTTTGCTGTGATAAGCAAATGAATATTTGCAATGCTGTACATTTTAAGTATTACATAATATTTCATTTATGTTTTGTCACAATGATAAATTACTTATATTACTTTTTTATATCATTTGCATAAAAAATATTCTCGTGTAAATTATTAAAGTTTATCCTTTATTTGAATCATAAAATGTATGCTTAATCTATATAACTAAAATACTGTACTTTTCTAATTTAAACTTAAAGCTAGATTTCTGCTCTTATAAAGAAAACTATCATTTAATAAAAAAAATTGTAAATGTGTTTGTATAGGCTTATTAAATGTAAGGATAGTATACTTTAGTATAGCTTTAGGTAGTAGTAATTTTAGACTATTAATTATTAACTATTAGTATTAGATTATACTATTAATTATAAATCGTTCCATAAAAACTGATTTTAGCTGAGAGGAAATCTTTTTATTTTAAATTACAAATGTATTACATGTTATACGTTTTTTACAATTCATTAATTATATACATATATTTATTTTGTAAAAATATGAATCAAATATTAAACTGCATATTTATTATAAATTTTCTTTTCAGATGATATTTTTTGATACTATCAAGCTTTTTTACATTGAAGTTCATTTGCTTATCTTCAAATATTTTTGCTTATAAACTCAGCATATTTAATGATATTTAAAATTTTTAAAGTTTTCTTACATTCTTTTTAAATTTGTCACATGGAGATTCTATTGTATATATTGATAAAAAATTCTTTATATTTTGATTTCTTTTTTCTATTTCAGTTTTGTGTTTAAAAAGAAAGAAAAATTCACATTTTATAAATAATATTAATTTTCTACTATAATGATGCTTTTTATAATATATTTTTTAAGTATTAGTGTGGTATGTGTATTGATATTAAGAGGGTAAATAAATGTTCATTTTTTTGTTCAGAAATGAGTGCAAGTGAAATGCTGGTTAATATGTCTGGGACGTTAGATGAATTTTACCCACAGATTGCTATAGTGACTTTAATGAAAATTATAAGAGAGCCTCTCTTGCATCAGCATCACTCCATGGCTGTTCATGCCATTACATTTCTTTTCAAGAGCATGGGTATAAGTGCTGTTCCTTACTTGCCACAGGTCATGCCATCTTTTATCAATGTCACCAGAACAGCAGATAATCCATTTCGAGAGGTAAGCACTTAAGACTGCTGTAACCACAAATTTTACTTATGTATTTAATATTTTAAGAAAATTAGTTTTTAATTTAATATATTTTCATCTAATGATTTAGATAATATCAATACTATTAGTGAAATGGTCATGTCCCAGATTTTCCAAACATTGGATTCCTTTGATGCAAGGATTATGATATAAAATTCTGTTGGATTCCAAGTCTCATAGCTCGTGAAGGCAATGAAAATGCTGATGCAGCTGTTAAAGTTGCCTTGGTTTCATTTCATTCTTTTAGATGTTGGGGAAAATCACATTTATTCTCTCTGGCAGGAGTCCAACAAACTGTATGCCATGTTCCCATATATCATTCTATCATCAGTTTTACCATTAGAAAGTGCTGCTGTCAGTTTGACTTTCCTTCATATCAGGCACTCACACACAGATATTTGTTTGTAAAAGAACTAAATCCATGATGTGAAGCATGTGATGAACCATTTTCTGTTCATTGTATTTTAGTTCCATGTGATCTTTTTTAACAACTATCATTTACTCATTTTTAAAACTGAGATTTTAACATTGCTTGATTTGTTGGGGGGGGGGGGAGCGATCCCACAGAAACCTTTTTCCCTTTCTAAAGGTAATTGGTTTTCAGTTTGTTTAATTTAAGTTATTGTAATATTTCCATCAATTTTTATTTCCCCTTTTCAATTAATGTTTGCTGCTTAGATTTTAATTAAATATTATACATTCATTTTTGTTTTCTAAATTTTTAACATTACTTGGTTTTGAAAAAAACATCTTTTTTATTAAAATTTAATTCTTTTCACAGCTTGTCCTTATTGAACCTTGCATGACAAAATCCAACCAACTATTATTAAAATCACTTTTTTTTTAAAGAAATGTTTCTGGAATTTTAAGACAATCTGCTTTTGAAAAATTTATCAGTGGAATAAATGTTTTCAAATTTTGTGTGAAATGCAATTCCAAATATTAAAAACTAATGAATTTTTAGTGGAATTAGTGAATTTTTTAAAATAAAATCTGACTTGTATATTGTCACTACTCTTATGACCAAAATACAGAGTTTTGCTTTATTGAATGTAAAAAATTACAAGTTTAATGTTGTTTTTCTGCTTTATTTCTTTAAATGTTTAAATGCAGACATTTTAAGCAATTCTTAAAAAAGGCAAACTTTGAATTCTGTGTAACCTTTTTTTTTCTTGTATGTTTGATTAATTGTTCTGTATTAATTTTTCCATACAAGGAATTATTTGGTTGAGACTTACAACAAACAAATATTTCATTTCACAAGAAATTAACTTTGTCCAAAACGAGAGTTGAATTCACAAATTGTTAAATTATAGAACAGACTGCTGAGACATCATTCTCCTCGGCAATTTTTATTAGGATATTTGCTGCTCATTTCTGTAATGATAAGTTATCTCATATTGTTTAAAGTAAAAATAGATACTCCTCTTATTATTTTAGAAAAGGTTATCTTTATGCTATATTATTTGTTAATTAATCACATATTTTTGTTTTCCATGTGCACATTTTAAAGTTACATTTATTCCATATGAAATTTTAGAAAATATTCCAATTTCATCCATTAAAGAAAATAATGTTTGAAATTTGTTCAACAAAAGTTAAATTGTAATTGATTGTAATAGTTTACTTTTTTTTCTTAAACATTTTCAATAAAATTCAACAGACCATTCATTCTATTTCTTTAAAATTGTATGAATAATTCTTGCAAAATAATAGATTATTCTACAAATTAATAAATGTATGCAAATTGTATTAGAAAATAGAAATTAATTTCAAAGTTTTTAACAAAGTATTAAATTATAAAATAGTGATTATTCTTGCTTTAAAGAATTAGAAATGTTATTCAACATCTTTAATAGAACTTAAACAATTTTTAAAAAAACAATCAATTTACACAATCTTTGAAAATTTACTTTTTTTCCTATCATTCCTTGTTTACATTCAATAAAAGAGTTACATCATGTAGTAGGGGAAATGAAACAAGTACTTTGATTTATACAATAATTAAGATAAAGAAATTAAAATTTAAATTAGATTAAAATTTTAATCAGCTAAATACCTGTAATTTGTGATATATTTTTTATACTTTAGTTCCTGTTTCAACAATTGTGCCAAATAATTAGCATAGTCAAAATGCATATCCGAAATTACTTGGATGATATATTTGGTCTTTTAAAGGTAAGATATTAGTTATTTATTAATCTATGAATTATCTATCTTTTTTTAAGTATTTCATAATTGTTAGATTAAAATGTACTGTATATTATAGGAATTTTGGACTCCCCAAAGTCAAATACAAAGTACAATTATCCTTTTAATTGAGCAAGTTGTCATTGCCCTTGGTTCAGAGTTCAAAATTTATCTTTCTCAGTTAATACCTCATTTTCTTCGAGTATTTATGCATGATACTTCAGAGCATAGGACCATAACTGTGAAGGTATTACCTCAAATATTCCTTTTTAATTATATGTTTTATTGTGAAAGAAATTAAAATGTATATATTGATTGGTAATGTTGTATGTTACTGAAATTTTAAAATTTTAACATAAATTAAAAATAATTTCTTTTAAATAATACAAAATGTTAATTGAATTCATGTTAAATTATTTAACAGTTGAAATGCTTGAAATAATTGCTATGCTATGCATGATATTATTGGTATAAATATTTTTAACATTTTGGTATATTATTGACAGTTTTGATATATTGTGGACTATCTTATGTACTTTCTATGTAATTAATATCAAGTATTAAATAATATTTTGTCCGTGATCGTGATAATATTTATATAAAAAGAGAAAGGCTCTTCCTATAAAACCAAAGTTAATAATGATGTTAATTTATAAGTGTTGGAATGAAATATTTTAATGTTTTTATAAATAACATTTTTTTAATTATGTCCTTATGTTTGCTCTGTTGAGCATAATAAGTCTTGCAGTCCAATAAAGAAAAGAAGTATCTCCAGGAGTGGAGAGCATCTTGAAATAGGAAAAAGAGCGAGCTTCCTGGAGGGCAGAAAATTTCCAAAGATGCTCGCCATCCATGTCAATATGTTCCCTACATAAAATGCAGTTGGGTGAATCCAATAAATAACTTTGTCCTTCATTAATTCTGAATCAGATCTTAGTGCACTGCTAATCAGGAATAAAACTAAAGAAAGTTTTCAATAAATAAACCTTTAAGAACAATTGGTCTGTTATATCCTTTTTAAGTAGACCTGATAAATATGAATTCTGCTATAGTATTGCTTGATTCATCATGAAAATATTTAAATTATAATTTTTTTCTATCACTATACTAGTTAACAAAAATATTTACTAATTTTAAGAAAATAATCATTTAAATTATCATTGCAAAATATTGCATACGTTGCAATAATTTGTGATTCTTTCGAATATTTGTAAAACTTTAAAAATTGTATTTGCTTTCTTTTAATTGTGATAACTTTTAACATTGTATTTTATACATAAATGCATCTATAAATCCTATTTAGGAAAGTAAATTAAATAATATTTAAAAGCAGTTTTATTTGTATATGGACTATTTGATTTTTACATATTTTTGTTATCAAATTTATAAATAAAGTAAATATAACTTTTTGATAGAATCCACTTATTAAGTTGGGTGTTTTCGAAGCTGCATTTATAGATAACAATTCCAAATTATTATATTTCAATGTAATATAAATTATTATATAATATTTTAATACAATTTTAATATAAATATAAAATCGGAAAATTATTTTTGTATTTGTTTGATTTGTATTTTTGATTTTCTTTTAATCATGTCTTGTTTAAAACTTTTCATTATATTTCATACACTGTTTAAAAAAGTTGTTTTCATTATAATAATCATGTTAATCAGCCTGATAAAATTAATATAAAAATTAATGAAATTGTGACAAATAACACCTTTTTAAAATGTTATTATATTTTTGTAATACATCTAAATAAGCATTTAATGTATTTATCACATTTTCAATATATATAATTTTATAAATTTCTTTTTTTAGCTTTTAGTTGCACTGCAGAAATTTGGAAATAATCTAGATGATTATCTCCATTTAATTTTGCCTCCTATCGTAAAACTTTTTGATTCTTCTGATGTTCCTATAAATGTCCAAAGGTAATAGAAATATAAAAAATTTTACTTCTGTTACTGAATAAATATAATTTACATAATGAGTGTAAAATTTCATTAAATGTTAATTTGTCCTGCTCAATTTTTATTAGGGCAATATAATTTATGAATGCTTTTATAATTACAGATGTGCCTTAGAAACCATAGATCATTTGTCGGAGAATTTAGATTTCACAGAGTTCTCATCACGCATTTTGCAACCACTTGTTCGTAATCTTGATAATGTTCCTGAGCTTCGTCCGGTAAGGGAATGCTTATTTATTTGAATGTGCTTGTCATTTCCAAAAAATTGTGAGGACATATTTCAGTACTTCAAATTTTTGTCTTTTTATTTTCTGACTGGAAAACAATTTTTCCTCGGGAGGTGTTTACCTTCTTTAGGTAAACGCAGGTGTCACAATCCCAAGGTACTCTAGTGATCTGCCTTTGTCTTTTTCTTCTCTACTCTTCTCTTTTTCTTCCTCATTGTGGTTGCCTTGCAAAAGGTTGAGGGCTCCCCTTCAGTATCTGTTACCACTCTGTTGCTATTAGCTTCTCTTGAGGACTAAATTACCCACATGTTTGTTGTGTATGGAGACTAGTGTTTCTGAAAAGGAGGATCCTGGTAATTGAGGCTCATTTAAATCAACACATTATTTTTGTTTTTGCTTGAGGTAAATGGGAAGTGTGTTGTAGTCCACAGCGCATGAATCAGCTCCCATGAATCAATCCATCATATATCTGTTGTGTGATTCAATAAGGGTGAAGGCTACTTCAGGGATATATAGAAAGCATGTTGGGTCTAGGTAGCTCTGATACAGTTATACTGCACCCCCTTCTTGGGCTCGGTAGTGGGTGGTATAGTCAGGCTTTGAAATAAACAATCCTTTTTTTATGAAGTGTACTTCTAATTCTTTAATCCCAATGGAAAAACAAATGATAAATGACCAGAAATATTTAGTGATTAAAAGAACTGAGGGCAATTTTGATAATATTTCCCCTTTCTTAATTAATAAAAGTCTTATTTTCACAGTTGAAAATGTCAAAAATATTTGCAAGATGAAATTTGGTTATCTCTTGGTTGAAGTTTTATCAGTTGTACAAGCCAAAACCGTTCTAAAACTAAAATGTCTTTGTAATATTTAGTTATAGTATCTCCTCATAATAGGTTAAACTCTACATGGGGAATAATTTCATCAGGTGATCTATTTAATCTTTCAGAGTAGGAAATTTGGGTAATCTTGTTAGCCACAAAATACAACATGTGCAGCACATTTCAATCAGGAGAGAGGGTACAGTTATAAAAACTAAGTACCTCATATTCACATTTGCAATTAATTCCTATACTACCTCAATCTATTAAAGCTGGTTATCTAAATTGAAATTTTTGACCTTACATTCCAAACCCTTTACATTGCTTTAAATGTCAATAATTTGGGTATGTAAAAACTACTTGTAGGGGATCTTTGACTTGTGCTCGCTGTGCTTCTGTCAGACATGACAGCAGTTCATGTTAATTACAAGAAAAATGCATCAACAGCGGCAGTGAACATCCCTCTTACTCTCATTCATGCCCAACCTAGATATTAGAAAAAAAAATAATAATACATTAAAAGCATGCACTTTCATTCCATACCCCTCAACAGGGTATTAGTTATTCACAAGCAGTCAAAAAAAATTATGAAATCTTGTAGTACCTAAACAAATTTCTTAAGTTTTCCAAAATTATCCTTAAATATGAATGTCTCATCTATTCTGAAAAGAATTTCATCAAGTACTTTCGCAAAATCAAAGCCCCAAACATCCCAAAAATTAAAGAATGCAAGAGAAGGGCTTCATAAATCATCTTTAAAGAGTAACAGAACCCTAGCTTCCTCTAAGATGAAATGAGATGTATGATGAAACACTCTGAAGTGAAGATTAGTCTGAATCCCAGGTGGTTAATTCCAAAGCTGGAGCATTCAGTTTAGCTTAATGGTAGCCTCACACTCATTTAGAAGATATTAAAGCAATTATTAATCTGTATAATCCAATGTGTTTTGCCATCCAAGAGACATTCTTGAAGCTTCAGTACTGTTTAAAATGGCATGGTTATAAATGTGTGAGGAAAGATGTTAACCATGGTGCAGTCTCTGGAGGTGTATGCATTTATGTGTCTTGTAACATCTCTAGCTCTATACAATTCTTTAATTACAGGCTATTGCAGTACGCATACGTTCAACATCTCTCATTACTATTTGTAGCCTTTACTTACCTCCCCATGCTGTCATCCATGAAAGTGATTCATACAATTTACTGGATCAACTACCTACACCCTTTATTTTGCTTGGTGACATTTATGGTCATAACACTCTATGGGATTGTGATAATACAAATACTCGTGGCCAAATAATTGAACAGTTTATTTCTAACAACAATGTCTTCTAAATTCCACAGAAATAACCTATTTCCACCAACATAACCTATTTTCATCAAGAACTTTTCATTCATTATATTTAGCTCTTTGTTCTCCATCAATTCTACCTTCATTAAATTTTAGCATTGATAAGGATTTATGTTGTAGTGATCATTTTCCTATAATTATAAACCAAACTGATATAAGCAGCCTACAAGTCTTCCACTCCTCTTATTCTTAATATCGTGCAAATTGGCCACCCTCACCTCAATAAGCTGTGATTATTATCAGCATTGTTAAAAGTGAGAATATTAATGGTGCAGTGCAAAAGGTTACTGATACACTTCTAAATGCTGCCAAAAGTACTATTTCCAATCACTCCTCAGTTCCATGCAAATGTCATAAACCGTTGTGGAACCATTGAGCGCCAAGTGTCATTCAAGAAACAGAAGAAGTTGTGGGCTGTTTTTTCCCAATGTCCTACCACTGAAAACCTTGTAGCTTTCATAAAAGCTAACGCTTTTGTTCGTTGAATATGGCAAAGTAGTCAAAAAGAGTCTTGGATAAGATATGTCTGCTCTGTCACATCATCAACTTTCAGCAAAGAGTTTTGGAAGAAGATTAAAACAGCCAGTGCCTTATAGCAAAATTTCTATATCCCAATAGTTCATACAGATGCTTTCACATGTTCTTTTCAATATGATATTGCCAATCTTTTAGGTGAAAATTTTGTAAGAGTATTTAGTCCAGCGTCTTATGAGCCTAAATTTCTCAGAATCAATGAGCAAGTGCAAAAGAATTCTGTAAAGTTTCACAATACATCCATATAATTGTAATTTCTTTTTGTTGGAACTACAGAAAGCACTCTCCCACACTAAAAATGCTAGTCCTGGATCACAGATGGTATCTCAAATAAGATGCTTTGAGGTTGCCGTGAATCTTTAATAAACATTCTTTTTCTATTTAATAGAATATGGAATGAACATGTTTATCTCAGTCTCTGGAGCAAATTGTTATTCCAACACTGAAACTTAAAAAATTCTCGATTTCCATCTTGTTAATTATTTTTTTAAGCTTATTTTGGATATATTTATAAATAGTTAATAAGCATATATAAACAAGTATTCATTGAGTGCTTTTATCTTTTAATATTAATTTTTTCAACTGCTTTTAGTGGTTTCATTTAAAGCAAAAATTTATTGAAAATCTATATTTTACAGACTGCTATGGATACTCTGTGCTCTATTGTGATACAGCTGGGGAAAAAATACCAAATATTTATTCCAATGGTTCACAAAGTTCTCACAAAGCATCGAATAAACCATCAAAGATATGACGTTCTAATTAGTCGAATTATAAAGGTAATGCTGCACACTAAAATATATAGTGCTAAAATATTTATGAATATTTTACATAAAATTATGAGTAATGAATTTTTTTTATAATTTGTTTTTAATCTATTAATATTTATCTGCATAATTGATTGCTTATTACATACATATTATTTTTTAAAGTACTTAATATGAAATGCAAATTTTAGTACAAAAACTTTAAAATGTTTCATAATTTATTTTTACTATTAAATTATTCACATTCTGTAATTTTTATGTGCAATATTATAAGTTTTATTTAAACATCATAATCTATTTATCTGTAAGTTGCAAATCAATTGTTATTTTCACATTCAATAATGACACTAATTTTCATATTATTCATTAAACAATGTAGAAATTAAATATCTAACTGAAGTCATGAGTTACAAATATGCAAATTTTTCTATAATTTATTTAATAAAAGATTTGAAAAAGAAGGGGGGAAAAAAAACTTTCTCTAATTCCTTGAAAGTTAAGAAATTTTAACTTTTTAAACATATTTCTTTTTAACAATGACTAGTTTTTTTTCCCTCAATATTATTTAGAAAAATTATGTTATTATTATTAGAAAATAAATTATTTGTAAAGTATTTATTTGTTTTGTAATCTGTTTCAATTATTTGAAAAATGTTGACTTTTAAATATTTAATATGAAATCAAGAAAATTCTTTCACATGTTATATTAGACATATATATATATAGATAGATAGATATGTATATATATATATATATATAAATTGTTTAAATTTTGTTATAAAAATACATTTTGCCCAATTTTATGATATTCTTCAATCATATGAAAAAGTTTTTAGAAAATTTTACTGCATTAAAAAAATAAAAAAATTCCTTGGATAATACTGTGATTTTCTTTGCACATTTTTTGTTGTATCCTTGGATTAAACAAATTAAATCAAAAGACCCATTCATTATATTAATTAACTATTATAATATCAGTTATCCAGCTAACTTATGAATATTAATGCATAGTTTGCATTTTTAATTTTATGTAATAAATTTACTTTAGGGTACTTCTGCTGAAGAAAATGATGATCCTTTAATGTATGCAAAGAAAAGACCTGCATCTAAAACTCATGAAGCTGATATAAGCACTACCAGTAGTGAAATTGGTAATCCTCGTAGAAAACTACAAATTAATATTCAAAACTTACAAAGAGTAAGATTCAACTTCATTTAAATTTTTGTATATTTTTTCTTTTATGGTGTATAATTTGAGTTTAAAAATATGTTCTCTATATACTTGATGTCTTTTTAAAAGATTACAATATGGAGTTTTATTTTGAAAAAAAAAATGTGTTCATTTATCTCCTAAAAATCCTTAAAAATTTTTGAAAATATATATATTTCCCTAAAGAACTTTGATATATTTTAGCATACTTGAAATTTTAATATTTGAAAGATTTTTCAGAACATTTTTCTTTTTGTAATAATTTTGTTGCAAACCAGTAATATTTTTTATATAAAGAATTTTGAAATTTTTTTATTCTTTTTATAGAAATAAGTAATTTTAAATGCTTATCATCACAACAATATTTCAAATTTTTCACAATTATTTCTTTATTACCTGAAACTAGCTTTATCTGTGAATGACTGTTTATAATTTTTGCAAACTATCCTTTCACATTTACAGACTAAACTAAAAAAGTTTCTGCGAATATTTTCATTTTATTAAAATTTTTCACAAGAGTATTTTTTTTAGACCTGTCAACTTAAAATAGATTATATATTAATGAAAATGAAATATTTATATTAGTATTAACTTATATTACACTGAAGTAAGAATTTGTATCATAGAGCTTACATATTTTAGCAGTGCCATGCTTGGAAGTATAATTCGAAATGCATGAGAAAAAATCTTTATAAAACTCGTTTTGGCTAATCATTTTTTTTCTAATGCCTGGCTACTTAATATGTTTTACCTATTTAGAATTACAAGGGGCAGAAGTGATGGCACCCAGTTGGTATGCCATCAATTCTCAGGCAGGTCCTTATAATTTAGAAGCAGGGACCAATCAGAACACACCCAGACTTGACCTGCCACCCTCAGGAGCGGGCATCATTTCACATGAAGAACATTTTGATGACAAGATATTTTATGTTCTGCAGTTGTCATTGATAAACATGAGTTATCTTTAGTTAGGCCAGGATTTGAACTCACTAACTTCTGATAACAAAAATGAAAGTTCTAACCAACCAGGTCGCCGTGTCTTATCTTTTGCAGAGTATTGAGTCAAACTGTTCATCATTGTATCAAATTGTTGTTTTGTAAAGCTCTTTCATTTTTGATAGAGCAGATTATGAGGTCTGTTACTTATGTATGAAAATAATATTTCAACTAGTTATAAATATTTATTGTTCAAATATGTTATATGATTTAAATGCATATTCATAGCATGCATTTGAATTCAATATTTTAAATAACTACTTTGATGGCACATTACAAAAATGACATTTTAATTTATGTGAAATGTGTAACTACAATGAGCAAAATATCAGTTAATGAGATTTTTAAAGATAATGAAGATAATGTAATAAGAATATAATAATTATAAATGCTGTTAAATAAAATTTAAATCTATGAATTTTTTTAGTTAATTATTTTGCAATATGTATTATTCCTTTATGCTTATGTTAATCATTATGTAAATGCTTTTAAAGATATGTTTTTATTCAACTATTATTATTTTTTTTAACAAATAAATCAATTATACTCAAGTTTGTATGAAATTGTGAAAACTGATTTAAAATTTAATCTTTTGTATTTTAGAAGTTCAAATAAAAAAAATCATTTAACAATTAAATAAACTATGTAATTATTAACAAAAATTTTAATCATTTTGTTAATAATTACATCATTTTTATTCTTTCTACCATTACTGTTTAATGTATTATCTTTATATTGAAATTAGAAGTATAGAAATGAAATATTTGTTGCTAATTAATTCTTATAAATGCTAGATTCATCCATTATAATCCTTAGTGTATGGAGATTTTTTTATTAATGCATATAATAACATATTGCAAAAACAATGCATATTTTACTATTTTATAATTAAATTTGAACCATTTTAAGGCTTGGGCATCAGCTCGTAGAGTGTCAAGAGATGATTGGCTGGAATGGTTGAAGAGGATGAGTGTCGTATTGCTTAAGGAATCTCCATCACCTGCTTTGCGATCATGCTGTGCTCTTGCTGAATCTTATGATCAGTTGCCCAGGTTGGCACTTATCTGATTTATTGATCAAAAATTTGCCTGACATTCAAAATATGTAGCTTATTTTAAGTGACTTGTATTTCAAACTACTAAACCAAATGAATATTAAAAAATGTTTCATTAATTTCTAAAATCCTTAGCCTCATAAAGGAAATTTTCATTTAACAATTTATAATTTATGTTTAGTTTTTCATTAAAATGTTGTAAATAAAATATTTGATTTAATTCTTGTATAAGCATTCAATTTCAATTTTGAGACTTATTTCAGGGATATGTTCAATGCAATATTTTTATCTTGCTGGTCTGAATTGCATGAAAAGCAACAAGCAGAATTGGCAGATAGTTTGCAGCAAGCATTGACAACACAAAATATACCAGAAATTACCCAAACTCTTCTCAACTTGGCTGAATTTATGGAGCACTGTGACAAAGTAAGATTTGATTATTAAATTTTATTTTCATATTCATGTAAAAATTAAAGGAAACCTTAATTATTATTTTAGAAAAAATTCATTTCCAATGTATTGAAGAATAACAGACTACTAAAAATGCTAAACATTTAGTTCACTATTTATTATTTATATCATAAAAATATCTTTTACAGTATAAGATTCTCTATTTATATACATAGTTTATTTAAGTAACAATAAAGAAATTATGATTTTAGTCATTTTGTAGTAGCATTTGATTGTGCTATTGTTCTCAAAGTGTAAAGTTTTGTATTTTCTGTTCAAATGTTTACTGAGCTGGCATCTAATTAATCATACTTTGTTCATCAGTTCAACAATTTTAGTTAAGATTCAATGATACTCTCTAAAAATATTGTGTTTAAGAATGCACTTTTGACCTAGTTTTGCTAGTTATCATATCTGAAAAATTACCGCCCTATGAGTTTTCGTTATATTATAACCACTGCAAACGAAATTGTACAAATATATCTTTATACTGTCCAATTTGTTCATTTTTTACAACAATCATATAAATATATTAATAAAACCAGAAGATACAAAATACAGTAATTTTAAATGTAATTTTAAATGGTGGATGAAATAAGAGTCTTCATTAAAAGTCCACAAACGAAAAGTCACAAATAGTGTTTTCATGTGTTACTAAGTTAGCCAAAAATTGAGTTTTTACTAATGTCAGTGACAAAATGATTCCTTCCCTATATTTAAAAAAACAATAATTATTGTTTCTATTATACATCGATTTTTTGTCTTTCCAAAAGTTAATATATCATGCTTTGATAGCCATTGATATAATATACAATAATGATAAAATTAATTAATGTTCAATAATTTGTATTTCCTATATTCATTTTTCTTTATTTTTATATCACTGATTATAAAAAGTGTTTCTTTTCATTTAATAATTAATAAAGAAATAAGTATTTTTTTTCCTTTTCTGTGAATATAAAATTATTTTATTGTTTAACGAATAAGAAGATGCATTTTGAAGAAACACTTGAAACAAATTTTCATATTTTATAATTTGCCAGGGACCTCTTCCTTTAAAATCCACATTGTTAGGGGAAAAAGCAATGGAATGCAGAGCATATGCTAAAGCTTTGCATTATAAAGAGGATGAATTCCATAGAGGACCTACTAGTGAGATTTTGGAAACACTAATCAGGTTTATTAATTTATTTGTTTTATTTTATGCAAAAATTTATAAAAGATGTATGTAAATCTCTACTAAGTTTGATTCAAGAATTTATTGTAAAATTTTCAAATACTTAATTCTTTATGTATTCATTTGTTTTCTAAATTAATGGAGTCTAAAAAAATTAATAATTATCAAGTTAATTTAATGTTCTTATATAATTTGTCTTAAAAAAAGCTTTTGAAAGCTTTATTTAAATAAATATGCATTTTTATTAATTAATGTTAAAATAATGACTCTTGCAGAAAATTTTTTTCGTAATGAATGTTAAGTGTGTGTGTGTGTGGGGGGGGGGGTAAACAATTATTTTCTTCATTTTAATTTAATATGTATCATTATATTCAACTTTATCTTCTGTAATATTTTCCTCTTGTTTATCTATTTTTTATTTGTTATATCCTTAATTTTATGTCATTATTACTTGACCGTTAGTCATTTAATGATTAAATTATGCTTTAATAGTATATTGTGTATTTCTCATTCCTATTTTGCTTCATAAATGTTAAACATTATCTTCTGCATCCTTAAATTTGAATGCAATATATTATCTTTTAGCAGTCAAAAATTATTTAAAATTTATTCCTTTTAATATTTTTTAATTCATATATTATTTAAAATTTATTTATTAATTAATATTATATTTTAAACCATAGCTGTAAACACACTATTCTATTCAGTTAGAATTTTCCATTATTATCAAAATGCTATTGCACTATCCACTTTTTTGTTTGATTTCTAGTTTTTATTTTGTTATAACTGTTGATTTGCTATTTATATTAAATTTTAATGTAAATGTGTAATATATGTTAATTGAAATTTTCAGCATTAACAACAAACTGCATCAACCAGAAGCTGCAGCTGGAGTATTAGAATATGCAATGAAGAATCATGGTGCTGAACTAGTAAGTAAAAAGAGAAAATTACATTTTTTACATAATAAAATATTTTTAGTGGTTACAAAATTGATAAATAAATTTGTGATTTATTTCTTAAAATGATACATATAAAACCATTTAATGTGTATATATATATATATATATATATATATATATATATATATCCTTGTTTTAAATCAAAATACATATATGAATAGTAACACCTTTGTATTCAGACTTATCTATTATTCCATTTGTAAATGTATTATAGATACATTCATAAGAGAGATAATTCTCTTAATACTTTCATTGAATTTTAAACATTTTTCAATTAAAATCGTATTTGGTGACTTTAAATCCCAAGTAGGCACATTAATTTACATAGATTAATTATATAAAAACATTGATATGTGCATCGAATTTTTCTAAATTTCAACTTTTAAAATTAATGTGTTTATATTTTTAACTAAGAATTTGAAGCAAAATTGATGTTGAAAATTCATTGAAATATGAAAATTTGTGGAAATATACATTGTGTAAACACCTATACCAATACTCAGTGCTACATGTACTATAAATGAATTAAAATTTCTTTAACTTGCTGCTTTTCACCATAATTTTATTTTTTTATCCACATATTTTAAGAATATCGAGAATTCTTGTTATTAAATACATTATGGGTATAATGAGTCTCAACAAAAGCTCTTTATCTTTCTGTGTTTAGAAAGTAAAAGAACGCTGGTATGAGAAACTCCACAAGTGGGACAAAGCATTGACAGCATACCAGAAAGCTCGAGAACAAAGACCAGATGACATGGATCTCACCATGGGACAAATGAAGTGCCTCGAAGTACTTGGGGAATGGTTAGTTGTATTCATATTTTTGTTTGCTTAATGCATACCAATGTACAAGCATCTGTGTGTACTGGAAGTTTTAATATCGGGTAGTATGTTAAATTTAAGCTCTTCTGCTCTCATCAACTGAAATTGCAAAACCTTGAATTTAAACTTAAATATTTTTAAAGTGCATAATTTAAAATTTTCTATATATATATTTACTATTTAAAGTTATTATAATACAAACCAAATTCTGTTTTTAAATTTTTTATGTTACACATTTTCTATGAACACTAAATCTCCTAAACCATATGGATTTAGAAAAATATTAATGAATGATAGTTTAAAGTTAATATATATATATATATATAATGTTAAAACCTTTTTCTTGTCAAATAAAGCTTGTGCATTGAGTTTTGAGTTTTTACAATTTTTGTATTATAAATATCTATTATATTATTTTTTTCAGGGGTCAATTATATCAACTTTCTAGTGAAACCTGGCCAAATGCAGATGAAGCATTTAAAACAAGGATGGCACCTATGTCTGCTGCAGCTGCTTGGGGATTAGGTATAAACAGCTTATTATATATTGTTAAATACTTAATTTTTATAAAAAAAATTCTTGCAATATCAATAAATGATCAAACTTTAAATTTTTTCTAATCTCAGAAACTTTAAGAGTTCAAATTGAAAAGTAATTGTTGCAATTTACAAACTTTTTTGTGGAAAAATGTCTACTTTTTATTTCTAGGTATATTAAAATGGTTGGGAATCTACTGAAGTGCTATATATATTTTTCAATCATTACCAATTATTTTTGACGAATTAAAGTTAACCTCTCTTATAAAGAAACAATGGATAATATCAATTTCATTCAACTTTTTTTTATTTAATTGATACTCTACAAGCAAACAATTCAGATTTTTCAAAAGCAGTCTCAATATTTTTTATATACTTTATAAGGATCACAGTTGCCTCCTAGATGTAAAACTGTCCTGAAACAATAACCATTTACAATTCCAAATTTAGTATACACATTGTCATTTTTTTATAATTTGCACTTTTTATCAGTGTTGCGTTTTTCATAGTTATCCAATTTTGAAATTGTTATGGAAAGACGTGGTTATATTATTTTTCCAGTTATAATCTGCTGAGTGGTTAATGCTCTTGCCTTAGTACTGATCGTATTAAATATGAAGTTTAACAGTAAAAACAAGCAATTTTTTTTAAAATTTAGCAAATTTTATATTTATTAATCATTTTATGTTAATGATATATATTTAAAGTAGATTAATTTACTTTGCCATACTTAGTTTTGAGAATAGTATAGTTACATAACTATCAACTATTATAAATTTTTATAATTATTAGTCTTATGCATTTAGATTTATAGAATTTCCAATAGTAATTGAAATATTACGAGAAATCATCACTAATTCTTCAGTAATTTTCATTTTTTCATAAAGTAGTTTGTTACGTATGCTTCTGATTAGGTTTAATCATTATGGTGATTTAAATTGGAAGGAAAAACAATTTTTATGATCAAAAAATCAAAATCTTATTTCAGAGAGTAACCTATTGCTTACAACAAGGCAATTTTTCCTTGTCACGTGGAATTATTAGCTTATTTTCTACCTGACAAATTTCTGCTTGTTAAGTTTCACTTATAGTGAAATGAATTTTTGCTTCTGGATTGAAGATTTATGTGCAATAATAATATCGTCATGATTTTTGTTTGTTTATGATACAGGAAAATATATTAAAATTAATTCTGATGCAAGATCATACAAATGAATTCGCTCATAATAATCTCAGGAGTTCAGAATAATTTGTTAATTTGTTTTGAAATTTTTTACAGATTTTGCATGAAATATTGTTTTGAAATATTAGAATCTTGTCACAAAATCTTGTTTTATCTTTACTTTTTGAAGGGAATTGCAAACTGCTTTTGCTAAAGTTAGCTCACTTAAAATTAACTCAAGAGTACTTGATAAATTAGGAAGTTCAGTAAAATCATTTTATCATCCTAGTAAATACATTTAAAAAAAATGGTTGATTTTTTAGTTTTTTATTTAGTATTTGTTGCAAAATATAAGAAATTATATTAGTAATTACATCTGTAAATTTTTTTAATCACTATCTATTTCTAGGGCATTGGGAAAGTATGGAAGAATATACTAAAGTGATCCCTCGCCATACAACAGACAGTGCCTTCTATCAAGCTATTCTTTCCATTCATCATTCTAATTTCTACACTGCTCAGCAGGTATGCTTATGTTTCTGTACATGTTACTGGGATTCATATTTGAGATTTTCCAAATCCACAGCAAATGTAGGCTATTTTTGATATAAAGCTAATGAGAGTTATATGTATTTCTCATCAAGCATTCCATAATTTATGAAGAAGACTTTTTGGTGACTTTTGCTTTAGATAACCTTCACTTATCATGTTTTCCATTGAATGATTTTCTTCTGAATTGCACCTGCAATCTTTTGAATTTATGATTTTAAACAAGAATAAATAGAAAACGATCGGGATTCTTGATGCGAGGAATTTTATTTTATGTATAGTTTAAGATAAGTAAAGCTCTTTTTTTTTTTTTTTTAACTTTGTGTATCATATGCCTGTAAATTCTTCTCATGATTAATATATCAGGCTATGGTTTTCTAATTTGACAAAATACAGTTCTGGTGTTCACCCCCCCCCCTCTTAACAATTTTCTCTTAGAAGTGTTTACTCAGTCACATTAAACATACGTTATGAATCAGCTTATAATTTTCTTTAAAATTTCTTTATATGAACTTCTGCTTAGAAAGTTCAGTGATCATTTCTTATATTTCTATTATTGACTATTTATAGACTTATAAACTTGTAGATTGACTTATAGATTCTAAATTTTGTCTGTTTACATACTATACAATGTAAATTGTATTTTATTTTTTAATAAAACACATCTTAAATATATGTATATAATATATAATGTGTTACGAATATACATACTATGAAAGACCAAATATTTTTTACTTATTTTTCGGTCATTACAAAATTGTAGTGTTTTATAAAACATTCTAAAGAAAACAATACGTATTGCAGCAAAAAGTGGTGCGTTAAATTATAAAATTAATTTTAAAAAACTGGCTTGCATATAAGTGTTTACATTTATTAACATACTTTTAAAATAATTAAATTTGGGTTATCTTAAATTGATCAGAAGAATTTAGAATTAGATAAAGATAAAATATTTTAGATTTTCCTTTATGTTAATAACTATCAATTATTTATTTTAGTTCATTGATAAAGCCCGTGATCTTCTTGATACAGAGTTAACAGCTCTTGCTGGTGAAAGTTACAGTAGGGCTTATGGGGTGAGTATCACTTTACCATTTTTTATATTGCTATCAAACATTTTGATTTAATTGCATATATATATATATATATATATATATCTTTGGAATAAAACGAAATGCAAATGTGTCATAACATCGATAAACTTTATTAAATAATAAATCATTATTTTTAATGATTTTTATTCCTGAAATTTTTTGATGAATTTTTTTCTTTGACTGCTCCCTTTAAATTATCCAGTTGCTGGCAATAATTTTCCTAAATGAACTTTTCGTTTAATTTTTTAATGCTGATAATGTATTAGCTTTCAAATGCCCACCATATGCACAACATTCTCTTATTTAAAGTAAAATTTATTGTAGAGTTAGAAGGGCTTGGTTTTTCGCACTATATACCCCTTTCCTTATAATATTTTCATTGGTAATCAACTTTTCCAAGTTATCATCTGGTTTAAGAAGGGCTCATTTTTTTCCAAGCAAGCATATGATGACTCCAATCATCAAAAATCTTCTGACTTAATTCATGTGGCACCTATTTTGAATATTTCCATACAAATCCTATCATCCTGAATGTAATCTGAAATAGTTTGCCAAGGTGAATCAATGTTTCTGTGATCTAAGATGTTACCAGAAAAAAATCTTGCTGTGTGTATATATAGATATATTTATATAATGTTTTGCCTCATATTTATAAGTTCCTTACTATTTTAGGCATTAATAAATTTCAATGTTTCTATCCATAATAAAGCAGAAAACTTTTGTATTAATGCAGAATTTTTGTAATATTAGTATGTTATGCAACACATAACATTAAGCATGTTTTTATAGGCTATGGTTCATGTCCAAATGATGTCTGAACTGGAAGAAGTTATTCAGTACAAACTTATTCCTGAGAGAAGGGAACATATTAAGCAGAAATGGTGGGACCGATTGCAGGTAAATTTTTATATCATTTCCACTAGCAGTTTCATTGTTTTTTTGTTTTTTTTTCAAATTGCATGTGTTAATTGATGCCTTATTAATAAAAACTTGCTTTGTACTTAATTTTGTAACTTGAATGTGACCAATGATATTTTCACTATATTACTAATTACTGATAAATGTTTCCTACAAAAATTTAATAATATTTTTATACCTTATTTTGTAGCTTAATATCTGTTAAAACTTTGCATATTTTGAGGTTATGGAAGAAATTCACCTGAGAAATTCAGTGGGAAAAAGTTTAAAACATATATGAAGATTTATTTTTCATACTACATATTTTTTTTTATAGGGATGCCAAAGAATTGTAGAAGATTGGCAAAAAATCATGCAAGTTCATTCTTTGGTTGTAAGTCCACAAGAAGATATGAGGTCATGGCTTAAATATGCAAGTTTGTGTCGCAGGGCTGGCCGATTGGTAAAATTTAATTTTTATATTTACCGAAATATGAAAAAATGTTTTGAAAGTATTGGTTTAAATATAATTATGGAATTGCAAATTTAAAGTTATTAAATATTTGTTAATGGTACAGTTTAAAGTACCAATATTTATGATTTTTCTGTTTCCATCAAACATTGAAATATATTTAAGAAAGTTAAAATATTTTCCAAAAAAATTAACTATAGTGTCTAATCATTTCCTTATATTTCAGTTTCATTTGTTAATCTTATATAAATAATTGTTTATATTTAACTTAAATGTGTCTATTAAATAGTATTTTTATTTTCAATCAAAAAATTTAATTTGAAAAATTAAATTCCAATTTTTACATTATGAATTATATATGTATATTTTTTTATATATTTTAAAAACTTTTAAAATAGAAACATTTTAATTTTATTTGTTCATTCTTATTTCCTTCTTCCTCCTTTTAGTAAAATATGACTCAAATTATTTGTTTATTTTAATATTAGGATTGTAATAGTGAAATTCCCATGTTTATATTAAATTTAATAAATGCATTATAGTTATTATATTTGCAATTTTTCTTCACTTTTTTCAGTCTTTATCAAACAGAACACTAGTAATGCTTTTAGGAACAGATCCTTCATTAAAACCTGATGCAATGTTGCCTTGTACTCATCCACAAGTAACCTTTGCTTATATCAAACATATGTGGAAAAGTAACCAAAAAGTAAGCATTTACATACAGTTGGAATTTTGCTGAAAAACTGGAAGGATTTTTAATTTTTTGTATACATAAATCTAGGCATTTTTAATATTTACTTAATTTGTATTTAATATTAAACATGACATTTACCTAATGTGACTAGTTTTTTCTGATGTTTATAAATAAAGAAATTCGTATTCATTAATTAACAAGCTTAACAATTTTTCACTTTTTATATCTAATTAATACATTTAACTTACACAATAAGTTACTATTTAATTTTTTAAGCATATTTTTTAATATTTTGAATTGCTGATTTTATTTAAATGTCATTTTAACTGCTTCTTCATTCTAAATATATTGAGATATGAACTAAAATAATTTATATAATCATATGTACGTAAAAATCTAAAAATTAAATGTAATGATGTGACTTTGGAAAATCATGTTAAAGTGTTTGATATGTATTATTTTTTTATTTATTTACAGCAAAATGCATTTAATCATCTACAAAACTTTGTTAATATCTCCCTTGCATCACAAGAATATAAGAATATGAATAATGGCACTCCATCAACAGAGATTACAAAATTATTGTCTAAGTGAGAAACTTTTTTTTATTCTGATTAGTAAAATTTCTCATCTCTAATAACTGATATACCTTAATATTTTGAAAACTCAGGCTCAAACTCAAAATTTTTGTTTTGGTTTTGGTAATTGGTTTTTATTAGGTTGGTATCGTACTCAAAATTTTTGTTGCTGTCTAGGAAATTATAATTTAACTGTAATTACTGTTGTAAATATTTTAGAGAGATCATATGCTGCACAATTATTGATTTAATTTAAATTGTAGTGTAGATATTGTTTTAAAATTAGAATTGTTATATTTGAATTCTCATATTTAAGTTGCATGATTTTTAAGAGATTTGAGATTTAAAAACTCACATTATACATCTTTAATCCTTTGAATCACAAATCTAAATTTCAGTTTTATAAGTTCATATTAAATATATGAAATTAATTGAAAAAAAACATCTTTTTCACAACTCCCATAGTCTTCCTTTAGATTTCTGTTATTTTCTTGTCCTTAAATAAAGTTTTATCCTTATGTGAGTGGTTTTACACTCACATTATAAAATATTTTAATCTGGCCACTCTCCTGAATATCATTGTTTGAAAGTACAATATAGAGATTTATAAGCTTCTAGTTTTTTTAACGTGACTTTTTAGCTATCATATATATATATATATGTATATATATATATATATATATATATATATATATATATATATATATATATATATTTCTTTTTTAAAAACCTTTATTTTTAATTAAGTGGAAGCAATTTCTTTCATTTTAAAATTGATTTCCATCTGCTTTTAATTTAGTTTAATTTTATTTGTAATAACAATTGATTCAGATTGATAGAACTTAATAAATGATTCTTTGGAGTAAATGTATCATTTCAAAAGTTTGCTAGTGTCTATTTGTGTTGGAAAAATAATACATCTGATTGCATAACATTTCTGTGGCTAAAATTTTGTTTTTAAAAATAGGATTTATTAAAAATTTATTTTTAATTATTATTTTCAAGTAACTTTATTTTTCACATTTCTTTATTTTTAGATGTTATCTGAAATTAGGTGAATGGGAAGAAAATTTGCATGGTATTAATGAAATTTCAATTCCTCAAATCCTACAATTTTATTCTATGGCAATGGATAAAGACAGAAACTGGTATAAGGTAACATTAAAAATTGTTCTCATTTAGATCTCATTGCTTTTCTTTTATTTAAATTGCTAGGATTAATTTAGGAAAATGTTATGTTATGTTCTGTATGTAATCTTATGTTCATGTATTTTCTTTGTTTTATTTTTATTTTATTTACTTATTTTTTGATTTGCTTCTTTGTTTAATTTTAATTTATAAATTTTGAGTTAAAATAATTTCATTTAAACTTTTAAATTACAAATAATAGTTAAGCATTATATTATTTACAATTTTTTTAGGATCTTTTATTGTTTATTGAAATAAATTTATTGAAGTTTAGATTTTTTATAGCCAAATATTGATGGCATGATCAAGAGCAGATGATGTAGAGTTGGTCGCTATGTCAATGTCTTAGCTGCCCACTCTACTGATTTTAATGGGAAACTTTTGATTTTCATCATTTTCCTTGATTGTGCATGAAAATCTACTGATTTTGGGCAATTTCAATGGAAAACAGCTGAAATTTTGATGAAAAAAGTCCATTGAATTGTTTTTAGTTGCTGAAACATGGATGACATTCCTCATTTTCAAGTGTAAAATTCTTTGTTGACAGATTTCCTATTTTGTTGCTGAATACAAAACTGAATAAAGCATTGGACCTTCTCCAAACTGAGTTCTGCAAATTACAAAATACTTTCCTCTCAAAAAAAAAATTTATGAACCAAAAGCAAATGTGCAATGAAATCTGGAAGATGAGTATGAACGAAAAATGTTTTCCTGTATTTCACAGTTTATGCTTCCAATTTAACTGGTCCACATTCTAATGCATAATGTGAATGGATATTCAGCCATATAAAAATATATAATGAATTTAGATCTTCACTTTGTGCTGAAATTTTAGAAAGTTTAATTATAGTTAAATACTCTCAAAATGAGAAAAAATGTTTTGAACTGCAGTTCGCCAGTTCATCTATAAATGTTGAGTCAGAAATGTATGGAAAAAACAAATTGCCATAAGTTATGCAAATTTGAAATGCATTATGTTTTTTATGAATAATTTCTGTATTTTTAAATTTATTTAGTCACATATTTCATGTTTTTATGTAATTTTATAAATTTTAATATTTATAAATTACAGTAGTGTTGTAAAAGCTTCCCTAAATAAATATTTGGACATGAACAATATTTATTTTTTAGTATATTCTTTAATTTTTCATAGTCACTTTATGAGGTTGATGAATATTTTATTGAAATATTAAGATTAGCACAAAATATATTTAACATAAATCATTCTCAAAATCTATAATCTAAAAAGTAACATTTTCTTTTTGTGGTACTGCCATTTTAAGCATTCTGTTTCAAGCAAAAATATCGCTTGTAGCGTCTCCTGATTTTTATCCTCAAAATCAGTAGAATCTACTGATTTTTCCTCCAAAGTTGGCAGGTATGCAATGTTATTAATAGTTTTATGAAATTTAATTTATTTGTGTAGACATCAATTATTACATTTTTTGTAATATATTATCGACTCATCTTCCTTTGTTATCTCTCTATCATAATTTTTTTTTCTCTTTAATGCTAATATTTGTTTGTTTTTATTTTAGAGGAGTAAAGTATGTAAAGAAAAGTGCCTTCAGGAAGGCAGGAATTTTTTTAAAATGCAGAATTTTATTTATTCTTACTTTTTTTTACTTTTATTTTAATATTCTAATTAGTATTAATTCTTCCGAAGGCTGCACATGCATGGGCATTGATGAACTTCCACTCAGCTTTGTTCTTCCAGAAAAAGGAGCAACAGAAGCAACAATTAGCTTCAGGAGATGGTAACGACCTTACCATGCAACAGGATCATCCTAGCTTAGGAACTATTAAAATTGTTTCAGTAAGTTTTGATTTTGAAAGTGTTTATTTTTTTTAGAAGTCTCTGATAACTATATTCACTCTAGGTTACTAGCTAATGCTATATGATCTACATTTTTATAATTTGGAAAGCACAGATTAAAAAGTTGTGCTACACTTTAAAATGAAACCTCTCTAAATGTTTCAATACAGGGAAGGAAAATTTTAAATATTTTCTAAAAAAACTTTCTAATGATAAAAAATTTTAAACAAGCTAATTAAGCATAATTAGTCTTATCTTAAGCATCTAAAAGTCATTATTTTTAAAAGTCTGTTTAGATGGTTTCAAATTTACACTGTACTCTCTTACATTATTTCAACTTCATGCCACTGAATCATGTTTACTTAAGCCAGTTACATTGGAATAACAAATCAGCCAGCATAGCTGAGATTTGAACATCAAAAATGAATGAATTGGTTTCCATTGAATATGCTTAATTTATTGATGTTGATGAAATCATATTTGTTTTATGTTTGTTGTAAGATAATTTGATATTTTTCAGTTACTCTTAAAGACATAAGCTCTTTTGTTCATATTTCATTTCTCTCTTTGATGTTTTACGGCAGGTACAAAGTGTTTGATCTTTAGACAAGTAATATTAAGGCAGATTAATTCAGCTTCATTTAAGTTTCCCTTCTATTATAGAAATAGTAATGGAATAATCATCAACATTTTAATAATATAAAAATATTTTTATATAGTAATCCATATTTACTCTAACATTTAATTAAAGTTGAATTTTTTGATTAGTTAAAACAAAATAATTATAAAAATATCATTAAGAATTTATATTTTAATTTATGAAATCTTACATTAAAATCAATATTCATTAAAATACAATTGTTAATTGTTTTTATTTTCCTGAGTCTGTTCAAGATTTTTTCTTCCTCCAGAAATCTCATTTTATCACTAAAAATTGATTTTTTTCAACCTCCATTACTATACACTATCGATAAAGAAGTATAATTTTTGTGTATTTGACTTTTGAAAATAGTAATGTAAACTTTATATTTAATTTATATAAATTGATAGGCTTTGTAATTCATTTCGCATGTCTTTTAGATTTCTTTATTACTGGTATTTTACAATTATTTTAGATTTTTCTTTTTTAAAGAATGGAATTGTTTAAATCTTAAGTGCCATACATAAATAATAAAACGTAAATAAAATTTGTTTTCTTTATACTCATTATCTTTCAGAGATTATTAGCTTACAAGAAGAAATAATTTTTATTATCCTAGTTTTTTTATATAAATACTTAAGTTATCAATTGTGATGATTTAAGTTATCAATTAAAATGCTTGCGTTTAGTTCAATTTGATTTATTCTCATTTTTTATCCAAATTACATTTATATTTCTATGACATTGAAGGATGTGAATATTTGAAATATAAATATTAATATTTTTGTTTAATTTAAGATATTTGTTAAAATTTAAGTTTTATTAAAGAAAATTCAAGAAATAAATTTTTTTGTATTCATTTTATAAGTTATCTAAGCAAAATATATATTTTTCCTATTATCATTTTTCCAATCTATATTGTAAATATTATTATTTTCTAAGAAATTGAACAACTATGATATAGGATCTAATTCTTGAAAACTTTTGACATAAGTTGATGTCTATTGAATGCCAAATATGCTAAATATTATAAAATATCGGCATATATGTTAATAAATATGGTAGGTTAATCTGTATACATAAAATAAATATATTTACACACATATACTGGAATAATATTAGCAAATTTATGAATTTATTATCATAATAATTTGGAAATATAATTTATTTATTTGAAAATATTTTTATATATTATTAGACACCATTTTGGACTTGTTGCTTTTGTTTGTATTTTATATTAAGAACATGTTGATAAGAGTCCTTCCAGCGCACTAGCTGTTCTAATTTCAAGATGATCTCTATTCATTTCAATACTTTATATTTGTAAATGATTGATGCATTTTATACTTTAAAGATCAAATATTGAAAGTTGTAATTTAAAAAAAAATAGCCAAAGATTTACTTAACCTTAAGGTTTTACTAATTTAAAAAAAAAAATAGTGAAAGTTTAAAGATTATTAATATTTTAATGCTTAAAGATTTACTTAAACATTAAGGCATTAAATTTAAAAATCAAATATTTTTAAAATTTACTCATATTTATAAGTGATTTTATTTTTTATTTTGCCTATTTCTATAACACATATTTGAACTTAATATAACTGTACCATTTCTGCAAATAGTTAAATTATGGAACCTAATTTCCTATTTAAAAATTATTGCCAGCAAATTTCTTTAAACTAATTTTTCCAGTGATGTGAATATATATATATATATATTTCATGCATTATATATTGCTTTCCTGCTTATCTCAAAAAATAGTTAATACTTATTTTAATTTATGATATTCATTTTGTAGTCAGCTGAACACTTACGCATGTATGCTGTCCCAGCAGTGAGAGGATTTTTTCATTCAATTGCATTATCAAATGGAAATTCTTTACAAGATACACTTAGGTAAATTTAAGTTACTTTATATCTATATTGTGTGGAAAATCCTAATATGTCATTCCTTAAAATATCTAAAACTTTTAACCATCATTTTACTACTATAAGGTAGAATTTAAGCTAATTATCATAAAAAAAGACATAATTATTTTTTTTTATTTCATTACATATTTGAATATTTATTGACGATAAACATTTTCTTTTCCTTTATAATTTTTTGTATCACAATATTATAATATGATTAATATATGTTTTTGAATGGGCTAGTATCGTAACATTTCTGACTGAAAATATTTTTCTCCAATCATTTTATTAATTTTATTAAGATTTAATTTGTTATTGAGTTGTTATTTCATGAATACTGTTATAAATTATATGTATTAATTCAAAGTTTTCATTGTTCTTATCTGTGTTAAACTAAATTATAGATTATAGTATTTCTTAATTTTTGTTTCCATTTAAATAATTTTACTTTATTCCTTTTTATTACAAATTAGTTATAAAAATACATTTTATTCTGTTTTGGCTGCTCTTTTTGTTTAATTTGTAAATCCTATTGCTTGTATAGAATTTATGAAAGTTTTATATTTATTGAGCATTATGTTTTTTTATTATAATTTTACCAGAAAGTGCTAATGATATTTTATTATAAAATCATAATTGCAAGAATCATAATAATTTATTAAAGCACAGTTTAAAAATTTAAAAACATGTAGCCTAGAAATAAATCTTCTGAGAATAAGCACATTAATAATATACTTATTTTAAATGTAAAAAATTAGTTGATACAAAAAGATTAATGGTAGATTACTAAGTATTGGAAAAATAAATATTTTTCCTTTATTACTTGATATTATAGTATTACGTAACTTTTTTTTCTTATAAAAGTCACTTTATTGCCAACTAATAAATATGTAGTTAAATTTATTTACTAGTAATTAATTTTTTACTGAAATAAAATGTCCAGCTTTTATTTTCCAAATATTCATTATTTATCAACTTTGGCAAAAATCTTAAACTATTTATTTTATTTATTAGGAAAAATTGCTTATATTATTTTATTGAATAATCGAACTTTTATTTATTTAAAATATGTAAAAAATTTTAATATCTTCATTTTATTTTTATGGGAGAGAATATTTTATTTATTTTTAAGCAAATTAATATTGAGATATATATTTAACTAAAATTTTAATAATTAAACTGATGTACATTGACAAAATTTTATGTATTTAAAGGTTTTAAAAATATTTTTCAAATAATATTTCATCATTTTCAGGTTATCCACATTATGGTTTGATTATGGTCACATGCCTGATGTGAATAAGGCAGTTGTAGAAGGTTTGAAAACTATTCCCATTGAGACTTGGCTTCAGGTTTGTTGAGAGTTAATAATAAACTTTAAATGTGTTGTAACCAATTACTGTCTTTATATTATTTATGTACAATAAATAGCATTTATAAATTTTCAGGTTATACCTCAACTCATTGCTCGCATTGACACTGTCCGGCAACCTGTTGGGGAAGTTATTCACCAACTGTTGATGGATATTGGCAAGCATCATCCTCAAGCTTTGATATATCCATTGACCGTGGCAGCAAAATCAACAGTTCCATCGAGAAATAATGCTGCTAATAAAATTTTGGACAGTATGATGAAACATAGCAAAACTCTTGTTGAACAAGCAAAGATGGTATGAATGTGTAGACTTCAGATTTTAAGCCGTCTGTGAAGATTTTAAATAGAATTATTGAGTTTCAAATCCATTATCATGCTTCTTGTTTATTGTTTCTAAATTTATTTATTTGATATATATCTAACATCTTTCATTCTGTTCATGGAATGTATATAATAATAGCTTTTTAAAGTTATATTTATCCAGTTACAAAACTAACAAAAGGAAAGTCTAATAGTGGAAAAAACTGTTTTAAGCTTTTATAATGTGTCAACCACTTATTATTGCTTATGAAATGGACTTTTAATTGATTTTTCTATTAAGGTGTTATGATGGAGAAAACTCAGGAAATTTGCTAATATCTGATCTCACAAAATGCCAAAAATTATCAATTCTGTTCTATAATATAACTTGGATCAGTTTCTAAAATTTCATTTTTTAAGAACTCTATCCTTTTACTCGACCATATTGACGCTTGGTATAATGCTGTGTTTAATTAGTTGTTTTATTTATTAGACATATTATCTTTGACTTTCTAATCATCTTTCTGCATATGTTATTAAGGGAAAAAAACCAAATTTAATTATAGATTACACTGATTTTACAAACATAACTAAGAATCAATGTCATTATTTGCCAGTGTCTTTATTATTATTTTGCAAAATTAATAGCCAATGTGTTAGCTTTTTCAATTTTGTATTTATTTTCTTAAACTTAACTCTAAACTTATATATAAAATTAATGAGTATATTGTTCTTTTTTCTTATTGTATCTATTTTTTATTGTATTTATACCTATTGTATTACTTACATCAGATGTTAGAATAACGATGTTCTTACCAAATTACATCCACCCTTTTTTATGTTCAAATAAAAATGACAGAATGCAATAAAAGCAAACTACACCATGCTTTGAACAAAGCTTAGGATATTTTTGCATTTCACCATAAAATGTAAAATTTTATAAGAGTTCATATATAGACATATATAATTTGATACAATTAAACAAATTTTATTGACACAAATTAATAGGGACCAAGCATTTCTTGCAATTAGTTTATAAATTATGGTATTCTGATATCATTGATAAGGAAATTCTTGAAACTTTAAAGATCCCAAATATCTTTTTACATGAATGCAAAATGCAGCTGTGTTCACTCAAATCTGTAGGATGTGAATTTTTCATTATTAAAACACTCACACCTATAATTTATGATTATTTAGTTCCTCTAGGATTAAGAAATTCAGAGTAACTATATCGTTACTTTACTTTCAAATAAAAAAATTGAATGGTAATTGTTTAATAGACTGATAGACATGAACAATTGTTTAATAGACATGAACAAGAATTTGTTTTGAGTGAAATTATATCATTCTATTTATGCTATCAAGTTTTTAAATTTATAAACTTAAGCTTATAAAGATTCAGTTATATTAAAAATTTAATTAACTCTTTAGAGGTTATTGAAAACAAGTTAGAAGATTTTTAGTTTAATACTTCCATAATTTATTGTTGTTTTTTATTCAAATTTTGTCACAAAGCTTATATTGTATACTCTCTGACAACTCATTGCAATAATTTTATTTAATGAGTTTAGTTATTTGTTTGAGTTTTTATTATTTCCAGTGTTTCACATTACTTAATCTAAACATATTCATCTCTTGAGGATTATCAAATATACCATGATCATCCAGAATATAACTTAATGATTTTTTTATTTTTAAATTAAGTACAGAACTAGTTAATAAGGTTTGAAATGAATAATTAATAACACTAGTTTGGCAGCACATTTATAAACAAAATTTTGCTTAAAGAGAAAAAAGTGAAATTGATGTTAAAATTTCTATCCACTCATATTAGTGTAGTTATAAAACATGATGCATAATATGTCAGTGTTTCTTCGTCTCCTCTTAAATATATAACTGAACTGGAAGTTAAATTATTTTTGATCTGCCCTTAAATTCAACACTTTAGTGTGTTAATTCTGCACCTTAAGCATGGATGCATATATTTTATTGTCCTTGCTATAGTATCAATCCCAACCCAATTAGTGTTACATAAATAAAAAATAAACAAAACCATGTAGATTCTGTGAATTTCTCTTTGAAAATTGAAGGTTTAACTTCTTCATTAATGAATGTAGTTACCTACAACTCACCTTAAAAGTATATGATGATGAAATAAGTTCTCATTTTCAAATAAGATGAAATAAGTTCTCATTTTCAAAAGAGTTAACTATGCATGTATTAATAAACTAATATTAAATATTGCATAAATATTAAGTCAAAGGGTAAAATTATAAATCTGTTATAATATACCCAATTATCATTAACAACAATAGGTGCTTGAAAAGATTTTTTTTAATCAAATTAAACAATTGGTAATAATTACATTAATCTATGATATAGGAGGTTAAGTTATTAAATTTTGTGCAGAATTTTAATTCTTTTGACTTTTATTAACTTGTAGAATAAGGCTTCTTCAAATTAAGTGTAATTGACAATGTTCGAAATTTTTGCACTTTAGATTCAATACATGTTTATTATTTTTGATACTGTTTCTTAAATCTGAATGAGCATTTATAACTTTCTTGTATTGTGGTAGCAAAACTCAAATTTTAACATTATTCTTCCTACAACATATTAATAGGCAATAGTACAAAGTGTAGCTAGACTTTATTATTTCATAGAAATTTTATTGTCATCAGTCTTTTTTTTTATGCATTATTGAGTTCATTATATGCATATATTTAAATTTGTTTTTACATTGATTTGTAATGGTTTCAGTCAAACCCTAAAATTTAATGGATTAACAGGTTTGATGGAAAAGTACTAATCACAGGTACTCCCTGACTAAAACAGCATTGTGTTTCATTTTTTTTGTATATTTATAACATTTGTTCTGATAAAAGCTTTATGTTGTAAAACTTTTATTTATTCATATTTGTAAAAAGGTAGACAAATATTCTAAATCTTATTTTGAATGAAATAAAATTGTATTTTAAAAGTACAATTTTTGTGTTGATGAATTAGAATATTTAAAAAAAAAATATTTTTTTTTAATTTCCTTACTTAATTTCTTAATGATATACTATATATTTTCAATTTGCTTTTCTTAAATATTTTATTATTATAAATTTTCGAAAGAAAAGGGTTAATATGCATCATATTTGCAATTTTGCAGCAAAATTTTACCACAAATTTTATATTTTGCTACTTTTTATCAAAATACTAGTTTGTAATTTGATTATAAAAAAATCTTTATTTTAATCATTTTTATTTTGATAAATGCTGAGTCAAATGTAAAGCAGCTGTAAAAATCGAAATCTACCATGATATGATAATATATATATATATATATAAGTATTTTTCATTTAACTAATTTTATAAATCAACTTAAACAACATTAAATTTAATTCACATAGGTTAGTGAAGAACTCATTAGAGTGGCGATCCTGTGGCATGAACTATGGCATGAGGGATTGGAAGAAGCTTCTAGATTGTACTTTGGAGAACGTAATGTTAAAGGCATGTTTGCTGCCCTTGAACCCCTTCATGCACTTATTGAAAAAGGACCACAAACTTTAAAAGAAACTTCATTTACTCATGTACGTAAAATATTTGTGTAGGATTTAAAGCTTTTTTTATATGTCTTTAGCATTTTCATTTGTCAAAGAATTTATATTCAATTTTTGTCCATACTAACTACATTTCTTTAGTTAGTGTTTGTCAGTGTACAAGATATTTCTGAATATAATAATTTGCTGCTGTAGCACAAAAATTATTACAGTTGCGTGTTTGTTTTTCAAATTGTTCTGTATATTTTTGAAGATAGAAACAATAAAAACCTTATTTTTTTAAAGATTTTTAGTTAAGCTGATTATGCGATTTCTGAGTCAAGTTTGACTGTGTGATTATAGTTAAATTGATTTAATGTACAGAGTTAAGTGGCATGGCTATAATTACTTCCAAATATTCCTATTATTAAATTTCTACTATGCATATTTAATGAAAAATGTATTATGCTATGTAAAGTAAGTTTTGGCTGCAAATGGTCATTAGAGCCTTTTTTAATTGCTGCTGTATGTACAGGATCTCTCAAATCTGAGGGGAAAGGAGGATTATTGATTTTTATGATACAAAAGCAGCACCGTTTGGAATTTACACAATACAAGAATTAATTTGCTTTTAAAGGGTACATATTGCATGATTGAAGTGATGGATTATTGTAAATAAATACTCCAATAAATGTTTCATTGTGTGCTGTAAAATGCTGAATCTACATTAAAACTAATGTTATTCTATGATATTTGTTCAGTGTGTTGACTAATCTATTAAATGAATCAATGATTGCTTATTGGTTCAGATTTTAAAGCAATGGGCAAATAATGTTTGAAATAAATTAGGTAATTACCACTCTAAATGAAAGTACAGTGAACTCTGCTATGTGGAGTAATATCAACACAGATTTTTCATTTAACAAACAGTATTAGATGGCTTCAATAATCTTTCATTATTTCAGGCCTATGGAAGAGAGCTTTCCGAAGCACAAGAATATTGCAAGAAATACCAAAGAACGGGCAATGTAAAAGAATTAACTCAAGCTTGGGATACTTATTATCATGTATTTAGAAGGGTTGCAAAGCAGCTTCCTCAAGTAATTTGCTTGGTAGTTTTGTTTAATTAAATTTAAAAAATATATATTTTTTTACCTTAATGACTGTATTGAAATGATTTTTAGTTAACATCTCTTGAACTGCAATATGTGTCTCCAAAACTCTTGATGTGTCGGGACTTAGAGTTAGCGGTGCCAGGTTCATACAATCCCAATAAGCCCATCATCAGAATAGCTAAAGTGGAAAGTGCTCTTCAGGTTATAACAAGCAAACAACGTCCCAGAAAACTCACCATTAAAGGTATTAATTCTTTATTGTTCATCCAATTGATGGAATTAATATAATGCATAATATTTGGGTCTTAAATAAGTGCCATAAAATTAACAGATTCAATTTTGTATTACTATTGATTTAACTTAAACATTTGCATCCTTTTAATAGTGGGAAAACTCTTATTGCATTTATATGAAAAAAACTCTGAATTTCATGGTTACAAATTAAATATTAATGTTATATTTTAAGATATATTAGATAATTTAATAAATGTTTTATTTTATTTATTTATTTATTATTATTTTTTTATTTTAGTTTAATAACTTTCATTCAATGAAGTTTTTATTTACTTACTTGCTACAAATGCCCAGAAAATTGGCTAGGATTTCATTAGTTCTTTGACCTTCCAACAGCTCTGAACAGTATACATTAAAAATGTAAGTGCAGAGCACGAGTCAAAATAGTTAACTTCAAAAATTTGATCTTGTTCACACAAAGGACAGGAAAGAAAACTCCAAAGTTTAAACTCATAAAAATATGCCCTCAAACATTTGTAACATGTAGAAAGCCAAAAAGTGCCACTCTAATCCTTCTGATATGATTCTCGCTCCTTGCTAGTTAGTTCAGAGGTAACAAACTCCTTGATAGCTGGCCTCTTTGTATTACACCCTGGGTAACACTAGATCTGCTGCAATTTTGCAAAACTGAGAATTGTATGTGTATTTTTCGCAAGGTGTGTAAAGTGTGCTAAGAGTGTTTTCAGTGCAATGCTGGTGGTCTCTCACAGGAAAAAAGGGCTCAATTAAAAACTATGTTAGTGAATGAGGGTGTTAACCCTTTGAGGTGCACTTCCCTTTAAAGTTGAAATTTTAACAAAAAATGTGTAGGTTGTATATTTATGCCTGTATGAGTAGACAGTGAAAATATCATGAAGATTGCATGTACCATTTCGATTTTGCGGGTGTTCCATCTCATGGAACACTGCGCCACAAAAAATTTTAGAAAGCATGCACTGCAGTGAAGTACATGCTTTTTAAAATTTTTGCGGCGTATAATAAGGCTAATTTTCGCATACACATGTAAATGTTTTTGCATATTAATGAAAAAACAATGCATTACACCTATGAAGCAGATTTAGCATGGTTCAGGGTACATCACAAAAAAGGCCTGCTTTCTCGAAACTTGACTTGGATAACTAATTTTTTTATTTATCTAAGTCAAGTTTTGAGACTGCATAGAGGAGCCTGGTTGAGATAAATCATCGCCATCATTTCCACTGGCATCCGACAACAACAATATTATACTGAGACTGATCAAGTTGTTTACAAATACTTTTTTCTGTATTACTGTCACTATCCACACGTTCTGATTCACTAACAGAGGGCAAGTTTTGAAGCATTTTTATTGCTTCAGAAGAACTAAAACATCTATGTGCCATTTACTTGCAATTAACAAATTAAAAAAATTAACCAGAAATTAAAATTATATTTTCAAAAAGTAAACTAAAATATATGAATTCAAAAAAATATATACACAATATTATAAAACGAATTGCAGTGAAAAGAAAATCAAGAGTACAAAAATAATGCTTCACCAACTAGAGAGTATTCGAACTAACTGATATAATCCTGTACCTCACTGAAGCTTCCCAATTCGAGGAGCCATTAAGGGTGTAGAAGTATTATCTATATAAGTAATCATTCCTTGTACATTCTCAATATTCTACCTCAAAAGATGTGAAAAAAAGTAACAAACACAGCTGTTTCCCCCTAGCATTGAGTTCAAGGCTAATTGTGCTCTAAATCAAGTAAAGGAAAAATGCCGTTGTAGTGCAGTGTTCATGGTAATAGAACACCTCGTTTTATCAGATAATTCTGCATATACTTTATGCGTAACAAATTTAAAATAATATAGAACCAATAGTTTAAGATACAGGCAACAAAATAACACAGAAATTTCTTTTCAAAAAATTATTTTTGTATCCGAAAAAAAAATCGGAAATATTCCTTCAAAATAAAAGGATTTAAATAATCAGCTAAAATTGAAAATTATTGATCTTCTTATGTAGTGCGGTCATTTATTATCAAAAAAGAGAGTTTAAAGGACATTTTAAGCCAAATTTCATCTATTTATCATAAAATGCAACGATTTGGTAACAATTTAAAGCTTGGTGTTCCATCACCTGGAACACTGAACCGCAAAGGGTTAATGTGATTTATATTCTTGGGTCTCATTTAAATTACTAAATGGGATGGCACAAATAAGTCATTATAAGTATTTTTTTCATGTATTTTAATTCAGTAACTTTTAAGTAATTACTTGTGTTCCAAACACATGCTTTAAATAATCACTGACTGTCAATTTCCTTTAGTTTTTTTCCATTGTGATTGTCAGTTTTTGTATAAGGAGTTACACCAATTCATAGCATTTTTATTTACTAAATATTTTGTTTTTCAAAATAACATTCTTCTTTTTATCCCTTTCTGAAACTATGAGATTACTTTCATTTAAATTCTGATTTCTATTTTCTATTGTATAAAAAATTATCAATCTTACATATTTAGTTAAGCTGATCTTTACTAGTACTCTTTTGGGTCCATCTGATGCACAATAACAAAAAAACTAATTTATTAAATTAATTTCTAAATAATTCTTTTTGAAAATTTTCCTGATTTTCAATGAAAAGTTACTATGACTTGTTTGACTATTACTCAGTATATACAAAATTTGGAAAAAAGTAGTTTTTCTGCATTTTGCTCTAAGTTTCTCTCTATATGTTACTTTGGTCTATGCCAATTTTGACAAAACCTAAATGAAAATTTTATTATGTGATCACTAATTAAAATCTATGTAAGTTATTAGATACTTGCTCTATTAATTTGATTTATCTAATAAATGATTAACTATGTGCATATTATACTAAAGAGACAAATATTGGAAAATATAAGGACATGATTAAAAAATTTTCTTTTTACAGGCAGTAATGGGAAAGACTTTACATTCCTTTTGAAGGGCCATGAAGATTTGAGACAGGATGAAAGAGTGATGCAATTATTTGGACTTGTCAATACTTTGTTAACTAAAGATCCTGAAACTTCTAGAAGAAATATAACGTAAGTTTACATAATATATAATTGATGCGACCATATTTGATGACGACTGTCAAAGAATGACTTTTGTATTAAATTTTTTATGTAGTATCCATCGATATTCTGTGATTCCTTTGTCAACAAATAGTGGCCTTATTGGATGGGTTCCACATTGTGATACTCTACACACCTTAATACGTGATTACAGAGAAAAAAAGAAAATTTTGTTAAATATTGAACATCGGATAATGTTGAGGGTAAGAAATATTTGCCAATTATATATGATTGTGTTACTATCAAATGAAGTGTTTTATATTGTATGATTTTGATACATAGATGCACAAATTAGTTTTCCTAATATTTCCAAGTTTTTCAGTGAAGGAATATTCTTTGAAAATAATATAAAAATCTTAAATATATTATAAAGTTTTAGGAAATAAATTATAAAAATAATTTCACTACAAGCCTTTGAAATTTTATTTATGCTGAGAATATACTATTCTTTTCATTTTTCAAAAATAAGAAAAATATTTTTTTTTTTATTTTGTGGATATTCAGTTGCAGAGTTCTAGAGTATTTCATAAATAATTTGAGAATTTCATAACGTTTTTATGATTTAAACTATGTTTTTATAAAAGGGTTAAATCTATGGTAATTTAAATTTCTAAATGGCAATAAATATAAACTATAAAATAGAGAAATCTCAAGATTATATAGTAGAATCACATTGCAACTGATACATTTACATGTAAAAATATTCAATAAATATATATATATGAAACCCATTGGCTTAGTGGTAGGGCTTCATGAAGTCCAATCCTCAGACTAGGCAAGGTCAACTCATTCCTTCAGTGGATCAATAAACTGATTACCAAGCATGCTTGGGAATTAAAAACTGGGTGTTATGCCTTAGGGTGACCAATTAACCAGGACATATGTTTCTCACCTCAAGGCCCTCGGTCAGGAAAACAGATATGGGCATTATAGGACTTGGCCCACTTGGGCTTTTGTGCCATAGGTTTGTATATATATATATATAATGCTTATTATCAATAATTACATTTTTTTTCCATATAGAATAAAATTAAAATGTTGACAAAATAAATTATTTCAGTCGATTTTTTATTCTATTTAATTGTGTTAGAAATCTGAAAAGCTTTTGTTAGTTTAATTGCTATATTTTACAATAATCATTCTTTGCTTATTTTTTCTACCAATATTTTGCACTGAATTGTTTTAGTATTCATCCATGCTTGTTTGGCACTTTAAAATGAAAACATATATTTATTTTTATCTAATAAAAAAAAATTAGTGTATGTATTTTCTAACTTATAACTTTCAGAAAATGTGTCTTAGAATAATTTATAAAACAACCTTGCCAATTTTTTTAAAATTTCATTTGTTAAGTATTTTTTTAATGCTCTGCATTTATTTTGCTTTCTTTAAAATTAAATATCTTAAAATTTTTGCACTCTAATGATGCAATAATCTAGCATTAAATGTTTTATATCATATAACCTAACATAATTAGTGCTGTTTTTATGCATTACTCCACTTGTTAGCATTATATAATTATTATAGATGGCACCTGATTATGATCATTTAACTCTTATGCAAAAAGTTGAAGTATTTGAGCATGCTTTAAAGAATACGAATGGTGATGATTTGGCGAAACTCTTATGGTTAAAAAGTCCTAGTTCAGAGGTAAATTAACATTTTTTTAGTTTGTTATACAAAACTGAAGTTATCTTTTGATTTTCCCAATAAATTTAAAATCGTATTTGTTTCATTAAATAGGTGTGGTTTGATCGCAGAACTAATTATACACGTTCCTTAGCAGTGATGTCAATGGTTGGCTATGTTCTAGGACTTGGTGATAGGTATGTAATAAAAATACCAATAAATAGGTTTATGTAAAATATAATTTATTTTGTATGTTTTAATGACACAATTTGTATCTTCCAACAACTTTTTAGTTACAAAAGATTTGTTTTTGGAAGGTAAGAGTAGATATATTGAAGAAAAATAATCGTAGTTGTAATATATATATATATATATTTAGTAATATAAAAAAAAAAACAATTTTGTGCAAAGTTTCTGTTAATAATTTTTTAACTATTTTATTTAATTAAATGAAATAAAGTAAATGCAATTTAATGGCATTATATTTTTCCAATTAAACATTAGATTTTAATTCTTTTTACAAATAGTTATTTTGCATAAGTTTTGTGTTATAGGAATAAGCTTTTTTACTTTATATGATGGATGGTAATATTTAAAAAAATACATTTTGAGACTCAAACATACCTTTCTGCAGAAAAAATATTGTACATAATACACTGTATTGTATAGTTTAAATGTATCTATATACGGAGTTAAGTTTAGATCTTAAATGCTGTTAAGAATTTTATTTTCTTATTATAGGCATCCATCTAATTTGATGTTGGACAGACTTAGTGGAAAGATTTTGCATATAGATTTTGGAGATTGCTTTGAAGTTGCTATGACAAGAGAAAAATTTCCTGAAAAAATTCCATTCAGATTAACAAGGATGCTCATTCATGCTATGGAGGTAAGCTTTTATGAAGAGGCTAAAACTTCTGACATTAATTGAAACTAATAAAGGTGTGCTTATTTATGGCAATTAAATTATAAATATTTCATTTTAAATGAAAAATATAAAATTTTTATCTTCTAGTTATCTTATAGATTATAAATTTGTAATTTTTGCTCATAAGTCTGAAAAAAAAATTTTTTTTTCATATTAAAATTTTCTTTTTAATAGTTTAGTAAAAAATAGCATAAAATAAAATGACTGCCTGATGATTTTATTTTGTTGAAGGGTTAGAGATTGCTCTTGTGTATTAAATAAAACTTATTTTAATGAAATTTTTTATATTTTATAATTTAAGTAATATTAAATTTTTGCCACAGGTCACTGGTATTGAAGGAACGTATCGTAAAACTTGCCAAAAAGTGATGAAGGTGCTCCGGGAAAACAAAGATAGCTTGATGGCGGTATTGGAAGCTTTTGTGTATGATCCATTGCTCAACTGGAGACTGATTGATGGTATTTTATTTTTTAAGATAGCAAAAACTTAAAGTTTTTTAGACACATAATTTTTAAAGTGTTATTTATTATAATAATTCTTCTAGAATAAGCATTTTTGTTGGAAAAAATAACATTAGTATTTGTTGTTTAGTAATGAAACTATTAATTTTTCTTTAATTAATGTTTTTACTCCATATCTGATAAATGTTAATTTTTTTTGGATTAGAAGTACCTAGTATCATGCAAAGAAATATTTAGTTTACTTACATTATTGTAATGTCCTATTTAATGTATGTACTGCACTATTTTTTATCTTATTATATTAAGATATTAATTTATAAATTCTTAATAAGTTTTCCGGAATGCTATGGGAGCAATCTTTTGTGTTATTGATGTGCTATAAATTTATTAAGATTATAGTAAATGTGTTTATGGACAATATTTAATAAATTTTGGAATCAAAATTTAAATTGCAGAAAGTTATTTTACATTGTAGTAAAACTGATAAAGGGAAATACAAACAGTATCAAGCTGAACTGTATATCTGAATATTTAGCATTTTGCTTTTTAGTTCAGTAGTTCATACATTGTCTTTTTGGTTATGGATGTAGTGATTTTGAATATATTTTAATCAGTAGGTCTCATTCAAATTAACCCTGATGTGCAAACACTGACCATATTGTGTTAAACAAATCAAATAGTAATAATCTTATTTGATGAAGATAAAAAATATTTTTTAGCAAAATGGGGGAGGGGGGGGTAATATATAAGATTTGACTTTTTGTAAAATATAAATGTAATATTTTTTTTAATTTTCTTTTATTGTGCTTAGCATATTTCATTTTTGTTATTCCTATTTAATTAGATACTATATATTTGTTTACATGATTTCATATACATTTCAAAATTGACAAATCACTTAATTTTATAAATATTATTTAAAATCCCAGTGGATTTTTATTATTTGTGATTATTCAAGTTTTACTTTAAAATGTGGATTTCAATAAAAAATGGTGCATAACTATATATTATGAAAGTCATAGTTTTTTTTTTTTTTTTTTTTTTTCTTCTTCTTCTTCATTTTTAGCACAACCTAAAGGCAAACATTCAAAAAGTAGAAGTGAATCATCATCCTCTATTCAGGATCAGAATGGTAATTTGAATTAAATTAATATGCAAATAATCGTCTTACTCTTCTCTGTTATTACTTTTGGTTTATTATTATTTTTTTTTTCCTTTTTAAAGACTCTTTTAGAATGTCATATACAATGTTTTAAATCTTTGATATGCTCAGTAACGATAAGACAATGTCCAAAAAATATGTGTTGTTAGATTAAGTATGAGATTAAAGTTTTAAATACATAATGAGAACATTTTAAAAAGTATTGGTTTTTGAGTATTCTCTGTGATTGCTAATTTAATATTGTTTATCTTTTCAAAGTACAGAGGTTTATATATATATATATATCTTTTATGTTTGGAAAACTTCATTGAATTATTTGTGTAATTTGATAATTTAATTATCAAATAGCCTCTATTACAAGATGTAAAAAAAAAATAAGCAATTAAAGAGTTTTTCTTTAAACAAAATATACAAATTAAAAAAAATATTGCTATGCCTTAAAGATTGCTTTATTAAATCTTATTCAAGTAAAAGTGGAGATTAAGCAAAAGAAATCCATTTATACTTGAAAAGAGATTTCTACAGAGAAAAAAAAATCATGAATTCAGTATTAATTGAAAAACTTATGAGGTAACAAGATTACAGTATTAATTTCCATACATTATTTTAGAAATGTAGAAAAAATATTTTTAAATATTAAAAAATTTTATTCACATACTTGTATTCTTTTTATTCCATATACTTTATGTTGTCGATTTTTTAAACTTTTACCATATTTGTTATTCGTCAAATTCAAGTTATCTAGAAATTTCATACTTGTTTCTATTATTATTTAAAGTTTATAAATAAAATACTTAATTGTTTTAAAATTGTCAGAATTTTGTAAATAAATAAACTTAGTTAAAATTACATTACCTATTTTTATCATAGATATATATATATATATCTATTTATTATATAATATTACATATTTAAAATTATTTTTATGGTTACAAATTTTTGAATCTGTTATTTATATTTTGTATATGTTTATGATCATAAATGTTAAGGTACATTTAAGGACTATTAAAATAAAATTCTATTTTTTTTATATATATAATTTACAATTAACTGTTAAATTTCTTACTTTATTAATGTTAAATTTCAGATATATTAGAAGAAGTTGAAGTGCAATCACAAGTAGAGTCTAAAAAAGCAGAAGCTCTTCCTAATGGTGAGAATTTTCTGACTTATTAAACTTTTTAGAATTTTATTTCAATTCTTATTGATTCTTATTTATTCTTATTATTATTCTTCTTTATTTAAATTAATTTTTTAAAAGATGGGTTATGTTAACTTTTTAAATGATTAATATAATTTGTATTCTTTTAATACTAGATATTATACATTTAATTAATATTTGGAAGGTACTTTTTAAGCAAAGATGATACTGCAAATATTAAATAATTATTATAACTTATTAATCTACATTAAAATTATAAAAAAATTTTTATAATTTTAATGTAGATTAATAAGTTATTGATTTTGTATTACATTAAAAACTTAGAATTTTATTGTTTGCTGCTGATCTATAAATATATAGAAATGATCACTGATAAAACTTATAGAAAATGCTTAGTAAAAAATATTTTAGTAATTTGTGCATTGCCAATTAACTTTAATGTATTAAAAATGTTTATAATCGTTATTTTAATATTAAATATTTTGGTTTGAAATTTCATTTCTTAGTTAAATCAAACATTTTACTCAAATTAAAAATTTTTAAATACTAATATTAAACTTATAGAAGCGAATTTACATATGTAGTTATTTTAACTGAAAGAATTTTATTTCAAATAAGTATAATTTTGCTTCAGTTAAAATTAACAAAAAAATTATTTTGTAAAAGTCTCTCAGTTGTTGTCATAAATTTCTATTATTGTTCTAAATCTAAAATTAGATACATTTGCTTAAATTTTAATTTTTTTTAAAAAAATTATACTTTTACATTCTTATTATATATATTTTTGCAGTGTTACTAAAATTGTTAAGATAGATATGTAAAATAATTTTGCAAAAATAATTACTTACAAAGTTAGTAATACATATTTACTTATTAAATTACAAAAAGGTGTATTCTTTAAAACAAAAGTAAATAAGCATATTTTCATTTATAAATAGTATATTGTTTTGAAGCATAAAATTAGGAATTGCTATGTTTCTTAATAATAAAAATTTTTTTAAAATTTAAGTTCAAAACTAAAATTTTTTCATAAATATCTCACTCTGATAGATAGTGTTTAAATTAGTCAGCTTAATGCATAAAGCTATCAAAATATTATGCAAATTATAATTTTTTGTGTTATTTATATGATTTCCTTGTCTTACTGTGATGATATATTAATAAAAAAAATATTTGATATATTTTTACATATATTAATTTGAAGTTACTCGATATTATGCACTATGTTAAGTTCATTAAAAATGAAGTATAAAAATAGTTATAAATGTTAATTTTTTAATTATTTTTCTAGATTCTTGGCTGAATAAACCTGAAGCTCTGAATGAGAAAGCTGTTCAAATCATTAACAGAGTTCGTGACAAACTAACAGGTCCATTGCCATTTTGCTTCAATCAAATGAAATTTTAGAAATTTGTCTTAAAAATTTGTAAATTATTCTCTTTTATACATCCATATTCAAATGGAAAATCTATTTCAAGTGCTATTTTCTCATTCTCTTATAATGCTACTAATATTAAAATGATTGTAAATTATCAATTCATTTTTATCCATAGGTAGAGATTTTGATCCTGCAAAAATTTTGGAAATTGAAGAGCAAGTGGATTTACTCATTAAACAAGCTACCTCACATGAAAATTTGTGTCAAAGCTATATAGGATGGTGAGTATTTTATACAATCTAGATCTCTCTGTTTTCTCAAAGAAAAAATTCTTTATCAATTGTAATAAATTACCTTTTTTTTTTTACTTGAAAATATATTCTTATTGCAAATAAATGTTTCTTCTCTCATTATATATATATAGTTAATAACTACTATTTATACATATTTCTTAAAAATTAGTGTTACCTGGCAACTAAGCATTGTATTTATTTCTATCAATTGAGCATAAATTGAACTAATTTACAGCTTTGCTCTTGGTTTCAATTTAAAACTATTTTGCTTAAAAGGTTATAAATAGTGCAATTACTATTTAATTTTTGATTTAAAGTTGCTTTTAAAGGAAATTTAGTAATTAAAAAAGCATTTTTTTTATCTGAGAAAATATTCATTATTATTTATTTTAGATAATATATTTAAATATTCATGTTACACGGGACATATTTGTTTGTTAGCAAAAAATATTAATGCATTTTAAACATACTTTAACTATTATACAAAAACAATGATTCTAATAAAAGTTTTTATATGCTATTACATTTACCTGAAGATTTAATAGTTTCAAAAGAAAACAATTGAGAGATATAAATGAAATAATTTTATCACATCTAAAATGATTAGTGCATTCTGGAAAAATGTTTTAAGAAAAGTAATTCTATTCATATTGTTTTGAATTTAAACAAATTAAAAATAACCATCATAATGTTAAATACTTTATCATACCATGTTTCATTATTGTACTTAAAATACATCTTTTTCAGGTGTCCATTCTGGTGAAATCAAAGCAATGTGTATATATTTGTTATACTTTATGCTCTGCTGTGATAAAGACTCTTAACAGATATTTTGATCATGTAAATATATGTGAAATAAAGTACTTTGGAATAAATAAAAGATAAAGCTTAAGTGTATATATTTTTATTAAAAATACAAGCATAAAATTTTTGGTATAAAAGGGAGATATATTAGTTTCACCAAGCAGTCTTAACTATATTTTGCAATTAATTACAACTTTTTTGTAATGATTCTGGTACAAAAGTGTAAGGGAGAAGTTCTGACACAGTATGCTTTACGTAGCTTCCGTCTTGTTTTGTTAAATATACATACCAGTTGGTCCCAAACTAGGGTAGAAAATAAGAAACACAATTTATAGGGTTGGTGAAGTCTTTTAGTATAATTTGAAACAAATGTAAACATGCAACATCAATTATTAAAAAGTTGCATTTTATAAGAAATAATTTTAATTAATAAAATTTTGAATAAAGGATCAAAATTGTTATTTACTCTTAGGTTTAATTTTACATGTTTATACATCATTTTTTAATATAAATAGAAAAAACACAGGAATATTTGTTTCCTGATACTAATTATGAACTTTTTGCATGAAATTGGTTATAATAAAGTTGTTAATTTATAATTATTTACCCATATGGAGTGAATTTTTTTAATCTTAATGTGACTTTTCCATTTATAAGAAGTCTTACTATTATTTTTTACAAATTTTGGTAACCACATATTTATAATATAAATGTAATGTGATAGACATAATAATAGATAATTTTTTAATTATATAACATACATGATATTTTTGTTAAATTTTGATCTCTTACTGATGTAAAATTAAAAGAAATAACATTTCTACTGTTAATACAAAAAGTTTAGTTTCTTTCTTTATTGATTATCATGTGATTTATTACATAAATAATTTAATAAAATTCTTAAGGAATTTTTACAGAGAGTATATCAATAATATTTTTGTACAGTAAAATATAATTTAATAAATAAAATTTTACAAGTTTCCTAATTTATTTAATTTTTAACTAATGATTTAGCTCTGCTAAAAACTGATAATTAAAACAAGAACTTTACCTCTGCTAAAAACTGTCGACAAGCTCCACAAGGACCAATATATTCATCTTTTTTTGAACTGAAAAATATTGTTAGTTATTTTCACAAAATTTATTATTATTAGAATAATAAATATTATTGTCATCTGTTTTCATTATATATATATATATATAATGCCAAAAATACTTTAGTATGGATGAATAAATAATGACGAGTATTTAGTAATGATGATGGTATTTATAGACTACTAGTATGCTTATTTGTTACACTAAATGAATTCCAAAAAATATTTATTTTGATTAGATTACTGAGTAAAGATATCCTGAATTTTTGTGATTATATTTGTAACTATGCAATTAGATAAACTGTCGGAATTTTTGTTTTAAAAAAATCAAATAAATTCTTTCTAGATGTAAGCAAAAACTCTTTCTATACTTGGGCATTTAATCAATTTTACTTGATATTTCACCTTATTCCATAAGCTTTTCTTTATTAAATAAAACTGCTAAGTTTTCCCTTGAACTGTGTGAAATTTTTTAAGACAAAAAAGCAATCCAGTTATAAACTGCTAATGTTGAAGTACTTTAATTGGAAGTAATGGAAAAACCTAAAACAATTTTTTTTTAATATTTTATACAAAAGATTAATTAATTAGATTTAAAAGGGACCTAGATTAAGGACTAGTAACAGATTACTATTTCTTTAACTGTAAGTCACACTGATTTAATTGTTATAGAAAAGATGGTTGAAATAAATCGAAGTAAAAACAATGAAATTAAGTTTCTAGCTCCTATAAAAATATTTTCATGTACTGACATTTGTCAAATTACATATAAATCTATATTTTGATTGTTTTTACTTCAGAATATTTTTTCCCCCTGCAAAATAGAGTCAATATGAACTCTAAAAGATCCTATATTATTTTAAATCAATCATATCTCATTTTAATTTATATTTTCAGTTTAATTTTTTACAGATATATATCATTTTAAGTTGGAATTACAATATAGAAAATTTAATGGAATTATAAAATATGTATTTTATGAATTATTTAGAAATTATAATGGTTATTAAGGATGTATCACATCATTTTAAAGATATTTGCAGTAAAAACTGCATGTTAATTGATTGAGAAGTTAAAATTTTTGAGTACCGATAACATAATGTATAATTAAAATCTCATAAAAATATGCAGTGGTTGTGTTTTGTTCAGATGAATTATTAAGTCTAAGCTTTATATTACACTGTTCATCACTTTGATGTACTGAACAACTTTATCACAAAACACTTCTATAGTAAATTATATATATTATTATAAAATAAACAATACAAAATCAAAGTTATTTCAGAAGCTGTTCATAAACTTAAGGTGCAGGGAATTTACAACATGACAAATTTGAATACATTTACAAAATGTAATGATCTTTAGAAAATCATGTTTTCTGGTATTGTAGTACTTGTTAGTTACAATTCGAAAAACTTGTCTACACAAAATATTCTTCCATTCCACTAACAATTTGTAATATCATTTGTCTTTTTAAAACTATACACATGAAAAAATGTATTATAATTTTCCCCATATTAAAAATTAAACATTTCAAAATTATATCTGATTTATATTGAATTATGTACTTTAAAATACTCTACGGTTAATTATTATATATATATATATATATATATATCGGTCTAGAGAAATATCATTTAAAATTTTCTTAATATAAAAACATTTGTCACTTTACAATTAAATTAATATGCAAAATTATTTTTTGTTTAAGCTCTAATGAACTATATATATATAAAATATTGTATGCAGCAGACAATCTCTAAAGTATTTTATTTACTGTAGTAAAATACTACATATATATAATCAATATTAATTTTTAATTAAAATTCTTACACTATTTATTTAATTTAAACTAATAAGATAACCATTTTTATAAACTCAAAATGAATTTTTTGGAGATATTTTTTCATTTATTTCTGTATATTTCTTATAAAAAATTAAATGAAGCTCTTTTTATGTAAACATAAGGTCATAGATGTAATAATGACACAGTACAAAAAACAATACCTGCACACAACAACAATTGCCTTAAATTTTTGACATCCCTCTGTTACAGCTTTAACAACAGCACTCCTTTCAGCACAAATGGTTAAACCAAATGAAGCATTTTCCACATTAACACCTAGAAGATTATATAAAAATTACATTTAAGTTTATTTAAACTTCTTATATTTTTATGTCATTAAAATAAGATTACTTAAGTAATCCGAAAATAAATAATTGCTTGATTATTTATCTGCTGATAGCGATTTATTACTTTATTTTTATTAATGCACAAATATATTTCTTTTGAAATTATTAATATAAAGTGTCACATAATATAAAAAATACAAGTTTTTCTCAACAGTATTGCCATTTTTTAATGGTATACAATTGCAAAAATCTGTAATATGATGATTTGAAACATCTCATTTTGTCAAATCTGTATTTCAAGAAAATTATAAAGTTAATAATTAATTTTCATGAAATTAATGGCTCAGGTGCCGTATAATCCATGCGCCAAATTCTGAGATAAGCGATATTTTGGCGAATATTCATTTGTATCTGGCAATCTGATTATTATTATGTCATACACAGATGAAGACCAATAACAATTAAGGTGAAAATTCAATTTTGACAACCCTAGTGTTTATGCTATTGCAACGAAACTTAGAACATTTTGTTCCATTTCAGCATTTTACTAGAAATTTTTGTGAGTTAACTTTGTAAGATTTTTTTAGTGTGTTTTACAATTGGCTTGACATTTTGGATACTTAAGTTCCAGGTTGTATAGCTCTTCTTCATACTTTACAAATTTAAATTGAATTTCAAGTTACTGTTTAAAATTGTGTCGACACATTCTTTCTTAATTTATGAATGGCATTTTTATAATTTATATTATTACTATAAAATACTTTATAACATTTCGCTAAATAATAGAGAAGCAAACATAGGGTAAAATGCACCAAAAATGTGATAAAGTGCGCCAGACTGGTTTACCGGTTCAGATTATGTAGATTTTTGTGGTACTTACGAAAATTAATAAGTATGTATGAGAATATATTGACTTTACATTTCGCAAAGTACGTATGGAGAAAGAATTATCAGGAAAAAATAATAGACGATTTTTAGAAGCGATATAAACGGTATATTCGCTGAAAAGTAACGATTCGAAGATCGATGAAGATTACGTGTATTATTTTGTTTTTCATTACAATTTTATTCATATTTAGAAATTTAAGTTTTTATAAAAATGAATACTTCCATAAGTAAATGAATGTTTAAGTTGTGTGTATTGCGTTTTTCATGTTAGTGTTAGAATATGCCGTGTACTTAAATTTATTTGATGTGGACGTAACTGCTCGTTATATTAAAATTCAAGTTTAAACAAAAAATGAAGTTTGTTATTTTTGAAATTTAGCTTCATTGCTCGGTTGCCACTTTAGTAGGTAGTGCTACACTGATGTTTTTTAAGGTGGGCACCATTGCTCGGTATATTAAAAATTGAGTTTAAATAAAAAAATGAAATGTGTTAACATTTGAAATTTAGCTTTATTGCCTGGTTGACACTGTAGTAGGTAGCGCTACACTGATGTTTTTTTAAGGTGGGCACCATTGCTCGATATATTAAAAATTTTGTTTCTATTTACTAGAATTTTAAAACTTCTACAGTATTTAGTTATAATGAAATATTCAAATTTAAAATATTTGGAATTCGGATAAAACCAGCGATTTCAAAGATGAAGTTCGAACGTAATCGTTATTGGTTGACGTCTATCACGTGTAGTGACGTAATTTAGGTTAGTGACAGAGCTGTAGAATGCTTGGCGTGAAAATTTGAAATTGCGCCAATCCCCTACTGGTCTGTCGTCATTTACGTAACATTTATATACATTTTTAAAATTGTTTCTGTATTTAACTTCTTAAAGATATTCTATTTAACATTTTAATTTGTACTTAATAATTTATTCTTAATTATTGCCTTAACTATTTATTCTTTTCCAAATGTTGCATTATTTTTCATTATTCCTGTTCGGATTGTTCTGGAATTTTCATTAGAATTCCTATTCCGATTTTCTTAAAACTGATATTTACTTTTACAAAGTTTCCTTATTTCCAGTCATTGCCGAAGTAATTTCGGAAACGAATACGAATAAGAAAAATATTTGTATTTTCTAATGGTTAACTTTCTGTTCTAATGTTTCATTTTTTAAATCTTATTATTTCAATACTATATACTCAAGCTCTTTATTTATAAGGTCTAAATTTAATATTTAGATATGTAAAGTTTTTCAAAAATGATTTTTTTATGTCACAATTACAACATTTTTGCGTGGCATTACGTCACAATGACGTCACCTTGGCAACATTTTGTCGTCGCCAAAAAAAACTCAGAGTATGAAACCATGGATCATACGGCCCCTGTGCTAAATATTATTACATATAACATTACAATTTAAATCATTTAAAAACAACAAATATATAAATTCCATAGCATATTCAATTTATAGAAAACAAATATTTTATCAACTTGTAAAGTTCCTTAAATATAATTATGTTTTTCTTAGCATGTATATGCTGAATATAAAACAAAATATTTCTAGTTTTAATCCAAGAAATATTTGGGAATATAAGAAAATATGCTGTATGCTACTGGCCATCTCTCGTGCATTTCAACCTTTTGGCTTTCAAAGTGACAGAATTGATATTTAAATGTAATAAAAAAAAGTATTAATTTAGACTGGTGGGTAATAATATACTTGTAGTTTGTGTGTGCAATTGTTAAGCAAGTTTGTCTTTTTAATTTAAACCAGCACTAAGAGGAAAAATCATTAAAGATTGATATCTATTTTGAAATATTTGAAGGAACATTGGGATAGCAAAAATATAATGTACTTCATGTCATTAGTAAACAGAGAAGTCTTCAGTTTATCCAGGTTTCAAACTCGTGCAACTTTTCAGGCATAAGTTTGATGACAAAGATTATTAGACTATCATAAACCAATGAAAAGAGTATTAAATGAAAATTTGACAGCTTTTTAATATATCATAAAAACTAACTATAACTATTACACAACTGTTACATCACATACTATATTAAATTGGTAGAAAGACATAAGAAATTTTCAGGCGAGGAGAGCACATTTCAAATAAGGAAATAAAATTACCAAATTTGGCGACTTTTTGCGCTTGGCGAGCTGAGACCGTGATACTCAGTTTAGCCATTTAAAGCGAATTAATATTTCAAAATATATATGATAAAAAAATTTTATAACAAAAATTATTTTTAAAATACATAAATTTGCAGAATTGAGTTATTTTCAAAGTAAATATTTGCGTAGAAAATTTATATTTAAGAAACAGGCGATAAAATGATTTTAAGAAAAAAATGTTGTGTTCACCTCATACATAAGAAAAATTCTATAAAGTCCTCTGACCTGTAAATATCTTTCCGTCTTCACTTAAAATTGCAGCAGAAACTGGAAATTTACTATATGGACAATAAGATTTTTCTAAATTCGATCTACAAATTTTTAAAATTTTATTGTACTCCTCATCGGAAATACCTTCCGAAGTCATTTTAATATAAAAATATTAATTATATATAGAAAACAAAACAAAGCATATTTGTGGCAAAGTTTGCTCAAAACAAAATTTGCTTTTCACTTTATTTCTTATTATTATCACTTCACTTCTTCCATATAATTCTTTCAGCGCAGTTTTGAATTTGGTGAATTTTTGTTTTAAATTATATTAGATTTCTGGTAGCCTAAATTTCCTATTAAGTTTGAAAGTTTAATAATTCCAAGCATATTCAACAACATTCTATCCTGATAACGTTAATTAAACGTTTGAATGAGTCACAGTATAAATATACGATGACAAAAATTAATCCATTTGTTTTCCTTACATATTAAAAATAAAAAATTTAATACATTTTTCATAAGTTTGCGTTCCTGTGTAATTAAGTTTTTCTTTTAGAAAGTAGCGAAAGTTTTTAATGTTGACATACGCATGACTTAAAAATAGTTCCCCCGAATGAGTGTTCTGTTTACTTTGATGTAACTTTTATTACGCAAAACTTGAAGTATTGAGAAAACATTCTCCATTTTTCTGATTTTATACATATTTATGAATTAACCGTTTGGTATTAAATTAATATCTTCAACTTCTTAGTTATAATATTCCGCTTTGTTTACATTTGTAAATCTCATCAATTCTGATTCTTGTTACAATGACAATATTGTTTACATACTAAGGATGTACTTTATAGCGGTATATCAGAAACTGCAAGATTAGGGACGAAACAGGAAGAAATACTCTAATATCACACTTAACAAAATAAGCGGCTTAATCCTAGTACCTGTAACATTTGGCGACATTAAGATTCGGATTGCATGTTTATGAATCATCATTTTGAGATTCCCAATTATTTTGATTGGGAAACTCTTGCTTATGCTGATAGTTGTAAACCGGTTGCCTTGATAATTGACAACATACCTGAAAACCTCTCCTAAAGTGTTACGGTTTCTAGGATTTTCACAAATAAGCAAATAATTTTACGCAGATTCAAACAACCACATTAATAAAGAAACATCAAATCTGTCATAATATGATATGCATGATTTCATTAATAGAAAATGATCTAAATCAACACTAAAAACTCACAATAAAATTGAATTAATTAGACTAAAAACTTTAAATAGAAAGAAAATTTATTAAATAAATATTATTTAGAATACAAACATGAAAAAAGTGGCTTAGAAGGACACTCGAGAAGAAGAAGAATAAAAGAATGAGAAAAATAGCTTCTTATTGATGAATGGATTGAAGCAGCTTTCAGTTTCTCTTTCTTTCTCCTTCTCTCTCTCAGACACTGCTTTGAAATCGAAAAAAGCGAAGTCACTCTGGTAAACAAAACCAAATATCTTGGGCTAACTATCAAAGTAACTTGGGATAACCACGGAAGTAGTGAAGGTAAACGTCTATATCAACAAAATTAAACCAATAACTGGACCTGATTCTCAAGCTCCGATCATAGTTACGATAAAAAATAAAAATTAAAATTAAAAAAAAAAAACAAAAAAAAACAGCCATCATTAGATTAATTCTCACTTATGCTCTTCCAGTTTGGAACACAATGAAAGAAATTACAATATTTTAAAATTAACTTCTAATACGAATAACTAAGTTACCCATGCTACATCTGAAATAAATCTATACATCATGATCTCAACCTTAAATCACTAACCATTGACATTGCTTGCCTAAACCACAAGTTTTATCAAAATGCACTAAATTGTAATACAGTTGACTTCAACAAAATTTCAAAACTTTTCTAAAGATTCCAATTTAAAACCAGTTGTTTCCCACATTTTTAGTGACGTAATTTTATCGGGGGCAATATACCTCTTCTTTTATTCATCTCCTCTCTTTTCTTTTTCAACAATTAAAATTAAACAATGGCCATTGGCTCCACTGCAAGATGTTTGAGTAGAAACCTCCTGGCTGGAGCTCATATCAAAAGCTGGTCCAGAAAATTAACACCAAAAAATATATTTATGATGGATAAATGAAAAATTAGCACAATTAAATGTTTGCAACAACTCCTTTAAACATTTTATGCACTTTCTTTCTTTTTATTATATCTTCTTTTAATATAGATTTTTACATTTCTTCATATGTATAGTAAAAAATAAATTAATAAAAATAAACAAAAAGAAAAAAAAGCTTAGACTATACTTGAGAGTGCACCTTGAATTCTTGCCAAGTTTATCGCCAATCTGGGCAATGTTGTTCTATTTATGGTGACCCTAAACGTTATTCTGAAATCCATTCACGGTTCTGATTGATTTATATTCTAATTGGTTATCTTCTCAGGATAAATTTTAGCAATATCTGTAGGTTCTATTAAAGAATTCTGTGTACCTCAAAGTGAGGATATTTCAGCAAAATAAAGTGAGTACATTTTTCTCTTTTTTATGTGCTTACTGCATTATTTTTGAAAATTCATTGTGTTTTGGCCACCATTACTGTTTGCATATCGTTTCGTGCAAACAGGATTGGCGCTAAGCAAAAATCGCCAATCTCGCAGAGGAGCATCCTCTAATATATTTTTACCGAAAAAAATTTATCTATGTATTCTATTTTTACTTTTATAGCTAATAATCCTCTCAAAAACATATTATTGAAAATGAAGAAGTTCTTTTATACTATAGTGTGCAGGTTAACTAGTTTTTTTTAAATAATGGCAGCACACAGCATATATTGAAACTTAACTGAATTTTATTGCAAATTAAAGAAATGCCAAAACGTCACAAATACAAAATCTCTGAGAGAGAAGCAATTTCTGAACTCATTCGTTCACATCGTCGGCGAAAACGTGAATGTGCTCCGTTGTTCATAGAAGTATCTCAGCTGACTGTGCATGGTCAGTAGAAAACTTATAGCTTATGCGGCGGTTAGTAGCCAGATGTAGAAAACTGTTTCGCAAACCATATTAGGCAGGTATATTTGTTCCAAAATCATTCCGCGGGTGTGCGACGGTGTTGCTGGTTGAACTATAGCTAGTTGTCACGGTGCGCTATTGTTTAGAGGAGATTCATGTTGCCAATGTTCAGGTAGAAAGTTTTTCTAGCTGCTGCTGCCAACTTTCGAGCAGAAGTGTTTCACCACATTGCTCCACCCCCTAAATGCCTAAGGCACGAAAAGTTAGAGATATCATGGGTTGAAACGAACTCTTCGGCCGGATAGCGTAGTTTGCACAGGGGATTCTTCGTTTACAGCAGAGTCTTAAATCACAGGTACAAACATCGCTTTCGGAGAGTTCGGTGAAGCTTGGGTAGCAATGGGAACAAGAACTAAAGATTCAGGGGTTTCAGACACTAAAAATCTGGTTTTAGACGGTCGGCATTGATAACGGATTCTTTTCCTTTAATGAGGAGAGTGTAAATTTTACTAAGCCATTTAAGCACTTGATAAGGACCATCATATGAACGAGTCAACGGGGGTTTTACTGCATCCTGCTTCACAAACACATGAGTGCACGAATCCAAAGCTGGATGTACGAAATACTTGGAATTGATATGAGCTGAAGTGAGCACTGGTGAAATATTTCTCATAGACTCGCACAACTTTTATAAGAAGGTTTTCTCTACAATTAAAAAATAAAAATATGAATGCACCAAAAGCTTATTCGACTGATAATTTATATTAAGAAAAAATATATATATATAAGAGGCAGGGGTTCTATTCCAGGAATTCCGTAAAAAAATAGATGGATACTCAATGAAGTTAAGCTATAAACGAAGTCAATTGCATAATAAATAATATACAGTTCAAATTAAAAATATAATGCGAAGTATAACGTTAAGCAACAAATATAAATAAAGTACACGTTTAGCAATTAACTCTGTTCAAAAACAGCTGAAGTATCAAATTTATATTTCTTATTTTGATATCGATTATAATTTATCCTAAAGAACTCTAATACATACTCAATTTCAATGAAAGTGGTATTTTTGGAATAAATAAAAAAATGTAATAAACATTTTCAAATTTAGGGGAATAAATAAAAAATCTTAAAAATTCCATAAAAGTTCTTTAAAAACAATTTATAATTATTCCCTTGATGAAGCTTCGAACAATTATGCATGCTTTTACAAAAAAATGTATACTTGTAACTTTTAAATGATGAAATATCGAATTCAAAAAAAACTTCTATATTAAATAATTTTACTCAATAACTATTTACAGAAAAAATTTCTTATTTTTACTAAAAACTTGTAATTAAGAATATTAACTTTAATGTGTTCCTTATATTATACCATAATTCCTAAATTTTATAAAAATCCAATAAACTACCGATACATATCCTGTGATTGTAGTATCACTTGTGTGGATAAATTTAGTAATTTTTTTTTCATTTTCTACTGATTGCTCGTTGTTCGTTCTGGTCGTTGTTGCACTCTGCACGCTTTGCGTTTCAATGACAGTATATAGCCTGGTTTTCCTCTCCGGAAGTAAAACAGATGAAGGAGTAAAGGTCTGCTTCGCAGGCCGAAACTTCGAAAATGATGTTAGATCCAAGGTCTTTGAATTAATCAATTTATTTAAAACGTTCTCAATAACTACAAATAAATTTTACTGTTCATTCAACACATTATGCTCCCCCACCCCTGATTTTACAATTTTGAAGCCAGGATACTTATTTTTGTATTTTTTAACTGTTAAGGAAATTCATTCTATTTCATCAGCCTTTTCGTGACAATAGCCTTAAAAATTATGAATGCATTTTTTCTACATTACTGAAATAATTAAAAATTTATTTTCTGTTGACATTTTATTAATATAGACTGCAAATTATTGATCATAAAAAATATGCTTAATGTGTCCTATACTTTACTTTTACAAATTTCTCAAAAATTCTAATATATCACTCATTACAGAAATGTTTGCTATTTACTGCAGATTTTTAATAAGGTCAGGGTTTGTGCATCATTAATTTGGAACCACCTTACCCGATTTCTGATTGTCTTTTTAATTGTTTTACTTACCGCGAAGTAAAAGGGATATTTAATTTAATTTTTTTTTGTCTCTGCAAAAATCCGATGGAAAAAATTAACCTTCACCTTTATGAGAAATTTTCATTTAAAAATAACTTTTTAAATTACGATGCAGATCATTAATATAAACCAAAATTATATTAATTATAAAAAAAACTATGATGTATTCAAGAATTTTTCTGATTTAAAATCTAGAATAAATTTGTTCCTACCGCTGCTTTCTGCTCTGAAAACTAAACTATTGTCATGCTATTATCAATGCAAAAACTCATACAGAAAAAAAAAAAAAAAAAAAAAAAAACATTTTATACATTTTTAAATCAGATATTAAAATTAATTTTTTTAGAAGCACATTTAAGTTCAAATCAAATTATCTAATTATTTAATTAATGAAATCAAAATTATTCTCAAATGAACATTTTAAATGTATAATATTATTAAGAGCAATCTTTTACTCAAAAACTGATACACTCAGTTTTCTTTCCATCAGTTTTTTTTATTCAAATTATTACCTGCTGAGACAAGGAAAACAATTTTTTTTGCCGTTAGCTCCAACATTCTTTCCACATTCTTACATAATTGTTCTTAAAAATAAAGTTATATAATTTTTTTAATTTTTGAAATAATATATTGTTCTGTCCTTTTTCAGTGTTTTTTTTAATTGAAACATAATATTGAAAATAAAATATAAAAGCAATATTTATTATGGTACTAAGTATGAAGTAAACCTGTTCTTTTGATAAGTTAATTCTAAAAAGAATTCTATTTTTTAAATATAACAAGTGATTGAGAATTTCTACGAATAAAAAAACAGAATTAAGCAACTTCCAGTGTTATTTCTACTCTCCTATAAATGCAGTCTTATTTTAGAATTCTATTTCATTTATCTTGTAAATATTAAATATAAATTTTATTTTATATGACGAACGAATAATATTATGAAATAAATAATCCTTAAATTTTTAATACATGTGGAAACATTTATATCATTCTTTTAAATAAATTAAACCTACCATAAATTTAATTGAAGAAACTATTAAACTTGTAATTGTTTTACCGGAAGATAAATGAATTTCATTTAATATTTAAAAGTTAACTAAAATGTTTGTAGAAATTAGTTATGTATATATATATTTGTTTCCTTCTGTTTCCTTCAGCATCAATGCCCTTTTGTAAACGAATTTTCCACAGATTAAATGCTTCAAGCCATTCATTTCTTGGAACTGATGAGCAAATGCATTTATAGCCACATCAATCTCTTCTTCTGAATGAAAACGACGTCCACGTAAGTTCTTTTTTTAGATGAAAGAATAACCAAAAGTCGCACATAGCTAGATGAGGTGAATACGGCGGATGTTCGATCACTTTAATTTGTTTTTGTTTAACAAACTCAACTGTTAATCTGGTTGTATGTGAAGATGTATTGTCATTGTGAAACATTAGTCCCTTAACATTCAGTTCTCGTAGAATTTCTGGAAGACATTGAGTGGTATACCAGTTTGCTGTTACTGTCTTCTATCCTTCCAACTGGATGGCTTTGACTAATCCCTTACTTCTGAAGAAAACGGCATACATAATTTTTTTCAGTGCGCGTTGTTTTTTCACCATTGTCGGCGTGGGATCATCTTCAACAACCCATACTTTGCTTTCTTGACGGGTTGGAACGTCAAAAAGCGGTATGTACGTTTCATCACCTGTTACAATTTTAGAAATGATGCGATGGCCACTGCCATTTAGCTTTGTAAGAGTTTCTTTACTGATTCTGACATGATCCTATTTTTGATGCTCAGTTAGATTATGGGGAACCTAACGGCAAACTACTTTTTTAATATGTAATTCTTCATGAATGATTTTGGGTATGACGGTGGATACAATGCTAAGTTTCTTCTGTATCATTTGATAGGTACAACGATTATCATCCATTAACATTTTTCGTATGGCAGACACATTATCCGGGATTACTGCCGACAGCGGCCTTCCTGTGTGTTCTTCATCCTGAAGAAAATTTCGACCTCTTCTAAATTCTCCAAACCATCTGAATACAGTAGCACGAGCTGGAGATTCATCACCAAATGATAACTGCAACCGTTGAACGCATTCTTCTTGATTTAATCCTGCTTTGAAAGCGTAGAAAATTATAGCGCGAAAATGTTCTTGCGTCAACTCCAATTTTTTCTTCTGTTTAAAATTAATTCTACGCTGAACAACTTGAAGAAAGTCAGTAAAAAATCGTCTTCTGTGTTAAAATACTTTGTATTTTAAAATTAAACCGTTATTTTTATTTTGTAAATTGTCGTCTGCGCGTATCACAAAAGTTTCAGAGTAACACTTGTGTGCGCGCACGTGTGTGGGTATATATATATGTATTGGAGCAAAATGATGAAAATTTTGCTATTAAGTTACGAGTTTTATTGAAAATGTTTTTACGTTTTTTTGAGAATTTTTTACTACAAACAGCATTTCTTAGTACGTGAAATTTTTCACGCATTTGTTAGTAATTAAAAATTGATTGACTCAAACTTGGAGAGATCATTATCTGAAGCAGAAATATCTCATGCCCATAAACTAAGCAAATATAATATGACCTAAGTTAACACATATGTAATATTCGTTTTCCTTGCCAATGGGAATTTATTTTATTTGAACACACATGTTTATCTAATATGAATAGTCCATATAATTTATAGATTTGTTTTAGGTTATCAATAGTTATTTAAAATATTTTATTTAAATTTTTGTTCTAAAATCAAACTTTATTTGTTGAAATCAAATTATATTAAATCAAATTTTTCTTATAACACTATATGTATATAGCCAAATTATTTATGAAATTTTTAGAATACTGTATACGCATAATACTTGCTTTGTGAACATTAAATTCTTTCTCATCATTTAATTTTCATGATATTTAAATAAGTTTTTAACTAAAAAAAATATACTTTATTTATTTATTTATTTTTTGATTTTCTATTTAAGGTTTTAAATTTTTTACGTTGTTATGTTAAAGTTTCTAAATGTCATTATATTTTATTCACGAAAAAGTTATAATTTTATAAATAATATACTTTTGCTTAGTTATTATAAATGGGAATAGAAAGCATTTCAATCAATAGAAACTTTCACTGTATCAAATTGTCTGGAATAAAATTTTAAATTCACTTCGAGAACAAATAATTTGTTTTATTACTTTCGTAAGATTTAAATTGAAAAATATTTGGCTCAGGTGCCGTATAATCCATGATTCTAAATTCTGAATTTTTATTGGGATGAGGATATGTTGCCAAGATGACATATCGTGACGTGCGTGATGACGTAAATACTAAGGTTACCAAAATAGAATTTTATGCATAATTCTTATAGGTCTCCTTTAGCATGACGTAATAAAAACGAAGTTGCCAGATGCATAAGAAAATACACCAGTCTCAGAATTTGGCATCATGGATTATACGGCACATGTGCCAAATATTTGTGGCGAACAAAATTTATAAACTCAAAATATATGTATTCTTAATCACTAGAATATAATAAATAAAAAAATACTGTAAAATACTATTCAAGTTGTTTAGATAAAAATGTGATTACATTGCTTGCTATTTTGTTTCATTTATACAGCTTCCTGATATTGTTGGGATTCGAATGACACTCGTTTTGACAAAGCTAATAGAAATGTATGTTTTAAGTTTTCTACGTTTACCAAAAATTTGAAACAGATAATGTATATTTTATATTGATAACTGTATAGGCTATAAAAAGAAGTGAATCCTGTTTTTCATGTATTCAATTATACCTTTAAAGTTATTGCTGCATTGAACTGATAAAAGTAACTGCAATATATAAGTACATGCGATGAAATTATACAGCAATTTTGAAATCTCTTTTTTTAATTTTTGAGTAATACATATATTTAATCCTAGAAATGTTGTGAGCTCATAAATATTTTTTAGATCGGAAAGCATTTACCATTGCTTTTTACATTTCTGGAAATTTACTAAATCCTTCCAAACTAATAACATGTCCAAATATTCCTATCTTTTTTTAAAGATCTTATTTTTCTTTATATTGATATAAACGTTATATTTGCGAAAAAGATACAATATTTTAATGAAACTCAACATGCAATCGTAGCAAATTTCATAATATTTATTCTGAATATATATATATTATATTAAATAAATTTTCTTTCTTTTAACAAAATAATAGACAGTCATCTTCTTATTAAATAGTTAAGTAATTAATTTTGATTTCAGACATAATTTCGTAAAAATTCCTCCTAATTCCAAAATAATTATCATTTTTATTATCATTCCGCTATTTAATATTCTATTTGTAAACTACAATATTTAAAAACTTTATTGATACATGATATCATAATTGTTGAAATTGTTATAATTTGAAAATCTTTATCACTTATGCACAGTAAGAGATTCTAAATTTTATTAACTTAATTTATTTTAAGAATATATTTGATTTCGTTTTTCATCCGCCCCGTCATTCGTTCTGCCCTTATCAACGACTGTTAGAAACTGTTGTTACATTTGACGTCACACAAAGATCCTTAACAACCACTATTTAGAAATGATTGCTAGGTTTTGATATCACACTAAAGTCGTACATTCTTGCACACTCATTGACCACACCTCCTTGCAAAATCTGCTCCCCTTAGCAACTGAGTTTGCCAAGCGTAAGGGTTGGCGAAATTAACAAGGGTCTAGCTTCTCATATACTAGTTTCCTCCTCATTCCTCCCTGGTTATCTGCGCAGGTTCTTGCGCATGACGTCATTTTACTGGTAACGTCAGGGTATAAATATTATTGTTCACCCTTATTTAGCACTATTACAAACGTGTGTTTGCTAATTTGTTGTAATTGATAATTTGATTACTATGTCTTCGACACAAAATAAAAAAAAAACGGCCCTTTTCAGGATCAAATACTTCTGCATCCTCAGAAGTTTTTGATTCTACAATTAATAAAAATATAGAAGAATTTATCTTGTGTCAGAATCCAAATTCTGATACGTGTGAGAATTCTAATTCTGGTATGTGTGCGAGTTCACATTCTAGTAAATGTAAGAGTTCTAATTCTAGTATGTGTGAGAATTCTGATTCTATTACGAATGAAAATTCTGATTTTGTTATGTATGATGATTCCATTGTGAATGATATGATTGGCAGTGCGAATGATTCAAATGTGAATGAGAGTGATTTTGTTTGCCCTGATTGCTTAAAATCTTTTAAATACAAATGCAATTTGAAACGCCATATTTACAAATTTCATTCTAATAATACTACACTTATTGATTCTTTGAAAAATCGTAATTCTATTGTGTGTCAGGGAGAAAGTTCTTATAATATGGCTCAGTGTGCCAAAGATTTGATTAAGACTGAGAATAGTTTTACATGCCCTGATTGCTAAAAAACTTTCACAAGCAAATACAATTGGAAACACCATGCAAATAAATTACATTCTGCTATATTGCTAAATATTAGACACATTTGCATCTAAAAGTTACAAATTTTGTAACTAAATGCAGTATTTTCCATATATTTTTTAATCCTCATTTAGCTTGGAAAATTGTAAATTTTGTGTTCAATTCTGATATTTTATAAGGATACTCTATTGTAATAAAGTTAAATATTAGTTTTTAATTTACTCCCACCATTTAAATAAGGAAAAGAGTTTATAATTTTTTTTTATTAAATAAAAAAAAATTGCTTTTAATGGAAAAAAATCTTGAATTTTACTTTTTTATAATAGATATAAATTTTATCATGTAAATTTTTAACATTTTTCTAGCAGTTATGAAGCATACATTAATCAGAATACCAAACTATATTCCTTTTTATGTAATTGTAATAAATGGATCGTTTGGTGAAATGCACAATAAAAAGTTAGCTATTCAGATAGCTTTAAAAAAGAGACTCACTAAATCAGTCTTTCATAATTTATTTCAAAAATTACCATTATATACATTCAATTGCAATCATATCAATAAATAAAAGTAGAAAAAATATAAGGATCCACAAAACAAACACCAGTGAAACACCATCCACAAGCCACGCGGTGCATAGGTTTGCTGCCTGCCTAAGTGGCAGTTTATCCTTTTCTGCATGCCAAATTCATCGACATAAACATGCTGCGCGTCAAGCTGCGCAGATGACCAAGGAGGAATAGGAGGAAACTAGTATCTGAGGGGCTAGACGCTTGTGGCGAAATTACAAAATGTAAACAAAACCATCAGAAGTTCGATAATACTACCATGTCAGTCAACGATGTGTTTACTTTTACGTGGGTAATAGAAAATTTCAACTTGTGTCCACATGAATGTGGCGAACGCTTGTGCAGTCCTAAATTTACAATAAAAAATTTTCAAAATACGTCTTGGTATTTGGTGTTGTATCGCACAGGGAGAAATACAAATTATGATGGAATGGTCTCCTTATTTCTTTTCAGAGCTAATGACGGCCCTCAAAGTATTGAAATTGAATTCATACTGTCTATCCAGGAGACTACTAAACAGGCAAAGCATACCTTCAATAAATGTTCTGCCTATTGGTGGCATAAATTCATTGAGTTGAAACCAGTGGAACATCTGAATGATTGTATTGTAGAGTGTCACATGCGATTATGTACTAAAATTGTTTCGGCATCAAGTCATTGCTTGTTACCTCGATTTTCAAATTCCCAGTTTAATAATTCTGAACTCATGAAAGAAATTTGTTCAACTGCAGAAAGAGAAATACATACGGTGCTAAAATCTCTGCAATTGTATGCTAATCAATGCTTGGTTCGAACCCGTTTCTCCGTGGAGAGAAGAATTTTCACTTGTATCATCAATGATTATATCTACCCTGGTAGTAAACGTAAACAAAACATTCCTGTCACATTTTCTTCAGAAACTTTGGTTGTAACTTTATTTATGAGTGAAAAAAATTGTAAGGATGTACTGGAAATGGAAATTCACATAGAAAGTAACAAGAATTTGAGTTACTCTTTGATCTGTAAAGTTGAACTTTTGGATTCAGAGCGGAAAATCTGTGATTCAGCTGAGAAACAGCATTTATTCCGAAAACATATGAAGGACAAAAGCTGGAATTTTGATTATTCCTTCAACTGGAATGATATTAAAGGAAAAGAAGCAAATTTGCGTTTTACTCTTGCGTTTTCAAATGGCAGATATTTCTCAGACCCAAACTGGGTAGCAGAGGAAAACAATTGTGTTGATTTGCGAATCTTTCCCAACAATGTTGCTGAAGATATGCATCCTTTGTACACCGAAAAAAAGTTCTGTGATGTGACAATTCAAATGAAAGATGAGAAATCCATCGATGTCCATAAAGCTGTACTATGCTCTCGATCTCCAGTGTTTGCCGCCATGTTTGAGAGTGGAATGAAAGAAAGCGAGACTCATGTTATTGAAATCAGTGATCTGAACTATGACACTGTGAGTCAAATGGTGAGTTTCATGTACAATGACTTTGTAGCAGGATTGGATGAAGAAAGTGCCAAACAGCTATTCGCAGCTGCAGACAAATATGAAATAAAATCACTCAAAGACACCTGTAGATATGTTTTGAAGAACAATCTGAATTTAAAAAACATTTGCTCCATTCTTTTGCTCGCTGATGCACACCAGGATGATGATTTAATTCATTCTGCTATTGCTTTTTTTGCTGAAAACAAGAATGATATTTTAAAATCTGTGCAGTGGGAAGAATTGGAAGAAAATAATATGCTGCTTGCTTTGGAGACTTTGAAAAAAACTTGCATAAATTTGTATCCTTGGTAATTTTTTTTCAGATTATCTATTTTTAAAGCAGTAAACTGGTGTAATAAAATTTTAAATTGTATTATAAAACACAAAATAGATATGAATACATAGTTTTTATTTTAATCAAAGAAAAGTTACTGAATTAATGTATTTCAAAAACTTTAATAATTTACTCAAGATAAAATAAGAATTAAAATTTTTTTTTCATGATTTGTTTACCATGCATATATTTAAAGCTTTGTCAGTCTGCTTTGAAAAAAATCCATATGATTTAGCATGAAATTAAAAAATTTTTGTAAGCTTTCTTTCATTTGAAATTTAAACATTAATTTTTCTACAATACTTATTTATAAGTATTACTTATGTTCTATGTTATATTGTTTAGCTCTTAAAAGTATATTAAGATTTAAATTTTGGCAAATTACATAATTTATTAAATAATATGTTATTGTTTATTACACTTATCCAAGCCAAGCTCGATAGCCAATGGCTATATGAAATTCAGTCAGGAGGGTGTATCTTAGAAGTATTTAACACATATGTATATTTATATATATATAAATCATATCATAAGAATCTTAAAATTGTATATTATTTATGTTTTTGTTTTGTAATATGTAATCCTTGTAAAATGTGTGAAATTTTTTCTATTCTTTAGTTACATAATTTCTTGTGTGTACAAAAGTATATGTGCAATACTTGAAAATGAATCTAGTGTGAGCATGTGATATTTAAAATTCGAGGTTTAGAGCAGTCGGCACAAATATTTAACCACAATCATTTCAGTGCTATTGGATGATAAACAAATTCATAGAGTGTTTTATTTAACAAATTGAAAATGTTTAGCCTAAATAGAATCCAAAATTAATAAAATTGCTTTATGAACTTCCGTTCAATAAAATAAGTTTTCAAAGAATATACCAGAAGTAAAGGCTTCTGGTTGTAACATTCCTTTTAATTGATGCTTTGGAGGAAGGTAGGATTAACATAAATATTTACAAAGAATTTGAAGAAGTGAGAAATATTACAGAAATGTATTCTAATCTTTTAAATTCCTGTTGAATATGAGAATGAAACTTGACTGATAACAAAAAATTATTAATAAAATACTGTCAATGTGGTTTGGGTTATTTTTTTTATGCAGTGGATTGATAATGAAGATAGTCCAACAGATATGTGGAAAGCTGAGTACCAAAGACAACAAATAAAGCAGTTGAAGGTTGTTATTTGCAGTTAAATAAAACTTTATAAATTAAACTTTATAAAAATAAAACACATACTTAGAATTCTGTTGGAAAAAACCAAATTTTTAATTATTTTTTTTAAATTATGTCCTTATGTTGACTCTTTCAAGCATAATAAGTCTTGCAATCCAATAAAGAAAAGAAGTATCTTCAAGAGCGGAGAACATCTTGAAATGTGAAGAAGAGCGGGCTTTCTGGAGGGCAGAACATTTCCAAAGATGCTCGCCATCCATGTCAACATGTTCCCTACATAAAATGCAGTCGGGTGAATCCACAAGCCCTATGTGATATAGATGTTTCTGGAGAAAATCATGCCCAGTAAGTAACCTAAAGTAGGAGACCCCTATAGATCTCTGGGGACCAAATTTTTAATAACCTAGAGAATTAAAAAAATATATATCTCCACTATAATAAAATATATTATCACTCCACTAAAGGAGAAAATTTGGCTACAATTTAAATAACAATTACTTTAATTTGTAACATAGGTATTCCCAATATTTGATTATATTACAAAATACCATGTTATAATATATATTTGGATTTGATCCATGAATTGTTTTTTTTAAATATCTTAGCTAAAGATATAATTTACATTTTTTTAGACGCATGAATTTATATATCATAAACATTAAAATTGCATGTATTTGACAATGCAATTTTTTGGATACTAGTATGATGAAGTTTCTACTATATTTCTTAACAGCTATGGATTGTACATTTTTGATTGTGAAAAATTTAATTTTTAAAACAATTATACCCCTTTGTAACCTTTAAACAATACTCTAATTACCCATTTGCTGAGAATAAAACTACTTATTTTGATTAATTTTTTTTAAAATTAGTTTTCTGAATTTAAGAAATGTATTTATAGTATGTTTTAGATAAATAAACTTTATACCAATAAGTTATTGTTTCTTTAATAGATTAACTTGAAAACAATATTTATATTTTCTGTATCCCAACACCAATAGTGATTTATTTATTTATTTCCTTTCTAAGTATAAATTATTTGATCATACATTTTACCTTTGTCTTAAACTTCATTGTAAATATAATGTAATAATATTTTATCTAAAAACATGAAAAACTTATTTACTAGTCTTGTGTGCCAAAACTGTTCTGTTATATGAAAATGTTTTTATAATAAAATCCTTTTCAAATCCAAGACTTCTCTGTTTGTTTTTTAGAATGTCACATTTTTATTAGATTATAAAGTATACAAAATTATAGAGTTTATAATTTTAAATTAATAATTTTTAAAATTATTGAGTGTAAATACTAGGATTTGAAAACTCTTGACTAAAATTTTGAGAAAAGGAATTAATATACTAAAACGCAGGGTAAATAATACATTAAAATATTTTATTAGGGGTTTAAAATAGCATCCAATTTTTATGATTTCAAATGCTTAAATTTAAAGAAATAAAATTATGAATATTTTCTGTATTTCAACACCCCATAAATATTCTGTATTCCTCTCAATCTTATTTTTCATTATTAGTAGAAAATTAAAAAAAAATTTCTTTTATATAAGTTCTTATCAAGGCGAATTATTTTTTTAACTTTAAATTATAGCCAAAATTAGGTAATATTATTTTTTAAACAAATGGATTATAAACAAGCTTTAGTGTTAAAAAAAATTTAGCTCAGAAAAAATAACTAAGTTTTGGAAACGATATTTTGAAATAATTATTATAAATTACCAAAATATGTATATTTGTTGTACTAAAGGATAAGTCTATAAAATATAAGAAAATTCATTAAAAACTAGTTAATTTTCATGTATACATGTTAGAAGACTGATATGAAACTGAGTATAAATGTTTGATCAATCTCATATTGAACCGAGAAATGTTTGCCAAAAGTGTTTAATTTTACTTGATCGAGCTTTTATAACATACTATTAAACAAAAAGGATATCATTTTATCGCGTAACATTAAGAGCCTAATGTATCAGACTTGATACATTCATTGTTTGAGAAATGATAAATTAGAGAATTATACATAAAAAATAAGTGTTTGCAGGATGACCAATATTTGAGGTGAAATTATGTTTCTTCAAACTGCACGAAAACACTCTTAACGAAAAATGTAACTAATATCTTCAAAGGGCTCACAAAAAGTACTTTATACATCACTGAAGTATACGGCAGTATACACCATCAACCTCGACCGCTAGGTACGAGCGAAACCTGGAGTTAAAGATGAAACACAGGGTTTGCACAACTCCTGGAAATTCCTTAAATTCCAAAAAAATTTTTAAGAGCCCTTGAAACTCCTGGAATTTTGACTTGAATCCTAGAAAATCGTGAATTATTCCTGGAATTTTTTCTTACCTTAATGCTTTTTTTATTTATTTATTTTTTTTTTGATATTTTAAAATTTTTAATAAAATTGTTGAAAAACTTAATCATAGTTTAAGTATTGCCACTAGATAGCGCACGATTAGTATTAAATTTTTAGTATTCTCTACTGTTGATTTGTATTAACGATTACAAGATCTAGTTCAGCTAGACCTTGTTTTGGGATATACCATACTGTAAAAGATTTGTAAAATTTACTTATTGAAAATCATATTGTTGTTTTTGTATATTATACTAGTTTATACTAGTCATATTTAGCTTCAAAATTTCGTTTAATTTGCTCAATATGAATAACATGAATGTGTAATCAATGTTTTATGTATATGTAAAAATTATAAATATAGTAGTTATTGTATTTAAAGTTTTATTTTTTTGTAATAAAAAAGCATTTTCTAACTCTTATAATAATATAAATAATAAAATTAAACAGTCAAAAAAAATTTTCCATTTTTGGTCCATTTATCTGAAATATATGTCACAGTTAAGGCGTTAATTGCTGAAAAGCAAAAAGTGGATGTATTATAACGTCAACGTTATTGATTGCAAATCCCCAAGTTAATTCTAGACTTTCAGTTGAATTTAACACCCTTAACAGCTGTGAAAGAGATTGATTGAATCCCAGAAACTGCACAGTACCAAAGGCAGTCAATTAGTTCAGATTGTAGGATGATGTGGGAACTGCAAAAAGGATTCGTGAAGGACCATTAAGTCCTTCATGACAAATATAGTCCCTAAAATTGGAATCATCATAAGTGGGCCAGGTGTGCTTTCGAAGAATTTATTGCCTCTTCACTCTTTCTGATTCGAATCGGTGGAGTGGTCGGAAATATAAGTCGAAGAATGACCTTAGAAGATGTATCTAGTGGTTACTAGTGCCATGCCAATACTTTTCCTTATTATGGTATTTGTAATAATATTCAGCATTTGTTAGAATTCTTAATATTTTGTTTTTTTGAGTTTCGAGGAATTCAACTGTTGAGTTACAAGTGCTCCACCCTCAAATAGATCCGGCATATGTCATCATCGGTCTTATATCTGATTTGTAAACAAAAAATTTATTTTTAATATTTAATTTTGAGTTTCTTGCCACTAGTGGGTATAATTTTTAAATTGCTCATTGCAGATTTGTGCTTGATATGAGTAACATGGATTTTCCATGTTAGCTTTTCATCTAATATGACTTCTAAATAGGTTACCTGTGAGCTCCAGGGTATTTCACAATCATATATTGTAACAATTTTACAGGATGCTTTTTCTTCTCGTAAAAAGTACCGCGGTTGATTTGCTAGGGTTTATTTTCATTTTCCATAGTTTCAACCAAATTTCTATCTGGTTAATATGGTTTGAAAGGTTATTAACAATTATGTTATGGTTTCTATCGGTGGTAAGGATAGCTGTATCATCAGCAAATAAACTTAGTATATTGTTTGGATTTTGAGGGATGTCATTTATATACAGATGAAAGAAAAATGGGCCAAGAGTGGACCCTTGCGGGATTCCAGCTTCTATACTTTTGGAGTATGAGAAATCATTATTTATTTTTGCTTTGAACGATATATTATGCCTGACCCTGTCAAATGCTTTTTCAATATCTAGGAAGATAGCACCGGTAGACTGTTTGTTCCCAATACCCACAGCAATTTTTTCAGATACTCTGAGGAGCTGGTGGCAGGTGGAAAGTCCTTCCTTAAACCCAAATTGCTGTGGAATGATGATTTGTTTGGCTGCATCATGCTCCTGAAGTTTTTGCAAGATAAATTTTTCAGAGAGTTTAGCTAAGGTGGGAAGTGAGATTGGCGCATAGCTGGTTACTTCTCTGGGATTTTCCCCAGGTTTCCTAATTGGGACAATTATCGCCTCTTTCCACTTTTTGGGAAGATATGATAGTCTAAGAATGTCGTTTATAATTTCCGTTATCTAGCAATAACAGGCATCTGTTTCACAATTTTATTAGAAATCCGATCATTACCGGGGCTCTTTAAATTTAAATTGTGAAATTTCATGTTTTACTAGTGTGGCATTAATTAGTTTTATTTCTTGGTTATTATGTTCAGTGTTTTCAATGTAGGTGTTTACATACATTTACATTTTTTCTTTCTCTTCTTTATTTGTAATGTTTAATTGGAATTGGTTTGCTAACTTATGTTCTATTAGTTCAGTTTTCTATATATTTTCATATTCCAGCGTAGCACCATTTTTGATTAGGGGTATGGTGGATTTTTCATTTTTCACTCTGCTGACCACTCTCCAAAACGAGCCGCCTTGGACATTTAAGTTTGATAAATAATCATTCCAATTTTTATTATTAAAGTCTAGTATTTCTTTTTAGTTTTAGCTTTATTTTTGAGCGAGTTTATTTTATGCCTGTGCCTATTGTATAGTTTTCTTATTTTGTTTCTTTCCTATATATTTTTTTATTTCTAATGGAAGATTATAGACAGTTACAGCAAAATAAATAAAAAAGATAGAACAATAACACAGAAAGATAACTGCAACAGAGTCTATTAGTCTCTTCTTTCCTATATTAATGTGGCTATCTTGTAAGGTAAATATCTAAGTGTAACTTAACAATTTAGTGTCGTGTTTAACAATTTTACTGTGGTCTATTCTTTTTATGATTACATTTGCATTGTTGTCAGCTTTTTTATCAACATCATTTACAGATGAGGCCTCAATTAGTTCATTAAAATTTATATTACTGTTTTTGTAGTTTCTAAATTTTGGCCAATTTGTTGTGATTTTAACGTTATGGGAATATTTCAAATTGATATTTCCAAGGTAGGCTATTACCCGCTAATGATCAGAACTAAATTTCTCAATTGTGTTAATTTGGGAGGGGGATTCGGAATGCCCTTTAGCAACATCAAATTAATTTAATTCCCAAAGTAGTAGCCGTAATGGATTAGCTTATCTGGTTTCTGCAATTTCAGATCTGTGTCATCAGTAAGTGATTTGCTAAGCATGCCGTTCTTATTGTGATAGTTACATCCCCAATCAGGATGCTTTGCATTTAAGTCTCCTAAAACTATTATTTTGTTGTTGAGGGATAATAAATTTTCGAAGTCTACAGTTATAACTGTTTCTATAGCAAATTATCACCTTCAGGGTATATGTAGATGGAACTTATAACAATATCATCTTAATTTTCTTGTTGTTTTTTTTATTATGGTGGCCGGCACATAATAGAGTCTGGAAGTGGGGATTTTAGTATTCGAAATTTTTGAAAATACTAATATAGCAGTAACCCGCTTTCGATGTATTGTCATTTCTATGAATATCATAATTTGGAATGTTGAAAATAGATTTAGAGTTAAATTTAGTTTCTTTCAGTAGTATGACATCAGGGTTATGGTTATAAATAAATTTTAGTAATTCTGCAATCTTTCCATTTAGTCCATTTGCGTTTCAAAACATTAGTTTTAAATTAGCTTTTATTCATTACCATTTTGGTCATTCACACTTAGGGCCTTAAACAATAAATTCATCTTTTCTGTTGTGTGAGGTGCCTTTTCATTAGGGGAAGTCCAACATTGTTGAGTATGCTTGAAAGATTATGTTTATTTGCTCAATCAAATTTAGTACAATATAAAAATTGTTTATTCCTTCAATATTTGGTATCGGGGTGGAGGGTGAGTTGCTGGTTTTATTGATTCTGATAGTAATATTGACAAAGTAACTTTTTTTTTCAAACATAATTTTGTTTACTAATAATCTGTTTCTAAATCTTTTTGTCGTTTCTTTGGGGTTTTTGTGATTCCATTTCTAATACTAGGCATACATAATAAATTATTTCCAACGATTGGGGTCATATATTTTGTTTTTCTTTTAAGAAATGGCAAGTTATTTGATGTTGACTCCAGCACAACTGACAAATAAGTTACCCATATGAGTTTCCAGTGCTGTTAACATTAACTCTAACTGTGACTTTAACTACGCAATAAAACTTGAAGTATTGTAGGAAACTTACCGTTTTCTGATTAATTACACATAAGTGAATAATACTTGTTTGATATTGAATTATTATGTCCATTACATCAGATGTTTTAGATTTGGATGGAGGGGAAGAATTTCAAGTTGATGAAGAAGGCGATCGTAAGTTACTGGAGTTGCTTAAAACTTCTTAAGCTTAACTCTCTAATTTTGCTTATAATGATTACTTAAATCTATTTGCAATAAAAATTTGAATTAATTGTTGTATATACATATTAATGTAACAAATTGATCATTATATTTGACGTTTTCTTTTTCAAGAAATAAGTGTTACTTCATAATAAAATTAGATGTAAAGCCGTGGTACAAATGTTTTATTTTCTAAATGCATATTCACCTGCAAAACTAACTGTACAGCTTAAATGTAATTTTTTTATTGTTTAGCATAATAAATTTAAACCGGACAAATTATAATAGGTTTATTTATTTTTAAAATATTAGGACTTTGAAAAGAAAAAACAAAAACATTAGCTTTGAAAATGAAAATACAAATATGGAAAATGTGCTAACAACAGTTTTGAAAATGTAAAAATAAATTTTAAGAAAAATAGGAACTTGAATTCTAATAAACATAGGAATGTTCGCAAAAGACTCAATATAAATTATAAAATACATTTAAAATTATCTATTCAGTTTAAAAAAGTAAATATATTAATGTTATTTTTGCATTTGAATCATAAATTATATGTTAAACTAATAAATAATTTAAAAAGAAGTTGTTATTTTAATATTATTAAATAATAAAATGATATACATAAAAATAAAGAATTTTGGCACACAATTTTAAACTGTAACTGAACTGATCCCAGTTAATTTTTCCAATGATTTTCAAACTGCATTGAAAGTGTATGGTTAATTTTTTTGTAAGATTTATGAAGTAAATAAAAGACCAAATAAAATTTAAAATCAACTTGACGATTATTTGTTGGTAATTTACCTATAATTTGGCCGGTAAAACTGAGTATTACGGTCACACCTTGGCGAAATTATTTTTCGCCAAGGACTTGAGACGGGTGTTTTGGAAATTGATTGGCAACCCAAAAAGAGTGCCAAGCGACCTGTAATTGGCGCAGGAAAACGGCGGGAGTTTCACCCTACTAGAAATTCCCCCTTCCCTCCCCTAAAACTAAATGCCTGTTTTCCCCCCATATTTCGAATCGCTAAGCCTAACCGCATGTAAGAAAACAGTGATCGTAATAAGAATTGATTATAAAAATTCTATTTAAAAATATTTCAGGATTAAAATTAAGTAAAAAGAGTAGCAAAAATTACATATAATAATATTTAGTTAAAAACAAATTAAAAAACAGAATTTCAGCTATTAAACACAGAATGTTACAAATCATTACTACATAAAAGTAAACAAATCTAGAATAATTTTAGAGCATAGATTTTATAGTTTCGTTTATTATTGGAAATTTAAATACATACACTTCTAGGAATTCAGCATGCCTGCAGAAAATAAAATAAAATTCTTACCTACATTTTTCACCAGGCTCTCTACACGCACAGCAAAATCAAAATTGAATATAAAATACGGGATTGAAAATCCGCCGCTATATCCACATCAAAAAACAAAACGAATATAAAAGACAGGATAGAAATTCCTTCGCTATATTCTCAGCGAAATACAAAAGGAATATAAAAGACATTATTGTAATTTCGGCACAATATCCACACAGCAAAATAAAACAAATAGATAGGATTGAAATTCCGGCACTATATCCGACCGAAATAAAAAAATGTGTATATAAAAGATAATATCTATATTACACGCTACATCCGAAGTGAAATAAAATATAAATATGAAAAAACAAGATTTAAATTACCGCTCTTTACAGCCGATAAAAAAATCCAAAATAAAAATGGCTAGCGTTTCCGGAGTATTCGGACGATATGCATAGTGACACATTTGGTGACTAATCGCTTTTGGTGATTTTATGGCGAAAAAACTTGGCGATGAAAAATAATCGCCAAATTTTACCGATTTGGCGACTTTTCGCTCAGACCGTGGCGACCTTCTGAGATTTACGAGGTGTGACCGTAATACTCAGTTTAGCCATTTGGCCCTATGTGTATTCAATAGTATTTGTATGAACCTAATTTTGAATCTACAGAAGTGACTCTTATTAACAGCCAAATGTTCACAGCTCTTATTTCGTAACAAACCATATGCTTTTTAAGAATCGGAATAAAAGCCTGGTCTGGGCTCAGTCCATTGCTTAATAACATCAACTAAAGTATCTCTTGTCCTATTATGTACTGCCACAAAAAATAACTTATCACTACCTGTCTCAGCACCTCTAAAAATATAAACCTTCTACTGCATATCTTTTGTTATACTTTTTCTTTCCAAATTTTAATCCTTCTATGAATTGTCTCCAATCTGGTAAAGCATAACTGCTAAAAAAAGTATTCTCTTTCATTATAAGTTCTTTTATTACTGTAAACAGTTTCAAGTCAAAAGAAAAATCTTAATCTACAATTTACTACAAGAAAACCTAGATCTCTATCTCATCAACTTTTGAGAATAAAAAACCTTTCTTTCAAAATATTTATGGCCAAAAAAAAAAAAAAAAAAAAAATTCATTTGTGTTGAAGTTTTTTACCTGAAATTCTTATTTGAGTTTCATATGTTAAATACACCAATTCTGAATGGGATAGGCCAATTTTATGCAAAAACTCCTAAAGAATTTCAAGCTTCATTTAGAAAGAAAAATTATTTGCTTATTCATATTGACATAAAATTTGTTTATCACTGAAGAAATTAAATGTTAAACCAGTGATTTCAAAACTTGTTACTTCGAAACCATCATTTGAAGAATAGCCATGATTAATTGTAAAAATATTGAAAAAAAATTAGTAAGAATAATCACAAAAAAATAATAATAATAAAAAAAAAAAAAAAACCTTGGATTTCTTAGATATCCAAAATGTCAAGAAATCTGCTGAACATATTAAAAATATTCACACAAATTCTATCCTTACAAAAATTCTTAATCAAATCCATAATTGGAACAGAATGTTTAAATTTTCTCGTGATGATGTAAATACTAGATTTGCCAAAATAGAATTTTTTGATAATTTGATTTTATTTCAGTGAAAAACAGCCAAAATTTTACAAAGAAAAAAAGGCGATTGAGTTGTTTTAGTAGTTTAAGCAATCAATAGATGGCATATATTATGTATGTACAGAGTTTAGTAAGACATATAAGTGTCTGTTGATCAGAGTTCATGTGCAGAATGCACATATGTGTAATATAAATTTAAACTAATTCTGAAATTAATTGAAACGTGAATTAATATTTTTAAAATCTGAGATCGATGTAACCCGAAATCCTCAAACATGGCATTACAGTTTGCACATTGGCATATCTACAAGCATCGATTTTCTGCTGAAAATTTAGAAAGTTTACATTATATAGTTAAAATTCTCAAAATGAGAAAAAATGTTCTGAACAGCAGTTCATCAATTCATTTCTAAATAATGCTAAGTCAGAAACGTATGAAAAAAATAAATTGCCTTGTGTTATTTGAATTTTAAATGTATTTTGTTTTTTATGGACTAAGTATTAAATAATTTCTATGTTCTTAGAAGTACTTGCAACTGAATTGGATTTATTCAGTAATGTATTTTATGTTTTTATGTAATTTTTTATAAGTTTAATATTTATAAATGATGCACTATTAAAAGTTGCCCTATAAAATAAATATTGGGACATAAATGTTGTTTATTTTTTACATGTAGTATATTTTTATTTTTATAGTTCCGCATTGAGGTTTATGAATATTTTATTAAAAATATTAACACAAAATATGTTTAACATAAATCATTCTTAGAATGTATAATCTAAAGAATAAAATATCGTCTTTTTAGAATACTACTGTTTTAAACATTCTGTTTCAAGCACAAATGTTGCTTGTAATGCCTCCTGATTCCCTTCCCCCTCAAAATCAGAAGTATTGACTGGTTTTTTCCTCCAAAAATTGCAGGTATGCTAGAAAGTGTGTTACCACTGCCACACTTGTTATGCATTATTGCTGACATATAACAATATTTTTTGGTAACTGTACATTGTCACACGTCTGATTAATACAAATTCAAGTTTGAATAAAAAAGTCTATTTGTTAACATTAGAAACTTAGCTTTATTGACCGGTTGTCACTTTAGTAGATATTGCTACATCGAAATTTTTTTAAGGTGAGTGCCAATGCTCAATATATTAAAATTAAAGTTTTAATAAAATATGCTATTTGTTAATGTTAAAAACTTAGCTTTATTGCACGATTGTCAATGTAGTAAGTCATGCTACAACTAAAGTTTTTTTTAAGGTGGGTGCCATTGCTTGTTATATTAAAATTTAATAATTAATTTATTTTAATAAAAAATGTTTCTAGTTATTAGAATTTTAATACTTCTGTAGTACATAATTAAAATGAAATATTCTAAATTTTGATATTTGGAACTTGAAATAGTTCATGATACCAAAGTTGAATTCGAACGTGATCAGTATTTAGTAAGCGGATATTGTGCTTAGTGATGTAATTTAGGTTGGCGAGATAGCTATTCAGCGCTTGGTGCAAAAATTGGAAATTGCACTAACCCTGTACAGTTTCGTTGTCTTTTACCAGATCATCCATGTCTAAATGGAGTTAGTTCAAATACTCTCGTACATCATCAGGGAAAAATATGTATGGACTGGAATCTCTGCTGGAATCTCTGCATTTTCTAAGAGTAAAATTTGTACATAATATTTTAATAGAAGGTTAATTAAAATCAAGCTGTGCTGCTTTTCGTTTAAAATTATTACTCGTGACAAATTTAGTTATTATAAGTTTCCATAGTTTCTTATGCTGCAGAATAGAAGACTAAAAAAATTATAGTTTACTAAATCATGTTTAATTTATATTAAAGTGTTATTACTTTAAATGTTTTTTTAAACTAAGATTTTTAAAAACTTTATTTTTATAATTTAAGACTAATGAAATTTTACTTTCTAATAGAGAATGCTAAATTTATTATACAAGCTACTGAAAAATATTCTGAATTTTGTTGTGGATTATAGAATAGAAAAATATCTTTATATAAATACTTATTTTTCTTAGAGAGTGTGCAAAAGTTGAAAGATAAAGTGAAGAAGCGTAAAGGAAGAGGATTTGGGTGTGGTAAGAGCTGATTTTATTTGTTCTTAAAACTGAAATCTTTTTATAATTTTTTATAAATTGGTCTATAAATTTTTTATAATGTAAGAATATTTTTTATATTTCTCAATTTGAAAGACTTAAAAAAATACTTGTAAATATAAAAAAGTAATGTTCTTTATCTTTCACATACCTGCTGACTTTTTGGAACTTTTCTAACAACTGTTTTTTAAAATTTTACATACTTATTAATCATGAATGTGAAATGTTGCAATTTATCTCCAAAGAAAACTTCTCCTAAATTATTATTTTAATCTGTGTAGTAAATTTCTTATGTAATGATCCTTTAAAAAATGCAGAGAAGCAAATTTAAATCAGAAATTTTCTTTGTTAAGCTTTTCTTTTAACAATCAGTGAAAATAAATATTATGAGAGATTTACATAAATTGCAGAAATAGGTTTTAACTATGTGAATTTAATTCCTATTGCTGAAGTAGTAGTTCAGTCAGCAAAGATTTTTCAAGCAATATAAAATAAATGAGCTTTCTGTTAGCCCTATGCAATGAATGATTAAAAGTGAGGAAATACTGCTGTAAGTTTCAGGTGCCATATTCGCAATATACTTCACCAAACTAAAGTTGATTGAATTTTTAATACAATCCAGAATAGACTGAGGTGTAGTTTCTTCTAGGTTTACAAAAACTTGTTGAAAATATTTTAATTAAATTATCTGTAATATAATGAATCTTTTAGTAGAAAATTTACAATGTGCTGAACATATTCCTTCATAGTAAAAAATAAATAAGTAAAGAATTATGAATTCATTAAAATATATAATTCATTTTCTACTTCAAACTTCATTACTATAAATATTATTTAAGTGATATTTATATTAATAAAGTTTGTACTACAAATTAGGTTATACCAGATAAATATGTGCTTACATACTAACGTATATTGCATGCTTTTCTGATTTATATTCAGAATCTTCTAAATCTGAAAATATTAACTGATATTTTATTAATATATCATTATCATTAATATATTATTAGTTTACTTCTATTAATAATGATTATAATTTTCAGTTTAATATTTAAAGTAAACTTACCAATATTTTAAAAGATGTTTCTTTTATGTTAGCTGTAAACTGTATCCTCTGATCAAAAGCGCTAATTTATTTTGTATACCTCAGTGCAAAGACATTGCTTTTATTATATTAGAAAGAGTGGGATAGTGATAATTTAACTGTGCACTGAGAAAACTAAAATCATAAACATTAATAAATAATTCTAATAAAAATTTTATATATATTTACTGCATCAAAATCAGTTATTAGTTGTTATAGCTTTATATAAAATTCAATCCTGGTTATGAATCCACTCTTGCCATTCTGTTTGTCTCTAAATATATTTCAGAAGGGTCATAAAGTACAAAACTATCAGAAATAATATGTATGTATTAAATGTATATAATATTTAAACACTTAGCCTTAATTTTTATTATTCTTATTTACCATTAGAAATTTCAACTAGTAAATGTCTCAATTTCAAAAGTAATAATAGTAGTGTTAAAAATATATATTTTAAAAATTATGCCAATTTCCATAATACATTCTAAGTACATTGTGAAGTATTTGGTATATGTGTATTGTAGCAGTTTAATTCCATTTGCTTTTAAACTATATTTTATTAATTTATAATGGTATGATTAATTTGTGAGAGTAAAATTATTATATAGCTTTATTATTAATTTTATTATTAGATGGAACTGCAAGAGAGGAATTACAAGATTATGAAGCCATGGATCATGACGGCACAGATGAACCAGGACCTCAAAGATGTAAGTTTAAAATTTTTTGAATGGTAATCTATTTTAACAAAAATTCATATTTTATGTCTTTTAAGCCTCTCATATTATATTTTTATTGAATATAATAGAAGTGTGTATCAATGTATTGTCACATTTTTTGACATATATCTATTGATAATTAAAATTGTGTTTTACACTATCTAGTTAAGAATTTTTAAATGAAATTCAAAGTATTAGTTTAGTCTAAAAATTTCTTGCAAAAATAACTATTATCTTCCGCAATTTTTTTGCGTTTCTTAAAATGCTAAATGATTGAGAAAAATTTTTTACAGTTATAAGAACAAGGAACGTCATGTGCCAAAAAGAAAAATTTATCATAATTAATATAAAAGGAATATTGTTTTATTAAATTTAGAAAATAAAAGATAATTAAGATAAAAAAATTAATAGAGATAGAAAAAATTGATAAAGGAGACTGAAGGTGATTTTTATTTTCTCAGATTTGATTGCAAAGCTATATTTATTTTAATCCTATCTATATAAACTTTAATGAAATATATGCTTAATTTAAAATTGTTATATTTATTGAAAAGAGATAATTTTGTTGAAAAAAATATTTGAAATAATATGTCAGAGGTAGCCAACTTGCAGCTCGCGAGCCACACGTGGTTCTTTGAAGGATTATTTATGGCTCTTGATAAATTTACTGGAGTTCCTTTTTTATTTTTTATTATATAATAAAAAAATTATCTTACTGCATGTGTTTCAAAATGTCTTTTAAATTACTGACAACAAATATGAAGGGTTGAATGCAACTTTGTAACAAATTTCATTTCCATTCAAGTTAAGAATGATATGACTCCCAAAAACCGTATGAACAAATATAAACATTTGCAGACATTTCATACCACAGTCTTTTCTCTGCTGTTTCCAGAGTGATTTTGAATTTGTAAATTTCCATTGCAATGGACAGTTGATACTGTGCTCTGGTGGAAACAATTTATATCGCTCTTGCTATGGATATAATTTGTAATCTGCAATTTTCAGTAAGCTAACTATAATTTGTTATGTAGTATGTAATATGTGTTACTGTTTTATTTAAAACTTGTATTTTCTAAATTTCTTCATTTATTTCCAATTCTTTTAAAAACATGACCGAGAACAGAAATAAAAAAGAAAATAATAGCAAGAAAATAAATGTTTTAATAATGAGTTGAAGGATACTTTCTTTTTTATTGACAGTAATGGAAAAAAATTATTTGTTATATGTAATTCTACAGTCTAAAATTATGAAGTTAGCAATTTACATTAACATTATGAAACCAATCTTCCTCAGTTTTCTAATCAGTATGATCAAAATCAAATTTAAATAAACAGTCAATTTTTGATGACTCTTTTCAATCAAGCTAATGATATCGCTGAGACTAGTTTTGCTATTGCCTGGAATATTACTTATGCCAAATGCGCATATAGAAAGGAAAAGTTTATTATATATATATATAAACTTGGAAACTGTATTTAAAATTTTAGCATTACACAAAATTGCTTAGCGAATTCCCATCTCAAGATACAACCGAATGATGCATAACTGCTATTAATACATCTCTTGAATATAAATAATTTAAAACATACACACACAAAAATATTTGAAGAACTGTATTGCATTCAACTTAGCTTTGGCGAATTGACAGATATGACAGATCTTCAGCAATTGGTAGTTTTCATACAGTTTGTTTCACCTGACTTTTTACCTGACTTCGTTGTTAAAAAGGAATTTTTGGATTTAGTAGCACTTCAAGAGTTAACCTGCAGTATCGATAAAAATGCATTATAATGACAGCTTTTGATGTGTCTCTTAATAAATTTGTAAGCATTGCAACTGATGAAGCTCTGGCAATACTTTATAAAAAATCGATCTTATTGAGCTTTTTAAGAGATGATTCTCAAATTCCACAATTCATATCAATTTACTGCATAATTCACAAAGAACATGTAAAATATCATGTAGAAAAGAAAATATGTAAAATATCTTAATGTAAGGAAGACAGTGCTATACATTGTATATTATATTCACACCAATGTAAAAAAAATATCGACAGTTCAAAAATTTTCATAAAGAATTAAAGAATTTCCAAATGGCATTAATTTCTTTTGCATTGTTAGATGGTTAGCCTACTACAACATCTTAAATCATTTTGTAGATTTGTTTGATCTGATAACTGCATTTCTAGCAGAAAATAAAATAACCTATTTAGTATTAGACAATGGCAACTGATTACAAGACTTAATATTTTTGACTGATGTCATTGAACATTTGCAAACACTAAACTTACAATTGCAGGGGAAAGATAAAATATCTGACATCTCACAATGTATATTTAATTTTCAAACTAAATTAAAAATTTTTTAAAAGGACATTAAAAGTAAAATATTTTATCATTTTCTTAAAATTAAAAAAAATTTATTTCAATAATTAACAAGAAAAAAAGCAACGAGTATATAAAAAAGCTAGAAGGAATATAGATGAAATTCCAAAATGGATTTCAAGACTTGCAGTATTTTAAATAGTCTCTTGATTTTTTTCTAAATCCATTTGAAATTAACATAGTTCAAAGTGAATTTTCCATTTCCAATATAATTATGACCCAAAAAGCATTTGGATTATTAGAATTAATAGAGAAAGGTAAGAAGATCAAGCTCTACAATTAAAATGTAAATTGATTCCGATTACTGAATTTTTGAAATTTGTACCAGAGTTGCAAAATATCCTGAATTAAAAAAAATTTTGCTTGTCAAATTATTTCAATATTCTGAATAATGTATTTATGTGAATCATTTTATTCTACTTTAAAATTCTGGAAATCCAAATACCAATCAGTATTAAGTACCCAGCATCTCAAAGAATTACTGAGAAATGCTGTCACCAATTATTCACCAAATTTTAAAGAAATATCAAAAGAAGTAAAATAAATGTGTTTAATATTTAAATTCAGTGCGCATATTTTGTACTTTTATTTATAGGCTTTCAATAAAATAACTACTGCAAAAAATTTAATAACTTTTAAATATATAATTAATTGCAGCACGCAAACAAGTTCAAGTTTTGAAAAATTGCTCTGATTATAAAGGAGCTTGGCCACCCCTGTAATAAATCCTTAAGTATTTATGTTTTAAATTCTCCTGATTGATAAATTATTAAGATTTGTAGTTATAATATAAACTCTTATAATTAATTTTGTAAAAAGTTCTAATTTTTATTGAAGTTTTGTTAATGTATTTAGAATACCAATTTTTAAAGCTTTTATTTTGCTATAAAATCAACCACTAAAACTTTAAAAAAAAAAAAAAAAAAAAAAAAAAAAACTATATGAAGGAAATTATTCATTTAATATTTATAGGTATTTGAATAATTGTTTTTGAAGTAATTGATGTTTATATATGTTCACAGTTTAAATACATCCATTTGTTTTTTCAGCTATTGAAGGTTGGATACTGTTTATAACTGGTGTACATGAAGAAGCACAAGAAGACGATATCTATGACAAATTTTCTGAGCATGGTGACATAAAAAATCTTCACCTTAATTTGGATAGGCGAACTGGATTTCTGAAGGTAGATTGTTTTTTTTTTTCCACTCTATATTTCAAGTTTTGAACTTAGCAATGTGACTAAAATTTGTATTTGTATTTCAATATTTTAATGAATAAAATGAATGAGAAAAAATTGATAATGTGTCTGGGTTAATATCTAATATATTTAATGCCGAAAAATAAGTTAAGTAAAGCTTATCTACATGACTTAACTATTTTTTTTATTGAAGAACAATTCAGTTATCTGTTTAAAAAAATTAATAAATAATCTTTAATAAATCAATTATCTATTTAAGTATTAAAGTCATTTTTATAAGCAAATTATAAATAAGACAATATAATATATCTTTAAAAGTATATCAACCGCTCCTGTAGGATTATTTCATGGATTCAGGCTTGATAGGATCACACACTAGTTTAAGTGTAATTACCTTTAAAATGATTGCAAAATTATGAGTATTTTTCTCATAAAATTAAATTTTCTATTACAATATTACACTTTAAATCTGCTTGAATCTAAAGTTTATCCAAATTAATGGTGTTCTACTTAATAAATATTAACATTAATCACATTTCTTGGGAATACTGACATACAATTGATTTTTCATACATTGTCATTCTAAGAATGGGGATAAAAATCAAGACTTTAAGCATTATTATATGTTGATATGAAATGCATAATTTAAGTATAGTAATTAAATATAGTTTAAAAATCTTCTAGAAAAAAGAAAATGTTACAGAATATCAAGTATTGATGTATAATTTATTTTTGATTTGTATAAATTAAATATTAATAAATCATTGGATTGGATATCATTTGATTTAGCCTTATGAAGAATTTTTAAATTATATTTTGATATGATTAAAATATTACCATAACCATTTCCTACATATATTCTGTCTACATTTACAATTTCAATTTGTATAATGAGCTAATAAATAAAAAGAGTTTGTAAACATTAATTAACAAATTCTAAATTTTTTTGATTTTAATTTCAGAATTTTTTTATAATTGTCCAGTTTTATGTTCAATTTTATGGAAAAATTTGAGTAATTTGAAGTAATAGGAATATTTAAACTCTTGTGTTAATAATTATTTTGTGAGTGAAAAAGTTTCTTTATAGTAATTAAATCAGAGCCATTGATAATTATTTACTGATATTACAAATATAATTGAAAAATATTGTGAACACAATTACAGATTTATTTTGATAAAATATTATTTAACTTTTGCAAATACTTTTAAACTTCTGGAACTTATTTTTTGAAAATCTATACATACCCACTGGCAGAATAAAAACAAACAAGAAAAATATCAATGATTTCTTGGTATAAATTAAAAATTTTCAAATTTCAAGATAATTGTGCCATTAAAATAATGGAAGAGAAAAAATAAATATGTATAAATAATCTAGAGGTATTATTTGTGTGTGTGCATATTTGCTAACAGTTTAGAAATCTCACAAATGTTTTCAAGTGGTTAGTTTAGAAACATTTTAATATATTTATACATATCAAGAAAGCCACAATAAATCTTGATGTTTATTAAAAAATTCTTCTAAGTTTACAACAAAAGCAAAATTATTCCAAATAATGGTTGCCATACACTAATTTGGGGTTCTCTCCAGTTATGAAAATATCCATCATTGCTTTGATCTTTTTTTAAAAAATTTATTTAATTTTTTAATTTTACAGTTCATTAAAATCAAAATTATAACTTTAATTAAAATATGTAGAAATCATAACTAAACAAGTTTTGAAATGAAAATTAAATTGTTATTTAATGTGTAAGTTTCCGTCATTAAATTCCTGAAGAAAGCTACATTTTTTTCTTAACGAAATACTGATTTGCAATTTGAAGTTACTACATTTTTGTCTACATTATCCTAACAAATACAAAATCTGAACCACTTTGTTTTCAAGTCAAAAATTATAGTTGATTTAAGTCCATTCTCATAATTATTTATGCAAAAAACAGTAGTAATAGATAATAAAAATAAATAAAAAAAATTAATCTGTCGAAATTTTTTTGGAATATTTTCATTGTCATTTTTTTTTATTCCAGTTACTGATCTGTGAGAAAAATAAAAATTCATTATAAAATGCTTATATATATTATATAATTTTGGTGCTTAAATGATATTTATATTAGTAGTTTTCTTGAATAAAAAAAATTATTAAGTTGATTTTTTGTCCAACTACTTGACACATTATTATCCTTAACATGCTTAATAATATTTTCTGCCAAACTTTTCTTATGAAAATTTCAAAGGATTTATTTCCTTTTGTCTGACAAAATAATAAAATATTAAGGATATTTCCTATGTTTTATAGAAGTATTGTTAAATTTTTTGTTAATTAAATTTAATAAACACAGGCTTTAACATCAAAAAATTTTTTATATTTTAATTAATTAAAGGGTCAAATACAAAGAAGTGTATTTGATATCTTTATATCGAATATTTCTGTTACATTTATCATATTTTACTATAAAGCAGAATTTCTCTTTTCTCAGGGTTATGCACTTGTAGAATATGAGACGTATAAAGAAGCCCAGTCTGCTTTAGATAATTTAAATGGAACTGATTTACTTGGTCAGAAAATAAGTGTTAACTGGGCATTTGTCAAAGGAGCCTTGAAAAAGTAAATTATTTCTTTTTAGTCTAACTTGCTAATACATAACTAATTTTAAAAAATTCATTTATTTTAATCACTCTTTCATTTATTCTTATAATTTGTTATAAAAGATGTGTTTGACCATTTTGTGCTTTTTCATATTTTAATGTTTATTAAAAATGTATACTCTAATTAATGTATAAATTTTCTTTTTACAGGAAACATAGTCGAAGACATAGATTTTAAAATTTGATGAAGTGTGTTTGGAAATGTGTATATTGTGTGCAAACTAAAACAATTGATTAAATCAGTAATCTTTCATGCTTACACATAGATAAATAATATCATTCTATGTTATTTCATATTTTCACCATCGCATTTAATAGCAATGTATTCTATTCATTACCATTTGTAATAAAAGATTAAAAGCTTGCAACAAAATGTTATTCACTTTTACTTGCAATTTAAATTTACTTCATAAATTTGATTTTAAATATCAAATTGAGGTATATAATTTTTAATAGCAAATTAATACTTTATTTTAAAATGAAATATAATCATGAATGCATTGCATGTTATTAAAAACTTATATTTGTGAAAATAAATTTGCCATTGATTACAAAGTTATATAACAATAAATATTTAAAATATAAACATATGAAAATTATTATTAGATGTAATTTTTTTAAAGTATCCAACATAGCAATGAACTAAAATTGTAATAAAAATGATTTGTCATTTCATTTCACTTAGCATGCTTATCAATATCTAATCTTCCATATAATAAAATAAAATGTGGAAATTTACTTAAAAAAGGTACCAAAGGGTGAGTTTTTTATGGTTTGGAGTTGGCAATTTGTGGATATGCCTTCCTTCTCAGCTGTGGTTGTTTTACGGATTGGAATCCACTTTAATCTATAAATCTTTGTCTTTATAAGCTCTTTCAAAAATATATTGTATAGTAACAAGCAAAATCAAGAAACTTAAGTTATGTTCAAATTCAAATATTGACTAAGAATTTATCTAGTCTTTAGTAGTATTAATAATAGTCATTGGTCCTTAATTTTAAATTAGAAGGAACAATCACAAAAATCCGTTATATCAAGGCAATAAATAAAATATTAAATTTATTCATTAATTTTCTTTTAACAAAAACTTTAATCTTCATTGTTCAATTTAGTACTTTAATCATACAGATCTTTATTATAAAACTCATAATTTGCAATAAATTGAAGTTTTTATTTAAGATCCATAAAACATAGTTTTCATGATCATTTATATTTATTATATATAAAGAAAATTCATTTTGAATTGTAAACTTTTAAGATAAATTACCGTTGATAGTCAGAATGTATAAATAAAATAATTTGTAAGCACACACATAATATATATATTGGTGATTAACAGAAAATTGATCACCTGTCAAATGCTTAGCAATGCTGTAGAATTTTTAATATACACTCAAATATGAAGGGTGTTTGCCATAGCATCCTTGCCATGAAACAAAGGTGAATTTGTGCATACTACCTAGTATATTGTATGTTAGTTACTTTTGTGAGTTACAATTTTAATTTTCTATATACATAAAATTTTCAAAAATAAATTTTAGTGATTTAAGAACTAGAACTAAAGATGTCTGAAGAACTTTGAAATGAATTTGAAGTTGCCAAGTATATTATGTCAATTTTCATTAAAAAGTTGTTATAGAAAGAGACAAAAAATATTAAAGGCTTCTTAATTTTATTTTAAGTATCACACAAACATGCACTATGGCACTCAAACAACAAATAATGAGACATTTTGAACACTGAATGATACATAAAGCTTTAGCTGCATGAAATATTTACATTTTTGATCGACTTATGGTACAAATATGCATGGCAGATGATTAAAATCAAAGGAATGTTACAGGGAACTCGTTTTCAAATAATTTTTAGACACTGAATATTTGTATAATCATAATAAATATTAGCAGGCGAATTTTTCTAAATTTACCTGATATACATTTTTTTGAACTAGAATCTAACAAATTGCAAATATATTTTAAGCATTCTTTTGGCAATATCAAAGAAAATACAGCAATGTAAAAATTTCATTACATGATTCATGACTAAACATAAATTTTAATTTCAGTAAAACATTAGTTTTAGACTTTAATGCATTTCTGAAAGTTAAATAAAGCATTATAGAGTTCAATTTTTTGCAACAATGTACATTTTTAATTAACAGTAAAAATTATATTGGACAATAAATATTATCTTTTATTTATAAAATTAATTATTCATGTGGAATATTTTATTCTAATCTCAAAATTTGGTTTTATTTTTTAAAATTTGACATTTGTTATTGAGCGAATATATTCTACTTCATGATCATAATTCTTACATGTTGAATACTATTTGACTTAATGTTTCCCAGAGTCAGCATTGTTTGATTGAAAAATTCCATACATATTTTCTTATTTGAGGCACTATAATTGAAATTTTATGGCATGTAAAATTGTCTTACAAGACAGTGTTTTTAACAAATGCTGAATAATTTTAACTGAAGCTTTCCAAAAAAATTATCATAATTAAAAATCATTCAGGGTAATAATTCCTACTTTAATACAAATTGAAATTTTCTCCTTACAAATATTCCCAATCTAAGAATTAATCAATGTAAGACTCCTGAGTAATATTGAACCACAAATATATCATGAAAATTTTACACTCTTGTGAAAAATATTTTAAATTTATCCAGCATTATAAACAATAAATTTCACTTGGGATTGGGTAAATGTGATGCTTTGATGATGTTAGCATTGTATCACTGTTAGTGCTGCATATTATGTAAATTATTTTTTAGATCAACACTGTCTTTAAAAAATGTATTATATCTAAGTTATTTAACACATAGGACCATAGAACTTTTTTTTAAATAAAAATATTTGAATTATTGATGCTCTATGTGGAATTAAATTTGACATGAAGAGTTAAAAAAAAAAAAAAAAAAAAAAAAAAAAAAAAACAGCATTTGAATACATGAGTTGCAGTAATTTAAGGCAGATTTGTACTGTATAAAAATACTTTGACAATTCCTTGCACTAAACAATAGGTAAAAGGCTCGTTTTAAAATTTTTCCAATTTTCATAACCAAATATATCACGAAATGGTCTTTCATTATTGTAATTCACATATTATTCTGATGTTTTTGATTTCTTGTTGGAAAGTTAAAAGAAACAAAGTCAAATTTGAAATTAAATAAAAAGTACAATTTAAAAATTGGTTTGTTATAAAGAATAAAAATAAAGATCTTATTCTTTACATTACATAGAAAATTTGCAATCTAAATTGTTTAAAATACTAATATTTGTTGTTTTTCAATCAAAACACAAAGGCAATAATATAGATCTAACTTATTGACCTTTTTAAAAATAAAATATTGCACAGTAAAAGATATATGAAATTGCATATGCTTGTATTCTTAATATTACTTTGAACTGGATTTGCAATGTTTATAAATTTCAATAGCAAGATTTTTTGTTTATTTTTTTTATTTTATCATCCCAAGAAATTGTGAAAAATTACTTTTCCTTCATAATAAAGAAAAAAAATGCTTAATAAAAATTTAACTTTATTTCAAAGTTATCTATTGATGTGAAATAAACTCTGTTAATGAAATGGCCTTATACTCAAAATAAAAATGTAACTATTTCATTTTATGACTTTTCATGTTTGTTAGCATCATAAGCTTTAAAAGTTATGATACTTTATGGATAAGTGATTTGTAAAATATAAATAAAATATTTTAGCATAAAATAGTATTTTACAAGATAAGTCTGAAATATATAAACACACAACCAAGGAGGAAAAACTGGATATGCTGCAGTTGGAAGCCTCGATATAATCGACATGGAATGTTCAAATTATATAATTGTGTTAGAAATATCTAATGTTATAAAAGAGGTTTAAATTCAAAATAAATCATGTGGTATATCTTATAAAAACATCAAATGTGTATAAAAATAAAATTTGTAAAAATATTTTAATAATCATGAAAAAACTCTATACTTAAAAATTGTAATGAATAAATAAATAAGGATGAGAGTATTGAAATCTTTTCATGATTAGATAGGTATCCTACTTATAATATTTTGATTTTTTATAGTTGTAAAGCAATGTATAGGCATGTATTATCTGATTAATTATGAGAAGTTGAACAATAGAATTTGCACATTTTCTTTTGATAAATAAACATAACAGCAGTAAATGGATGATAATAAATGCACAAATGATGTAACAAATAGTAATATTGCTAGTAACTTGCATGACTAGTTACCCATCCGTTCATTTTTCACACATCTAAAATTATTTGCAGGGTTTTCAGGACGCAAGTGAATGAGTTCATCAAGGGCTTCATGTATTGCCATTACTTTATCATGAGGAGAAGATAATTTACCAGCTAAATCATCTATAGCACTATGGATTGTTTGTAATTTGGACTCCACATTTTCACTTGGAAATGGATTTGGCGGTACAGTCAACATGCCACTTTCAGCATAAAAACCAGGTGGTCTTGGGAGGAAACTAGCTACAGATACAGGTCCAAATCCAGAATGGCCGATTGTTGCTTGCAAAGGCAATGCACAAGGTGTAAATGGTTTATGCTCTGATGGATTCCCAACATTTATTGGAGGATTGCAAAGTTGTATTTGAGAACTTGGTGGAAAAGCATTGTTGACTGGTACTAGTGCATTTGACTGAACTTGCTGAAAATTATTAGGTGCTGGGGGCATCACATTGTTGACTGATGAGGTGGGAACACCTTGGTATTCTGGTGGGCGGTGAGGATCTTGTTCATTTGGTGAGCTCTTGCTCAAGTTCTCATGTTCACTGTTTGGTGTTTCACATTTAACTCGTTTGGGTGGGTTCTTTCTACGTTTATTATTTTGAGGTAGATCAGAGGCTTGATTGCAATTTTGTGACATGTCTTCCTCACTTATTCTTGAACCAGTGGGTGAACCCACTGCATCAGCAGGATCCAATGAGAGAATAAAGCTTTCACTTGATAAGCTTGGAGGTGGCTCTTGGTGTTGTGGTATTTCTGTTTCAGTAACTCCATGCTTTTCTTTTAGGTGTCTCTGCATGTTGCCTTTCAAGGTGAAAGAGCTATTGCACATATGGCACTTAAAAGGTTTGTTGTTCCGATGGATGGCCATGTGAGCTCGAAGATTGTGCGCTCTAGAAAGCCCTTTGCCACAAATATTGCAAGCAAATGGCTTTACATCAGAATGTGAGATCATGTGCATTTTGAGTGTCTGGGGTTGGGAAAATTTTTTCCCACACTGGTCACATGTAAAACGCCGCTCTGTGTTATGAATATATGTATGTCTTTCCATATTAGCTTTTAATGTGAAAGTGCGTCCACATATGGGACAGGCAAATGGTTTTACAGAACTATGAGTAGCCTGATGAGCTTTGAGGTGATGTTCTTTCATAAACTTCATTCCACATACCTGGCAAACAAATCTACGTACACGAGTATGAATGAGCATATGATCGCGCAGCTGACTAGGATACTGGAACACACGTTCACAAATTTCACACCGCAATTGAGACTGAATGGCAGGGCGAGACCAATTAGGCACTGCTACAGCTAAACGAGGTTCAAAATTTTGGAAATTGTTGGAATCTGGGTGTTCTACATTGATACAGAATTCACCCTGAGGAAAGCACTGGTTGGTATTGTCGCAGAGGGGACGATTCCATTTCTTTTTTTTACCCATGGGAATGGATAAATGCAGCAATGCATGGGACTACATTAGTTTATGTAAGTCTCACAGCACAACAGTTTTCAATCCCTGTCTGTATAGCAGTTTCTGCTATATGACTAGCAAATAAAAATATTTTTTGTGCTTTCATTGTCTAAAATGGAATAAATATTTTATTAAAAATTGTAAAACATAAACTACATTAATTGGAAAACAAAATCACCATAGAAAAATAACAATACATACAAGATAAAAAATAAGTAAAATTATCGAAAATGTCAATCATTTTGATTTAACTTACGATTTAATATAAATAGTTATGTTTAAAAATGATTAATTTTATAACTTATTTATAAATATATTTTATAGTAGAAATATTTTATTAAATCTCATGGCCAATACAAAACTATCATGTCTCTTGTGAGGATATATATATATATAATTTAAGTTGATTATAATAATTCTTTTTCTCACATTAAGTTCTAAAGAATAAATTATGCATGAAGATATTTTTTAAATTTCAGTAGTAAACATTGTTGGCACATTAAACAAATTGATATTGATGATAAGGATTATTACATTATTTTTCCTGATGAATTCCAAAATTCTTATTTTTATACTACATAGAACACATCTGCTAGAAGACACAATGTTAATATCTCTATATTTAGACTTGTGCCAGATTTCTACAATGTTCAACCTGATGCCAAAATACTCCTCTCCTACCAGTGTAGTATGCATTCAAAGCCCATTCACCCTAATCAAGTTTTTAGAATATTTTAGAGGGTAGTTTAAGTGCTATGAATAAATGGTTACTGATTAGGAACATAAACCAAAGTTAATAATAAATGACACAGGAATATAAATTTAAACATTTTATTTCTTAAATGTTAATATTTATAAAGCACTTTGGTAAGGAGAAACACTTTGCATGAGGAATAGAAATTTGAGCAATATTTACATATATTACTTATCACTGGCCAAGATTTTTTTAGAAAGTTTTTTCAGTTTTGTAAAAATTTTTAGAGAACCTAATCCATTAACCATAGATTCTTTCATCAAACCTTTATAAATAGTCTATGCCTTGTTCATAAAGAAAATATTCTCTTAGTTGGTGTTGATGTCCCAGCTAAGCTCAACAATCTAGATCAAATTGGGAGCTGCTACTTGATTATCTTGTAAGTGACGAAACAGTTTAATTTTTCTTTGCTTGAAATAATCATATTTTTTGTAGTATTTCCTTATCTCCAATATTGATTACAAGTACTTTTTAACAAACACTACTTTCTGCATTGCCAAGATTGGTGAGACAAGACGATATGACGACAATATTACTTATTAGCAGACCATCACTTTTCTGTAGTTTTCACTTCTCATACAGTAGAGAAATAAGTGACAAATTATTCTGAATAATTCTTCACAGTTAATTATTTTTGTTCTTTTTGGTCACCTATAAAATCAAACTGAATTTTTACTGAGAGGCGAAGTAAACTGGCTGGGATATCGCAATATTGTCAGAAAATTAGTACATCTGGCAAAGCATATATCTTTAACTATAAGACTTTTTTTTTATTAAGTCTTTTCTTAAAAAATTACACACTTAAAGAAGTAATGAAGCAAATACTATTGAAAATAATAGATATATAGTTGAAATAACTAGTCTTTTGTTTTTCATGCTGTTTGTTGAATTTTGTGTAAAACATTAGGATTTTTCAAGAACACCAATTTTATAGTAGCAATGAATATAGATAAGAACTAATATAAATATATATAATGCAATGTCTTTGGTATAATACAATTCATCAGAAATAAGAAATGAACTTTGCTCTTTTAAAATACTATAAATTTTGTATAATTCAAGCTTTTTAAAAATAATATTTAGTTCCTTCTTTAACTGCCTAAAAGTTAGAGAATGATTAAGGCAAAAAGTACAAACAAAATTTTACATGTGAAATTGAACAATGAGAATAAAATACTTATACATTAACAGAAATAAATTTTTAAAATAATATGATAATATTTTTACTTTTATAATACATATATATTATAAATATATATCTATTTTGTAGTTGTTTTTAATTTTAAATATTTCTAAAAGAATTATGATAATACATATGTATTCATAAAAACCTATTAAATGGGTAGCAATTAAAAAAACATTGTTTTATTTTTTTTTTTCCAAAAAATTAAAAAATACATTAGAGTATTATAAAAATGTTTAATATGATATAATAAAAAAAAAGAACTAAAATTTTAAACATAATGCTTGCAAAAAAGATAATTGTTATGAGATATAAAAGCAAATATTGATGTTAATAATTTTTTCATAATGCTTGGTTATTAGGATTTTTATCCTTTAGCACTACAAAGGGTGGGAAGGATGGCACCCAATGAGCATACTATCATGGTCCCAAAAGTGGGATGTTGACTATGTTGAATTTTACAATTACAGAGTGCCAGCTTATAGTCAAGTGGTTAACATTCCTGGTTCCTGTGCTGTTGGTTCCAGGTTCGGATCATTTATGTTCTTTCTTCAGAAACAATGAATAAACATGGCCTATGCTATAAAGGGGCTTGTGGTGGAATGATATTGGCAATGCTACTCGCCTCCCTGACTTGGTTCACAAATGCCCACCAGGTAACAATAAATGAGATGCTGTGTTTAGGCTTGTTGAGGTGAAGGCTTAGTCACCCAGCACCTGCCATTAGTGCAAATATATATATATATATAATCGTAAAGAAGCATTAAATTACACTTTGAGGACAAGCTAAGAAAATTTACGTACAATTTTTGACAATATTATACTTAACAAATAAAGCATTAAGATTTAAGAATAAGTTACAATCTTTTATAAATTTCAGTCTTCTTTGGCTCTCAAATCAAAAATAATTCACTATAAAATTGATCACAGTAATTTGTTATTTAATTAATTAATTTGACAGAAACTCACTCAGGAAATGTTTATAAGTGAAGCAAGATATTCTGATACACTTTATTAAAAAACCTGAAACTTTGAATTTATACACTCAGAATTCAACCTCTTGGAAGAGAAGATTTTTGGTACGTATGTATCACCTTATCAGCCATTTCTGTGAAAAGAAAGTTTCCAAAGGTTGCTGTTTACAGCAGTTTAATAGTGCCCACATTTTATATTTATCATATTATATTGTTTAAATCAAGGCAAGTATGTTTTTCTTGTCTGAGCTGCATATGATTAATATCTTACATTGGCTCAAACTATCTGGATAAAGGTTGTACAATAAATTGATATAGTATAATTTATTTACATTATTAGTGATAGATAAATTATAATTTATTTATTTGTTAGGTTATACTGTACCAGTAGTTTAGATGTGAGTTTGAAATCCTGGAGTGGGTGGTAATAACTTAGTATAATTTTGCTGGTTTAAAAATGGATTACTCTGAAAAATTGTTCTAAAATAACTGCCTTTAATGAATACACTTTTATTAATGTGAGATATATATCTACACCAGTTTGTATGGGCAAATCAAATATTTAAAGATTATTTCAAGATTATAAATAATTATCTGAAATAAATAAACAGGAAAAAGTAGGTATAAACAGTTTTCTAAAATTTTCATAAGAAATTGCAAAATAAATCCAAGAAAAACAAGTAGACCTTCAATGGAATTTATGGAAACAAATTTAAATTGGTAATATAGCAAAGAAGTCAAGAAAATATTATTTCAAACAATGTAAATGATGAAAAAAGTGGTTCTTTGTCTTAATGTCTTAAAACTGATGCAAACTTTAATGCAGGAAAATAAAAGTATTTGATTGGCTTGGTAGTTCACCAGCCTTAAATTCAATTGTGAACCTTTAACATTTAGTTAAGAATAAGTGTAGCTCTACAATAGTGGAGTCAATATCAAGATGTACTGAAGAAGTAATTTTTGCTAATAGGGGTAATATTTGGTATTAATATGGAGATTTACCAGTCTACTTAAAGTATATAATGATTAAAAGGTTTCAGAAATATTTTTCCCACCAGTCCCAATTAATTCAAACTGTATAGTATTTAAGCTCACCTTTTATTTATTTATTTTTTTTTTAGTACATGCAAGTTTTATATACATAGTTAAAATACTGGAATATGTATAAAAATAAAACTTAATTATTTGTTTCAATGAATATAAAATTCAATGGCCGTTTCTTTCCCTACACATTAAAAGAATCATAACATTTGAAAGTATATTTTTTGGGGGAAAATAATCAATAATAGGATAATATTTACATACTATTTTGTACACTAAATTAAACAGATAATTATTAATATTAGTTTTTGTGTAGTGTATACTTTTAAGTGTGTTAAGCAAACTCTTGATAGTTAATGGTGTCAATAATAGTACACGAGTAGAAGTTCCAATTAAAGCAAATTAAATAAATAAATACTTAAAATCAGCTTTAATTTATATTTTTTAATTCCACCAATTTTAGTTCCTTTACAGCAGGTCACAAAATAAGATTCATTTAATACAACTTGCAAATATTTGTCACCTATATTTCGCAATTTTGACCACAAGCTGGCAAGAGTATAATATTAACTTTGAAAATTGCTATATTCTCTTAAGATATTATTTTTTTGCATAAGAGTATTCTAATTTATAAGGCACTTGGATTACCTCTAATTTAATTTAATTATAGTACAACCAAACATTTTCCCTCAGCAAGCAAAAATTTCTTGAATAAAAATATTCCTCATTTTTGTTTATTTAGAAAGTTTAATTTTTGTATTTAAAACATATCTCAGAAATAAACTAAGGTAATAAATTCATATACTAAGTATTTTAATAGGAAAATTTAATTTAGCGAAGTAAGATTAAGTAAACTTATTTATTTTAAAAATTATTTATAATTTAAGAGGCATATACAAATTACTAACAATTTCAATTTGCAATAAAAATATCCAATCAGAAAATAAAATAATACCCTACCTGCTTTTTCAAATTAAACAAAAATAAATACTGACATTAAAAGAATCAGCATAATCTTTAGTTATCCAAACTTCATGACTAAATATTTAATTAAAATTGTTTTGCCATAAATATTGAACACTGTGATTTTTGAAAGTAACAAACAAATTTGCATTTGATATATCTTTGCATAAATCATAAGAATGATATAATTTAGATAGTGTATTAATTATCTTGATTTTTAATGAAAAATCAATTTTTTAATTATATAGTCCGCATACTAAAGAAATTCTATAGAAATATAATCACAACTAATCTGTCACTCTACTCATCAACAGAAAACAAACCTTTTTTTTTAACTGATGCCATTTTATAGTTTCGATTTGACTTATTTTACTTAAATATTTTCTTTTTTAAAAGTTTCAATTCAAGAAAACTTTTCTGCTGTTGTCCTATTATTCCTTGTGTGTAAAAAATAGTGCAAATATATTCTTTTAGTAGAACAATGTAATAAAAAAGAATCTAATGATTTCACAACTTTATAAAAGTTACTTTAGAGTGCAACTAATGTTTGGCAACTATACAGATCATGTTTCTGGATTTTGCTTGCAGCTGCAATTATATGTTTTGATTAGTGTTTGTGCCAACTGTTTAGTATTTGGTTATTTATAATTTTGGGTTGTTATTTACACGTTTTCCGGTCTTTATCGATTATTGATATATAAATATCTGAATTAAAATTTTGCTACGCAAGCATTGAAGAAGTAGGAGTATTCTTTGTTGAATAGTAAGTCTTTTAATGTAATTATACTTTTTTTTATGTAGGAATTGTTCTATTGTATCTGTAAAATAGATGCAGTTTAGCCAATTCTTTGACGAATAATCAATGCTAATTCGAATATTAAAAAAAATGCGTTGGCTATTTGTATAATGTAATGCATTCTTAAATTACTAACTGTTGGAATTATTTTTTTTACACCAACGTCATATAACATTGAATTTTGCTGTAAAAACAATCGCTTATTTAATATTTTTACTAAATGTTTGCCTTCTTTTTAGTGCTAATTATCAAATAAAATGTTTTTGATTGCATGTCATTTAATCTTTTTGTTGATTGTTCATCTCTGCAAAAACAGGCCTGTAACAATTATATTTTTTTCATTTTTTTGTAAAATAATGAGTAAGTGTCTTAATAGTTTAATTTGATGAGCTAATCTTTAAGTAATTTTAAGTATCAAATTCTGATCACTTATAAAAAGTAATGTATTTTAGGAAAAATCAATTAAAGTTAACAAGTTATAATCTTGTTTACCTGCTTACATCAAGGGCATGTTATTATTAATTTAATACAAAATATTCAGCAAACTTATCTTTCTCTAGTTTTTTTTTGTGCATGTAGGCAATTAAATCAGATGATCAGAATATGTAAGCCTTTCAAGATGAACTTTTTTTATCAATGTCACATAAAAACTAATGACCCTGAGAAGAAAATTCTTTATGTGAGAGACTTAATGAAAATGTGAATTAAAGCAGCCTTTTGGAAAATGTTGGCTCTGTATTGATTAACTTTTAGATTATTTTGTTTACCTTTTAGATTATGTGTTATTTACTTGTTAATAGAATTTGAGGAAGAACCATTTCTTTTTTTATTGAGCCTAAATATAAATAGTCAATTTATTTTTATCTGGTTTAAAGAAATTATTACAAGATATATGAGCAATATATTTGATTTGGAATTTATTTAAAATTATATGTAAAGTTAACAAATCACTACTAGTGGTTCATTCTTTATATTCAATGACAAATTAACTTGGTATTTTAGATGTCTTACGAGAAACGTAATTGTTTCTTTATTTAAATGAGGAAGAAATTGTAATGAATCATATGTTCTAGGATAATATATTATGTTGAACCTTTGTGTGTGTGTGTGGTTATTTTATTCATTTCATTGTAATGATGAAAGTAAAATGTATAATAAATGTACAATGTTTTTTGATGCAGATTTGGCGTTGAAAAAATTGGGTACAAATCCATCATACTTCTGTATGATAATTATCATAATGAGAAAAAATATCACTATAATTACCTTAAATATTTTCTTTGTGTATTGTTTACAAAGACTTGCACTATTTTTCACTAGTTTCTAAAAATGTATTTTATTTTATAAGCCAAATAATTTTCATTTATTGGTCTTATTTTAATGCCAAAATTTATTTCTGATAAAAAGTGCATATAAATCACTTCAATGATTGATAGCATGTCTATAATATAATAGTTCTCAAAGTTGTTATAAATTTCAAATTCGCAAGCTTATTATAAGTTGCTACTCTGGTATACAGGTTATTAAATTAAATTTTTTAGTATTCAATAAATAGTTTGGTCTTTGTAAGTCTTTTAAAATTGTGAGTGATTTAGTAGGTACTGTCATCTTTAATTCAGTAGTTTAATTCAATGCTCACATTTCAGGTGTGGAACTTTGAAGTGATTTAGAAAATCATTTTTAAAAATAATTCCTTTTTGGATGTATCAATTTTTGTTTTAAAAAACATTTGAAAAGTAAGGAATTAAATTATTCTTTTTTAATCTTCTATATAATGGGTAATTAAATCAACTCCCAACAGAAATTTTGAAAAAGCAACTGTATGACTTAAAATTACTGTTGACTTATTCAAAATTAATTATTCATAAAATATGTGTAAAGTATAATTTTTATGTAAAAAATATTGTAAAAAATGATATATTACATACTTTTGCAACTTTAATTTTATTATATTTTTCGAAACTTATTTTTTGCATCATAATTCCAAGTTATCCATAAGAATAATTCCTTAAATTGTTTTTAATTTATAAGATAAGTATTTTTTTTTAGTATTTAGCATTACATTAATATAAGTAATTAAAAAAGGAATGTTTACACTAAAAACTCAATTTCTTTCATGAATATAGTCATACTTTCATAGATGCTGTCAAAGAAAGTTTTTAAATTTGGAAATTATTAAGCTACCATGATATAGTTGTGAAGAAAATATAATTGTGCTACCATAATATAGTTGGAAAGAATTGCATCTATTGAGATAATAGTTTTTCTGATTTGGTTAAGAAATATCAAATATAATTACAATTTCTCTGATTTTTCTGCTTCAAGTTATGCAAAGTTGACAGTTGAATAATTAGCCTTTGGCCCTTAATTCAGCTCTTTCTAATTTGATTCATGTTTCAGTTAATTAATTTTTGTTAATCCAAATTATTTTTTGATGGAATATTATTCTGTGTATTCTTTTCATTATTATGTGGCAAAATTTTTTGTGGTCCAATTGTTAAATGATTTAAAAATATTTATTAATTAAGTATATTTTTTCAAAATAACTCACAATATGACAATAACTTGGTAAAATAATTTGCCATAACAATTGTACATATTGAAATTTACTCTTATATTGTAATGATTAACCTTGAATCTAAATATTTTAATATTGAAAACAAGTATTTAAGAAGAAAGTTAATACTATACTAGCTAATAGATATTTTGATAAATTGTTTGAAACTATTTTTTAGAATTATTTCAGAAAGCCTGTTATGGTTGAAAAATAAAAGAAAATATTTCTAATCTCATTGTTTATAATTACATGAGATCATCTAATTGAAATTGAAAAATAGTTGTGATGAGAAAATTGAAAACCATATCAATTCCATATAAATTAGATAGCATTTTAAAATTATGTTTTATGTAGAAATGTTAAATGATGCATATTCTTGGATAGTGAAAAGCTTATAACTATTACTAAACTCATGTTTTTGCTGATTTTATGTATGTCTTACTAGACTTTTATCTTAACGCATTTTCATATGGCAAAAGAAACAGAAAATGTTTTAATATCCGATATAATAGAAGTATTATTCATAAAATAAAATTACAACAACCAGTTACTGTTCAGTTATGATTGGCTTGAGCTAAAGAGCATTGCTTTTAGTTCAAGTCAATCATAATTATAACTTTTTGCTGTAAAGAGCACAAAACACAGATTTTATTATTAAAAAATAATAAAATCTGTTACTATGTATACTGATATTTTGTGGTGGGTAACTTAAGAGTTGAAGCTTGTTGTAAGGCATTTGAACATTCACTGTTTAATTCTTTCTGTGAGTCTTAAATAGGGTACCATATTCATGTGTCATTAGATACAAAATCTAGAAAACATCCTAGAATCACCCAACATATTTGCAAAAGCTAGTTGTGTATGCGAGCTCCAAACTGTATCTTAATGTTAATTTGTTTAAAAGATTCATTATTTAAAATTATGGTGTCAGACAATGAGGTCACATGTAAACTGGTACCCTGCTGTGACATTCCATACCATACCAGCAGAAAGACACTAGACATAACAGATATACATGGACACATCTCCAACCCATAAAGCTTTATCAACCCTACAATGAACAGTGATCACTGCCCATAGCTAGTAATGCTTCACTTTGTTGATCTTTCATAAAGCTACTGAGATGCTGGGGCTTTAACTGCAAAAGAAAAAATGTAACATCATCATTTTCTAACACTATTTGTTGAATTTGTGATTTTTCACTCTGAAGTGTGTGCAGGCTCTAGTGGCGTGGTTAGTTAGGGTGTCATTCTATCAACATTGGAAGGTAATGAGATTAAGTCCTGGCTGAACTGAAAATCCATCATTTTCACAAAATGCAGCTAGGTCAGATTAAATAGAAGATAATTGTAATGCTCTATGAGTAAATTGATAATTCTGAGTGTGGTAGGTCAAATATTAGAGAGCCTTATGCTTGGTTCCTGTTTCTTAATTAAAGATTTGCACCCTGTACCCCACTTACCTTGTATTAATTGAATTAATTGAGCCCAATTCTATTCTAGGTATAGGGAATTATACTGGTGAGACAATTATTGGTATACTGGTTGCACACAATAGTACACTGGTAATACTAGAAACAGTTGTAAATTTTTATTACAATCAAAATTACTTTTTAATATAAATATATAAACATTTATAATTTTATCTAGAGTATACCAAGTTATTTATTATTGCATCTTTGTTAAAAATTTTCTAAAATATATCAAATCAAATAGCAGTTATTTTAATAATTATAAGCTGCAAAATACAAATGATAAAAATGTTATATTGCTTAAAAAATAATAGTTTTATTTCTTAATTTGATTTTTCATATTTATTATTTTTTAAAAAAAGTTAAGGAATGTAAGAAAGTTTAAAATCTAGGACTAATTGGTAATTTTCATAAAACTTTGAAATCAAAAACTGTTGTGAACAAGATATAGAAAAGAGAATATGTATAATATGAACATATTGTATATGAAGAACTAAGTAATTAAATAAAACTATTTTTAAAGAAATAAGATTGATTGATTAGCAACAGAAATAACTTAGAATTAAGAACTGAATAATGTCACACTAAGTAGGAAATAGAATTCATAGTGGAAGTGCTTTAAGTGTTATGCTATTTTGATTTAATTCAAATCTGTTCATTTTTTTTTCTAGATTTTTAGTAAGCTAAGGTATCTTAAGTGTAACAATTTTTTTCTCTGTACTGAAATTCTTTACTTTAATGGGTTCATTGCATTGCTTCAGCTTCTTTGATTCTTTTTTACCTTGTAAAAATATTTTACTCTAGAGAAAGCTTTTTATGTACCCTATTTTCTTTGGTTCCCATTAATGCTAAGCAATGCTGTAATCAGTAATTTGCTTTTCATCTAGTGGTTCTAGAAAATTTAGATTATAGATGAAATTTGTGATTTTCTTGGAAATCATTAAGTAAAAATGTTACTTAATAAAATTTGTAAGAAGTATTTAAGAATCTGCAATATTACACTTTAATCTGATTGCAGAAAATACCTCATTTTCTCTTTCATATTTATAAATTTTTCTAATTATAATCCTACTATTTTTCAGTTAGTAGATTTGTTTTTTGTTGATTATACTATTTGTATTACATCAAATTAAAATTAATTGAAATTTAAAAGTAAGTACCAAATCTCTTATGTTCTAAATATTTTAACACTTATTGGTAGTATTGTTAAAAGCTAGAGGGGCACTTTAATATAATTGCATGATTTTAAGATGGTATATATTTTGATGAGCGTTTTTAATGATTGCTAATTTAAATGAATAAATCATTCAATTTAGATTTCTATTTAATTAAACTTTACTTGAATATTTAACTTTCAATTCTTGAAAGGACCACTTAACTTTTATGCAATAATTTCAAGGCAGCTATAAATTTATATGATAGTAAAACGGGCATTTTTCATTGAATTTTCAGAAAATATTGAATTTCTTCGATTGTATATAAGGGTTAATACTATTTAGGAGGATTTTAGGGCTGTTACATATTTCACATTTCAGTATAAGCCAGATGTAATATAAAATAATTAGAGTGAATTGAAATAATAAAAGAATTATCTTAGAAATTGGAGTTACAAAAAAGTTTCTTCTAAACCATTTTTTTATGTTAGCCATTGCAACAAATTTTAATTTTTAAATCATGTAAATAATAATTTTGAAGCAAGACTACTGTCAAACTGGCATTCTTTGCTAAAAATTAGAGCAATCAAGCATTATTTTATTGTTGTCACCTTTTGTAGATAAGCAGGTGAAAATGCAAGTAATTAATTGTATTTTGAAAACATTCTAACAGTAATTTTTCAGTAGTAAAAATATAGAAGAATATAATGCAATAGAGTTGAGCTTTTGGTTGGCCTAGCTATTACTTTCCAAATAGTTAATACTTTGGCCTTTGATTTAATAAATTGTGGTCTCAAATCCCACCTCCATCTTGGTGTTTTTAGTGGTTTGGAATGAACTTTAAACTGTAGATTTTAGTCTAATTGCGCTTGTATGTTATTTATAGCTGTTGAGCAACAAACAAATCAGTCTAATAATCAGGTCCATTGGATATTTTTCATAAATTGTATGATTCTCAAGAAAATTATAGCAAAGAATATTTTCAAGTATGTAAGTTGCCACATAAAAATTAAATTCTTTGTCATTTTTAAATATTGAATATTAGTAAAATATTATCAAATATGTGTTTCATATTTTGTTTTGTCCCCTCCTTTTTCGATATATGAATATTTTAATAAGAATAAAAACATTGTATTCAGAAGGTATTTAATTTTTACTAGAATTAATATTTACATGATTACACAGTTTTGTCTGCTTAAATTACTTGTATCAAATAATGTTCAGAAATGGTTAAAATTGTATTTTATAAATCAAGATTAGTTGCATATATATCAAAATTCAATATTATAAAATAGCTTTATTTTCTTTTAAATTTCCCCTCTTATTTCATTTCTAAATCTTTTAATACGATTTATTCTTAAAGTGCATCATCATGGTATTAAAATAGTCTATAATAAATAAACCGCAAAAAAGAGATTCATTATTCGAAATTAATTGAATCGTGATGAAATTAGAAAAGAGTATTAAGTAATGAAAATGTTCGTAATTAATTGCTGAAATTAGAATGAGTGAAATTAATTTGCTGGAAAGTCTTAACCAAAAACTCTTCCTCTCAGATTAGAAAGTTGACATTCCTTATGAAACAAACTTAATTGGCTTTCGGAAATAACATGCAACTTCAAATAAGAATTAACAAAGAATGGATTTTTATCTTTTCAGCTTATTTGATAACATCATTTATTTAACATGAGTAAAAGACTTGAGAGCTTCACTAAACTTGCAGTATCTTTTAAATGTTTGCAAATTCGACAGCTGGCAGGTGTTCTGTTCACGATGCGGTGACTCATTGTTTACGAAAGAATTTTTGTTTCCATCTCCTAACTTGGTCTGAATCACATTTGTGTTTCCCGCGCCTCATATTACGTATTCGTTATGTTATTGGATGCAGCTTTTATTTAGTTTTTTGTATGAACATTTAGGATAAAAGAAGTTAAGTAAAAAAATTTTTGGTCAAATAAATTTGTCGAAGAATGGTGAAAACTAAACCAAATTTGCTGAAAATAAAATGATCAGATTAATAGTTATCAAAATTGGTATAAACCTCATCTAAAAATTATAAGATAGCTATTATAGTTTTAAACAAGTTTTTAATACAATAACTCATATATAGGTCTTACTTTATAAATGAAACTTCCCACCAAGCAAATTATTTGTAATTTTGTTTTTGAAACAATAGTTTTAGAAATATCTCAATCATCTATTGATATTTCTATATTAAAATTTTAATGTTTAGATACACGCTTCAAAATATAATACATCGCTCCTGAATGCAAAAAATAATTCTTAACTATTTTTAGTTACTAGCTTATATATTAGAAAAGCTAGATTTTAATTTTTGATTTAACTAATGGTTTGCTCAAAAATTGATTTTAAGATTATGAAATTATGTGTGTGACACTAGTGCTTTTAAAGAAATTTTTATTTTAATAGATAAATAAATTTGAATCCACATCTTTCTTATTGCTCATTTTAAATTTTGAATGCATTAATTAAATGTTTTAAAATTTTTTGTAAGTTCATCAAAAATAAAAATTAGGATAAGGTTAATATGAAGAATTAACATTGAATTAATTGTTTTATTTATGGTATATAATAGTTTATTGTCATTCAATTATTATAAATTAATTTTTTTAACGAATGTTTTTTATTCTCTATTAAATAATAAAAAAAAAACTTTGCAGTTTCTCATAGTAACAAAATTTCGAAATGTTTCTCTCTAAATGTAATTCAATTTACACATTTATACGTTTTCGATATATTTAAATAAAGGATTTGTTACTTCTAAAAATTCTGTTATCAAGTTTTTTTTTTTTTTGTTTACAAAAGCAATGTTTATAAATGATATGAACGATATTAATATATGAGATGTATATATTTTGAATATTTAATTATTATTAATGTATATTTTTGATTATTAAAATAATATATTTTTTATAGTAATATGCATTTTGATTTATTAATGTACAAGTCATCCAAATTTATTGAAGATAATTTAATTTGTAAGATATTATCGATTTGGAAAATAATATTTTACTAATTGGTTTAATAATGTTAGCGAGTATTCTTTTGCAATTAAAAACACAGTAAAATTAATAACGTGCTCAGAATACTTTTGTGAATCCCCCGCCCCTCACATCGATGGGAATTCTCTATCTTTGTACCCAAAGCAAAAATTTTGACAATTTATGTAAAATTTAAGTTTTGGGGTTAGCGAAAAATATATTATCAAAGATATGCTTATATATAATTAATGTCGGATAATGAAGATGTTTTATCGAAGTAACGGTTGTTGATAAAGCTTTTTTAAAAAAAGTTTTTCGTTTTGAATTATCAAGTTTGGAACTACATAAGTATCATATTTATTCGACAGATGGCGCGGTATGCCCGCAATTGAATAAGTAACCTTGAATTCTAATACGCACATTATCTTTTCTCGGTTTCTGTTTCAAATTATGTTTAGTTTTGTCTAAAGTTTCTGTTTCTAGAAAGAGTGATAAAAAGTATATTTTATCGGATGTCATTAATTTGAGTTGTTCCATTTCAAAATGCTGTAATTTCTTGTTGCTGGAGGAAAATAAAATAAAAAAATTTCATTATTTAAAAACAGTTTTTTTTTTCATAATTTGGTAAGTATTTGACGTTTAAATAAATATTTAAACTATTTTAATTACATTATCCTATCGCAAAAAGATATCGAATATAGAATTTTTATATTGAATTATGTGGGACGTTGTGTTTAGAATCTATTTGCTTGTGAATTTTCTTTTTTAATTTGTTATAATTGTGTTATACATCGTTTTCAAAACTTTTATTTGGCTTCAAATTATTAGTTTATTTTTAAAATCAATTGATTGTAATAAATTTTGTTCGAATTCAAGGTTTTAAAGAAAAAATTGTTTGTTCATATTTATACTATGTATTTTTATTGGAAACTTAAGAACTATTTACAAGGTTTATTTAAATTATTTTCAGTCATAAAGTTTTTTTTTTTTTTGATCGCGTTCAATTATTATTTTGTATTCATTAATTTATCTTTCGTGAAACTTAAAATTTACATTTTTATTGCATAAAACATCACAGTTTATTTAAAATGAACTTATTGGGTATTTATACTGTAAATTTTTCAATAATTTACTTTTGCAAGTATTTGCTTAAGCAGTATATTTTATAAATTAGGTATCTATCTTTAATTGTTTCCTGTTTTAAGATAAAACTCTTTATGTCACGTGATAGTATGAAATGCATATCTTATTCATATGTGTGATGTCAGAATACTAAATACTGCTAGTTTTCAAAACATTTTTTATTCATTTATCGGAAGAAAGACATAATAACTACATATGTATTATCATAGTTAAATCATTCCAATTTTCTTAATAGCACTATGGGCTTACTTCAACAATTCGTTGGTTCAAGCCTCACTATGGCAATGAATTATTAGAATGCTTTAGAATAATTTTAAACTAAGTCCCCGGTGATTTGACATTTGTCTACAAGAAGAATCTAGAGAGCTACACAATTAATATAATCTTCATTTTGCTTTATTTATGCTCAAATGTGACGTATACAATCCAAATCGTATTTAAATACTTAAAACTTTATTCCTTTCATTGAATTTTTTGAGCAAAATGCAGAGAATTCAGCCAAAAGTTGAGAATAATAAATTGTCATTGTTCAATTCTTTTTTAATTTCACGAAATAATTTTTAGAACTCAGCCTTTTTTTTTCGATTGCAGAATGACATTTAATAAATTGTACTATAAAATAAATTAAATTTGCATTTTCGCCATTGGGATTTAATTATTTTTTACGCATTGGAA